>JBBCBC010000003.1:18630175-18916378 GCA_037126765.1 Stenogyne calaminthoides
GAAGAAGACTATATGAACGAAAGAAGACCCAGAAGTGAGATTACCTTAAGTGAGCTAAGGAGGCTAACCTCATTGCCAACTGTACAAGATGACATACCAAACGACACACTTACACAACCGGAACCTCGTCGTAGTGGGAGGGTTGTGAAACATCCCGAGAGATTCATGGGGATAGGAGAGTCCTCGGACTTGATTCCCGGTCAAGACGAATCAGACCCATGGACATATGATGAGGCAATCCAAGACAAGAATGCAATTTCTTGGCAAAAGGCAATGAAAGCAGAAATGAGGTCTATGGATCATAACAGAGTGTGGGAGCTGGTCGAACCACTTAATGGGGTCAAACCTATTGGTTGCAAGTGGGTATACAAGAGAAAGAGAGGATCGGACGGGAAGGTGGAAACCTTCAAAGCAAGGCTTGTGGCGAAAGGTTATACTCATAAAAAAGGGATCGACTATGAGGAAACCTTTTCACCTATAGCAATGCTCAAGTCTATCCGGATTCTCTTGTCGATTGCTGCACATCTCGATTTTGAAATCTGGCAAATGGATGTCAAGACAGCTTTCCTTAACGGAAGTCTTGATGAGGAAATCTATATGCAACAACCCCAAGGATTCATTGAAAAGGGCCAAGAACACCTAGTTTGTAAGCTCATGAAGTCCATTTACGGACTCAAGCAGGCATCCAGAGCTTGGAACCAATGTTTTGATCATGTAATAAAGTCTTATGGGTTTGATCAAAACGAGTTCGAAAGTTGTGTGTACAAAAAGCTTGTCGGAACTGCATTGGTATTCTTAGTACTATACGTAGATGACATTCTGCTCATCGGAAATGATGTAAAGGTGTTATCGGACGTAAGGGCATGACTTTCAAAACAGTTTGATATGAAGGACTTAGGGGAAGCCGGGCGCATCCTTGGGATCAAGATCACTCGAAATCGCAAGAAAAGGATGATAGGCTTGTCACAAGCTTCATACATAGACACTTTCTTGAAACGATTCAGCATGCAGGATTCCAAGAAAGGCTTCGTACCTTTTAGACATGGAATCCATCTATCCAAGGAAATGTGCCCTAAGACACAAAGGGAGATAGATGACATGAAAGACATTCCTTATGCTTTGGCTGTCGGAAGTCTTATGTATGCAATGATGTGCACGAGACCGGATATCTGCTTTGCCGTTGGCATGGTGGCAAGATATTAAAGTAACCCGGGGAGAGAACATTGGACGGCAGTTAAAAACATTCTGAAGTATCTAAAAAGAACTCGGGATAGAATGTTGGTTTATCAGTCGGATAATCTAATCCTCATAGGCTACACGGACCCGGATTTCCAATCAAACATAGATTCCAGAAAATCTACCTCCGGTAGTGTGTTTTGCATGGGGGGAGGAGCCATGACATGGAGAAGAGTCAAGCAGAAATGCATCGCGGATTCTACCATGGAAGCCGAATATGTAGCTGCTTGCGAGGCAGCGAAAGAAGCAGTTTGGCTCAAGAACTTCCTAGTGGACTTGGATGTAGTTCCGAATTTGCCCAGTAGAATCACTGTTTATTGTGACAATGCCGGAGCAGTTGCAAATTCAAGGGAACCAAGAGCCCACAAGGCCAGCAAACACATTGAAAGAAAAATACCATCTTATACGAGATATCGTTAAGAGATGAGATATAGAGGTGGCAAAGATCGCGTCAGGAGACAACCTAGCTGATCCATTCACAAAGGGTCTGCCTCAGAATACATTCGAGAGACATGTGGAAGGGATGGGTGTCAAGACCGTTGCCAATCTGCTTTGAGTATAACTGGGATACATTATTAGGTTTGTGTAGGTGACACTATATGTCACAGATCTACACGAGACATGTTGTAGTATACTTAAAAGCAGACTTTGAGTATAAGTGGGAGATTGTTGGGATTATACTTTAAAGTATGCTTTTACTTTGTATAATCAAACTGAATTTTGGACTTATTTACTGAATTAAATTGTTTATCACTGATGCTGTGAATATCATTGAATGTTACATATATTTACTGCATAACTGTTCAATAAATAGTACATGTTACATTGTAGTTAATTTAGTGATACCAGATCACAGAAGATTAAATTAACAGTTCCTTGTAACCAAAAGTACACCATTCACGACCTAGATGGAAATGAACAATCCATCGTGAAAGGTTGAAGTGTAACGCTCAGATTGGCTTGTCTTGACCAAAGAGATTACACTAGTGCATGTCAAGTGCACTGAAGAGGACCTACAAGAGGACAAATTCTTCAGAACTGAACTAGGAAGAATTAGACCTCAGTGGTTCGTTATTTCTTAATCTTCGTCCCTTAAATAGGATCACGTGTGGTTAGTAAGTATTGCTTTGACTTATTACGGGTAGAGAATCAACGAGATTCAATACTTTATATCTTGGGCAATATTATTGGTCACATGTGTAGCTAAGATTTAATACGAAGAATCGTGTGCAAGTATGCTTGTTCGATTTGCCCCCTTGGGAGGTTCATAAGTTTTATCATACCAAATCTTGCAAGTGGAACTAGTTTCCGGTATGAGTAATAATGTTGAACATTCCTTTACCAAGGATAAAAAAATATTAATTAATGGAAAGCTATTTCAGTGGCTTGAATTAATTAATGGGCTAGATAATCTTAAACACGGGAAATAATAACCGGGAGCCATATTGACTGTAATATGGGTTAAGATGGATAGTGCAATATTAATTATGTAGTGGGATTAATTAATATTTTATGAGCTTGAATAATATTGTGGCTCAATATTGATAATTCAAGATCCATTGGAAGGTCCAATCTTAATTCTCCTAAAGGCCCCCCAAGTAGCCCAACATAAAGTCCAATAACTGGAAAATGTGTTTAAAAATAAAATAAATATTTGATGCTAATTTCCTCATATTTTTCGAAAATTATGAATAAGAGGGGAGAAAGATTTTCTTTGAATTTTGTTATGGAATGAAGATATGTATTCTTGAAATACAAGATTATCTCATTAAATTCAAGAAATCTCTCACTTGGTTATTCATATGTATATTTCGAAATTTTGAATAATTAAGGAGAAAGAAAGATTTTCTTGAAAAGATATTATGGAAGATATGTATTTCTTGGAATACAAGAATATGTCATAAATTCAAGAAGATCCAATTCTTGGAATCTTGATCCTTGAAATTTTCGAAAATTCCATAACTTGATGAGGTGGGATTTTTGTGGAATATTTTAATTGTGGAGAAAAGAATATAGGAGATATATTCAAGATTTCTTGGAGATCAAGAAAAGATTTTCCCACATTGGTTTTTCCCCAAATTTTCTACCACCACCCCATCTATAAATAGGGGATGATTCTTTCATTCCCAAGTGCAATTTCATGTGCTGGAAAAATTAGTAAATCCACAAAAGTGGTGCAACAAATTTTATTTTTCCTTTTAGTTAATTGTTCGCGAGTGTCCTACCACCGGATTGTCGAGCAAGAACTAGAGAATACTTGGGAAGGTTTTTTGGTGTGTTTTCATCAACAAGGTCATCGCTATTCCAAGAGGTAAGTTCACGTAAACTCGTAGTAATTCCGCATGCGTAGGATTTACGTGAATTGTTATATGCATGATTTGTTATTATTTGAATTAATATGGGTTAATTCATGCTAGTAATAATTGTTAGAATTAAATTTGTATTTAAATATTCATCCCGAATAGATCCAGGCAATTCGTTCCCCAACATGAGGGACTTCTCTCAAGTCGATCTTTTGCAGACACTCGTTGTTTGGGTCCTCCTTGGGCCACTGATCCCAAAAAGATCCTTCAGGGTCAGCATGGTCGCACTGCGTCTGTCGAGGCTGATCTCGCTGATGCCCGCGAGCTTGGTGTCGGCCACAACTAAAACCTTCTGAGAACAAACGCCTGTGGATGGGATTTGGCCCCTTTCGTTCGGATTACGCCGGTAACACGGGGTGTGTTGGGTCCTATGAGAGTTGACTTCCTGACTTTATTTGTGGTGTGGTCCCTCATAGCGAGATTCCTCGCGATGACACTCCTCGCGGCGGGATCTTTCCTGGTGAGGTCCCTCAGGGCGAGGTCCCTCGTGTATTTGGCCTTTGCCTTTGTTTCTGGCTTTTCGGTTCAGATCATGGCGTACGTCACCGTTGGAGAATTCCATCTCGACCTGCTTTTTGCGTAACTCGGCTATAGCCTCATCGATGTCTTTCGGGGTACGGATTTGCTCGAACTTTTGAGCTATCCCGACGGTGGGTCCTCCAGCTTTGCGGTTGCTAACGGCCGGGCCGCTAGCCCCTGCTCCACCGGAGCGACATAAAACCGAGGCGGCCTTCCTTTTGGAGATGGAGTTGCTTGAGACATGGTTGAGTGGTTTATGGAGTGATTTGAATGAGTGGGATGGATTTATGTCGAAGATTCGTGAGAAATACTCCAATGAGAAAACACTAAAGACTCAGCTTGATATTTCATAAAGAGTACCCTTCTTCTAGCGCCAATTGTTGTGTACTAAAATATATGGGTTAGGGATTAATAATGTGGCTTGATGATCTTAGTGACACAAATAATAAATGTGTAAAGTAGATTGCATTTATGTTATATGATTGTTTCAGAGAATAAGTGCTTGAGTAATCAATTTTCAAGAGTTTTGGTAAGGTCTTGAATTCTCTAGCCTTCTTGGTCATAAATGACCCATATTTATAGGGTTTGGGGGAGTGGAGCTCACTCTTCTGGATTACAAGTACAAGTAGCCAAAAGTGGCTCTGTGAAACATTAAATGCTACAAGATTGATGTAACTCAGGTCGGAGGTCGCTGGGAGGTCGCCCGAGATATCGGAACTTCTGGCACCTCGCTGGGACGTCGCCCAAGGTAAATCCGGATTTGCAAGGATTTAGCCGTTTAAGTACTCCTGGCTGTCAGTCATAACTGTCATTTGCCGCTTTATCTCTGATTTAAATCCATTTTAGGTAAGCTTCTCGGCGTCGCCCCTGACACTAGTCAAATCATAGTTAATGCTCCGTACTTGAGTTAGCCCGAGGTCACCGAGGTCCCCACAGGTCGCGAGGTATTATACTTGTCGAATTCTTTGATAAGTTCTCCTAGGCTTTTTCCTGGTCGCATCGGACCTCGCGCATTACGCACACAACAACAATCATATAAAGAAAAGCTCTGCTTTTGCTTAAAAGCTCACAATTGGAAAGACAACTCACACCAAATTCAAAAGGAATTAGTTAGAACTTAATTATCAAAAAATTATAAATGTCACAATGCTAATAAATTTGTAATTTAATTTCACATAATGTACAATTTTATATTATATATATCCCAGTGGAGGGGGTGGGGGCATCAATAAATATTTCATTAGGATAGTGGGTAATGAGATGGAAACCAAATTTTGATATGACTGCTGGTGTGGGGACGAACCTCTTAAATCGAAGTTCGGTAGGATGTTTTCTCTTAGTGTGCAGAGGGAGGAGGTGGTAGGGGAGATGGGTAGTTGGGATGAGGGAGTTTGAAGTTGGAATCTAAGATGGAGAAGGGAGTTACGTTTAAGGGAGCTATCACTTGTAAATGAACTAATTATGTTATTAAACAGGTACAAATTATAGCAGCAAGGCGAGGACACGTGGATATGGATACATTCTAAAAACGGTGTGTACGCTACAAACATTGCATACAACATCAAACTTCAGGAAGCATCGGCGAACTCAGTGCTACAACAAGATAAGAAGATCTTCAGAAAATTTTGGAAAAACATTGCCCCACGACGGTATCAATGCATTGCATGGAAATTGCTCAAGCATCGAATGACAACAAGAGTTGAATTACAAAAGAGAAGGGTCATTTCAGCAAATGGAGATATCAAATGTCCAATGTGTGGGGAGGAAGAAGAGACTCAATCTCATCTCTTGTTCCATTGCAAGGTGGCCGTGCAAATTTGGATAAAGTGTTACAAATGGTTGAATATCATGATGGTTCCTCATTTCTCTCCTCACATTCATTTCCTACAACATTCCGATTCAATTGGTCGGGGCAAATCTTCAAATATTGTGTCGGCTATTTGGATTGGGATGGTGTGGAGTATTTGGAAAATGAGGAACGATCTGGTGTTTAATGGTGTAATCCCTAACCCGAACAGGTGCATCAACGATGTTAAAGCAAGAATATGGTCATGGATGGAGGTGAAAAAATTAACCAACACATGCTTTTCGGAATGACTCATGGATCCTGGTAAATGCCTTCAATCTGTGATAACTAATTGATATTGTTTCATCTTCTGTAAGTGTGGTTAGAGAGCTGGTAAATGTCTTCAATCGGTGATAACTAATTGATTGTTTTCATCTTCTGTAAGTGTGGTTAGAGAGTTTGTAAGTGAGGTCAGAGAGTAGCAGCTAGTGGAATTGCAGGACTTAAACTCATGTAAACTCAAAAATGGAATTTTGGGTACATCTTGTACTCAACATCCTTAATGGAAGCAATAAAAATTTCTTTTGCCTGTTCAAAAAAAAAAAAAATAACTTTTTTCTTTTTCAGATTGAGGGCAACCATAACCCCATGTTCTTAAGTAGATCCGTCAGTGATCATCATAAGCAATGATAGATTAAAAGCAAAATTTAGAGTTTGAATAGTGTGATTGGTACCATTTTCACCCAACTTTTTAATTAAAGAATTGAACCATTCAAAAAAATAACAGGAAACAATGAAATATATAAAAAGAAGTATTAGTTTATATTAAGAAAAGTATATACAACTCAATTCTATTTTTATAAAAGACTTTTTATATAAAACTTTTTATTTATAAGAGTTCATCATTTTGGATAATACTGTGTGCGATATATATTATATGCTGAGATTGTGTAAAATAAAGGAGTTTTATTTTTATCTCACATTGGATTGTGTCAAAAGTTGGAGGACTTTCTAATCCTATAAGAAGTCTTATTCTATCCCATATTGGATTATGGAAAAAGATGACGGGCTTCCTAATGTTATTTAAGAAGCTCATGTTTCTTTAATATAAGTGCATCAGTTAATTTTAGTCTTATTAATTTAGGCCCAGTCGATTAGGGATCATTTATATTTCCATTTGAGTTGTATATTATTTTCGGTTCGGAATAATATACGAGATCATCTCTTTTTCCCGTGGACGTAGCTAGCACATTGTTAGTGAACCACGTAAAATTAAGTGTCGGTTTATTTATCGTTTTTATATCTTTCTCGCATCAGTTATAACAAACTGGTATCTAGAGCCTTCTTGGGGGTTTTCGCAATTTGGCGAGAAAGATGTGTGCCTTGTTGAAACAACAAGGATTGTGGCCACCATTGATGAAAAAGATGGTGGATTTGGAAGAAACTAAGATGACCATTCTGGAGAAGAATTCACACTTATCAATCATGTTGTGTCTCTCAGATGACATCATAATCGAAGTCGCAGAGGAGGAAACTGCGCCTGGTCTATGGTTGCAGTTGGAGAGTCTGTATATGATGAAGTCGCTAATCAATAAGTTGTTGTTGAAACAACGTCTGTTCAGTTTGCGTATGCATGAAGGTCATCCACTTCGTGAACATCTAGATCAATTGAATACAATTCTATTAGAATTGCGTAAAATTGATGTTAAAGTTGATGATGAGGATGTTGCTTTAATTCTGTTGGTTTCTCTACCTTTGTCGTATGAGAATTTTGTGCACTCTTTAATTGTTGGGAAAGACACTGTGTCTTTGGAACAGGTCAGATCATCTTTGCATACTAGAGAGTTGCGACATAAGGCGAGTGGTGGAAGTTCAGATAATCAGGCCGCTGGACTAGTAGCTAGAGGGAACAAGGGACCTACAAAATTGGGGAAGAAGAAATTCAAGAAGTCTGGGTCTAAGGGTCCTAAATCAGACGATATCTGTAACTACTGCAAAGAGCCAGATCATTGGAAAAATGACAGTCCAAAGAAGAAGAAGAAGCAGGAAGGCAAAGTAGGTATTGTTGTTGTTGCTGAAGGAAATGACCCTAACACATCACACTGATGTGTGGGTTCTTGATTCCGGTGCATCTTATCATATATGTCCGCGCAGAGAGTGTTTTACAACTTACGAGCAAGTGGATGGAGACAATATTTTTATGGCCAACAGTTCAGTTTGCAAGGCGGTTGGAATAGGCTCAATTCAATTATGGACACATGATGATAAATTTTGCACATTGAACAATGTTAGGCATGTTCCACAAATGACGAAGAATCTGATATCACTTAGTCTTCTAGACAGTAAGGGTTTCAGTTTCATAGGTGAAGGTGGAGTTATGTATGTCTACAAGGGTTCTAATGTGATTCTAAAAGGTGTGAAGCAAGGAACTTTGTACTTTCTGCAAGGTTCAAAGCTATCTGACTCTGTTATTGTTACATCATCGGAAGTTCACAAAAACGATTTGACTAAGTTATGACAAATGAGACTTGACCACATGGGTGAACGGGGAAATTTTGGGAATGGAGATTCATAGGGATAGAAATAAGAAGCTTTTCATTTCACAGAAGGATTACATTCAGAAGATATTATCAAGGTTTGGTATGCCTACACCTAAATCTATTGATACTCCAAGTGCTGTCAATATTCATTTGTTTGTTGCTTTCGCTCCTAAATCTGCTGAGGAGAAGGAGTACATGTCTCGGGTTCCCTACGTTAGTGCAGTAGGGAGTTTGATATATGCTATGGTTTGTACTAGACCTGATCTTGCACATGTTGTTACTGTTATCATCAGGTTTATGAGTCAACTTGGAAAAGAATATTGGCAGGCTATGAAGAGGATATTTCGGTACCTCAGAGGTTCTGGTGTCGGTCTCATTTATAGAGGTTATACAAATTGTTTAGTTTCAGGCTACTGTGATTCTGATTATGCAGGAGATTGACAGTAGAAGGTCTATGACCGATTATACTTTTACTCTTGGTGGTTTTATTGTTAGTTGGAAGCAACTTTGCAACCTACAATTACTTTATCTACTACAGAGACAGAGTACATGGCCTTGACTAAAGCAATCAAAGAGGGGATTTGGTTTAAAGGGTTGGTTAGTGATCTTGGTCTACATCATGATTATGCAACTGTGTTATGTAACAGTCTGAGTGCAATATGTTTAGCCAAGGATCAAGTTCATCATGAGAGAACAAAATATATTGATGTCAGGTATCATTTTTTTGAGAAGTGAGAAGAGGGTTAAAGTGAAGAAAGTTAGGACAGTTGATAACCCTGTTGATATGTTCACAAAATCGGTTTCAAATAATAAGTTTCAACACTGTTTGAACTTGTTAAATATTACAAGTTGTTAGTTGCTCTGTTTTGAGGGCGAATCTGTGTACAAGGAGTTGCTCGTAAGTCTGGCACTTTTATGGTGCATCTGGTACACCTGTTGATCTGTGAGAGGATTCAAAATCAAGGTAGAGATAATGAAGTTTTATTTTATTTTACGAAGGTGGAGATTTGTTGGGATTGTGTAAAATAGGGGAGTTTTTTGTTTTTTATCCCACATCGGATTGTGTCAAAGGTTGGAGAACTTCCTAATCCTATAAGAAATCATATTCTGTCCCACATCGGATTATGAGAAAAGATGAAGGGCTTCCTAATGTTATTTAAGAAGCTCAGGTCTCTTTGATAAAAGTGCATCAGTCGGGTTCAGTTTTGGGCTTATTAATTTAGGCCCAGTCGGTTAGGGAATATTTATATTCCCATTTGAGTTGTATATTAATATTATTGTCGGTTCTGAATAATATACGAAATTCTATCTTCTGCCCGTGGACGTATCTAACACATTGTTAGTGAATCACGTAAAATTCAGGGTCGATTTATTTATCGTTTCTATATCTTTCTTGCATCAGTTATAACATTATAATGTAGAAAAAAATTCTCCTTATAAATTTTAGATTTGTCTCTCATTGTATTCGTAAATCATAAGTATGAACTAATGGTGTATGAGCTCTCATAAATAAAATAGTTGATGTCGTTATTGATGTAAAATAATATATATATATATATATATAGAAAACACTGAGGGTGAAAAATCTAAAAATAACTATCGGTTTATGTCTTGCAAGAGATTTACTTGTGCTCTAAAAGAACTATAGTAGTAGAAGTTTCATATAAAATTATCGATCCACAAGACAGTTTAATTTTGTGTGCCTCAATAAGAATAAAATGATTACTCTTGGGTTGTTTTGTCTAGTAGAGTAGACTTAGGACTTGGGAGTATGCATTTATTTAGGTGTCAGGTTCGAAATTTTTAAAGTGCGATCGAATTCCTGAGATGGGTCAGCCTATACATCTTAAAATGAGTCTCCCGCTAGTGGACGATAAGTTATGATCCCCAAATTATGCAGTCATTGGAACGAATAACGAGTCATAAAAAAAAGAATAAAATGATCATTTACACCGAAATCTCCACATCCAAAACTATTAGTTATCGCACCAGTCAATCCACCTCCCTCCCTACGCAACCAACATCCCCGTTATCAACATAAAAAATGTTAAGACTTCACAAGATAAATTGAAAAAAAAAAAAAACTAATACTCGCAATCAGGAGATCAGAAAACAAAAACTCTCACGGAGAAATAATTAGAGGCTCTCAACGTATGAGATATATATATATATATATATATATATATATACATTTTTATGTTAGTTCACCCCTTCACAATAATAACCTAGCCACCCCTATTTTTTGAAATAGCGCACCTTCTGAATTTGAAACTTACTGCGCTTTGGAAGCCCAACAGGTAACGCCACTGTTGATCTGGGGCTAGTGGGAACAGAGAGACAACAAATACAAACGTCGTCGATTCTTCGAGATTGTGAACAGATAAATATCACGAACAGGAATCACGAAATAATAATTTGATAAATCGTTCAAATTAAAGAGAAATATTGACATAATGCCAGCTCCCCTAGGATAGAAACTCAATCAACACTGCAGATATAGTTTTTTGGGCTAATATGTATAAAAAAAGATTAAAATATAAAATTATAATTTACTAAATAAAAAAAATCCTGAAATATAATATGCAAGGTATAATGATTTATATATGTTGTCACCAGATTTATCACACGTCAGCATCACCAGATTTATCACACGTTAGCAGGACGAATTATTACACGTCAGCAGGTCCCACCGAGACCACAAGATTTATCATGCTTACGCATATGTTTTGTCATGCTTTATGCACATGATTTATCATGCCTATGATTTGTCGTGCTGGTCCTCTTTATATAAAAGACATCACCTTTCATTATAAAAAAAAAATTGTGGAATGTTTCTCTCATTCCACTTATATACCAAAAACTCATATTTCAGGGAAAAACTACGGTTCTTTCTGCAGTGTTCTTGTTCGATTACTTATTTATTTGGTGGTCAAATTCAACAAGCCACATCAAAATCGTAAAATATTTGAGTGTCAACAATTGACGCTAGAAGAAGAGTATTCAAAAATTCAGGAAGAACACAACAAAAGATCTTCAAATTCGAAACTCCAAAAAATCCAAAAAATCCAAAAATCACAAGAACACAACCCCCAAAACTAAAAAATTCAACACATACCGTACATACACCGCACCTATACATACATATATGCATACAGACAGATGGAGGAGATGAAGAAAGGGGCTGTGAAGCCGCCTCACCTCCGCCACCTTCGTCGACTCCTTCTGCTCCGCCGCTGTTGCTTCGATTCCGCCGCCCAATATCGCAGACCAAATTTCCCGCTTCAATTTCATGTAACCGGACCAGGGGCCTCCGTGCCTCAAATCGGGCGCAAACCGCCGCCGAGCCGCCACGCCTTTGCCCCAAAATTGCCCCAAAATCATTATATCCGTGCCCGCGCCTCCAATGAACACCCCCACCGCAATTTTTTTTTAAGCCACCATGTCGCCATCGCATCGGTCCCATCATCGCACCAAGACACTGCTCGCCGCTCCACGGTGAAGGTAATTCCTTCTCGGCAAGCAATTTTCACGGCACCGCTTTGGGACATTTCTGGCGTTGGGAGGTGAGCCTTTGTTCTAATCCCAATTTACGGGTTTTTGATTTCATAAGCGTGGGCTGGCCTGATTTCATGGGTTGGAGTATATATTCTTTGGGCTTAGATTAATGTTATTTGTTGGGCCTAAAATTCATAAATTGTTGGGCCAAAAACATTATTAGGAAATAATAGATCTGGCCCGAAAACTCTCATCCAACAAAATTGGTTGGCCCAACAACCTTGAAAAACTTGTGGCTTTTATTTATGGGCCCAGATTTTTCGGCCCAGTAAAAAAAAAAAAAAAAGGGCAGCGAGCAACAGCAGTTCGGGAGAAGAAAATTAGACGAGCATCCAGACTCTCGAGACCGACTCAAAGAATCTACGGATAGTCCTTTTACCCATCCCACCAGGTTTATCATGTTTATGTCCTCTTGGCTTTTCATTATTTTGTTTATTTTCATTTATTTTGGCCGTGTCTACAAATGGTCGCACCTAAGCCGGACGACCCGAACAAAGACGAACGAGCAGAGGTTTATGTTCACATGGCGAAACAATTTGTACTTACAGATACCCGCAGCAAAGCGAGTGATGGGTACGGAGTCGCAACTAAATAAGACGACTCGTACTTACAGATACCCGCAACAAAGCGAGTGATGGGTACGGGGTCGCAACGAAATAAGAAGACCCGAGCAGAATAGTGAACGCGGCTAACATAAGACGATCACGAAAGAAGAAAGGGGGGGTTGCACATAAGTTAACTCATCTGGTCGCAGCTAAATAAGACGATCAATCTGATTGCACCCCAATAAGACAATTAAAAAACGAAAGAAGTCAGGGTGGAACATAGACACATATCATGTTCGAATTCATTCAGAAGAAAATGACACTACCGGCCAAATTACAAAAAAGCCACTTGGGCTATTTATCTGAAGTCTCCGGCAGGGTGGTGTCAAGCACAACCTTGATAGCAAGCAGATCGAGAAAAGGGCTCACCAGGCAGGCGAGCATACGGAGCAACCACGGAAGTAACCTACGTGCTCGTCACCTCAGGCGAGCACGCACCACGCCATCAGATGAATACATTAGAGTTCAATAGTGTGCTCGCTCGGGAGCCATGTGATTGTGCTCGCCTAGCAGGCGAGCACCGGGCGAGCACAAGAAGCGATAGACCTAGAGCCATGGACCGGTATATAGACGACCATCAAGAGGCGAACATCCACCCAAATACAGAAGACGAGCATGACTCGCTCAACACGAAGATAAGCCACCTGCTAGGCGGTAACCACCTGGATGACAAACCGGAGACTTCATACCGCCTTTTTGGCGACGATTATGCCCGCCTATTCGGCGTGGCAATACTGCCTTTTCGGCGACGATTATGCCCGCCTATTCGGCGCTGGCACTACCACCTTCTCGGCGACGATTATGCCCGCCTATTCGGCGTGGCAATACCGCCTTTTCGGTGACGATTATGCCCACCTATTCGGCGCTGGCAATATCGCCTTTTCGGCGACGATTATGCCCGCCTATTCGGCGCTGGCACTACCGCCTTCTCGGCGACGATTATGCCCGCCTCCTTGCTGCTGGCACTACCACCTTTTTGGCGATGATTATGCCCGCCTATTCGGCGCTGGCACTATCGCCTTTTCGGCGATGATTATGCTCGCCTTTTCGGCGCTGGCACTATCACCTTTTCGGTGATGATTATGCCCGCCTTTTAACCGGCTTTCTCGCGACGGCTGGCGTATTCCGCCGGAAGCGAGCGCTCCTCGCCATCGATAGCGAGATCATTAAGCCCTCCTGGCGATCATCCCGTCTTCTGGCGTTGATACGCCGCTTTTACGCGCGGCCTTCCATATCGGGTAACGTATTCCACGCCGGCGAATGACTCCTGCGCCATCTCGGCGGCGGGTCATCGCCCTCCGGTGTTCATCCGCTTCGGCGTTGATCTGCCCGCCTTTTAGCGGCGCTTTCGCATCGGCGATGTGTATTTTCCCGCGAAGTGCTCCCGCCCGTCGGCGATGAGATCGTCGCCCTCGGCGTTCATCCCCCTTTCTGGCGTTGATCGCCCACCTTTTTAGGCGTTGGCCTTTCGCGTTGGCGATGCGTATTCCGCCGGCGAAGCGCTCCCCATTATCCGGCGGCGAGATCATTCACCCTCTGGCGATAATCCGCTTTTTGGTGTTAATCGCCACGCTTTTTAAGCTGGCCTTCGCATGGCGGCGTATTCCGCCCAGCGGCGCTACTCACCATCTCGACGACGAGATCATTCACCCTCCCGGCGTTCTTCCGCCTTTATGGCGTTGATCTGCCCGCCTTTTAGACGCTGGCCTTCCGCATCGGCGACGTGTATTCCACTGAGCGAAGCGCTCCTCACCATCCCGACGATGAGATCATTCGTCCTCACGGCGTTCATTCATCTTTATGGAGTTGATCTGCCTGCCTTTTAGGCGCTGGTTTTCTGCATCGGCGACGCGTATTCCGCCGAGCGAAGCGCTCCTCGCCATCCCGGCGATGAGATCATTCGCCCTCCCGGCGTTCTTCTGCCTTTATGGCATTGATCTGCCCACCTTTTAGGCGTTGGCCTTCCGCATCGGCGATGCGTATTCCGCCGAGCGAAGCGCTCCTCGCCATCCCAGCGACGAGATCATTCGCCCTCACTGCGTTCATCCGCCTTTATGGCGTTGATACATCCGCCTTTTAGGTGTGCGGCGAGATCATTCGCCCTCACGGGCGTTCATCCGCCTTTTTATGGCGTTGATCGCCCACTTTTTTAGCGCTTTTCGTGATAGGCGGCGCGTATTCCGCCAGAAGGGCGCTCCCTCGCCATCCCATCGGCGGCGAATCATTCGCCCACAAATACGTTCATCCGCTTTATGGCGTTGATCATCCGCCTTTTAGGCGTCGCGATGAGATTATTACGCCCTCACGGCGTTCATCCTCCTTTATGACATTGATCCGCTTTTTTGCTTTTTAAGCGGCGCCTTCGCGCGACGGCTCGATTTTTCCGCCGCGAAAGGCGCTCGCCGCCATCGGCAGCGATCATTCGCCTCACGGCGTTCAACCGCCTTTTATGGTGTTGATCTGCCCGCCTTTTTTAGCGTTCCTTTCCGTGCGGCGACGGCGTATTCCGCCGAGCGAAGCGCTCCTCGCGCCATCCCGGCGACGAGATCATTCGCCCTCCTTGCATTCATCTGCCTTTATGGCGTTGATCTGCCCGCCTTTTAGGCGTTGGCCTTCCGCATTGGCGACGCGTATTCCGCCGAGAGAAGCGCTCCTCGCCATCCCGGCGACGAGATCATTCGCCCTCACGGCGTTCATCCGCCTTTATGGCGTTGATCTGTCCGCCTTTTAGGCATGCGACGAGATCATTCGCCCTCACGGCGTTCATCCGCCTTTATGGCGTTGATCTGCCCGCCTTTTAGGCGCTGGCTTTCCGCATCGGCGATGCATATTCCGCCGAGCGAAGCGCTCCTCGCCATCCCGGCGATGAGATCATTCGCCCTCCCGGCGATCATCCGCCTTTATGGCGTTGATCTGCCTACCTTTTAGGCGTTGGCTTTCCGTATCGGCGACGCGTGTTCCGCCGAGTGAAGCGCTCCTTGCCATCCCGGCGACGAGATCATTCGCCCACACGGCATTCATCCGCTTTTATGGCGTTGATCTGTCCGCCTTTTAGGCGTGCGAAGAGATCATTCGCCCTCACGGCGTTCATCCGCCTTTATGGCGTTGATCTGCCCGCCTTTTAGGCGCTGGCCTTCCGCATCGGCTACGCGTTTTCCGCCTAGCGAAGCGCTCCTCGCCATCCCGGCAACGAGATCATTCGCCCTCACGGCGTTCAACCGCCTTTATGGTGTTGATCTGCCCGCCTTTTAGGCACTGGCTTTCTGCATCGGCAATGCGTATTCCGCCGAGCGAAGAGCTCCTCGCCATCCCGGCGACGAGATCATTCGCCCTCCTGGCGTTCTTCCGCCTTTATGGCATTGATCTGCCCGCCTTTTAGGCATTGGCCTTCCGCATCGGCGATGTGTATTCCGCCGAGAGAAGCGCTGCTCGCCATCCCGGCGACAAGATCATTCCCCCTCACGGCGTTCATCCACCTTTATGGTGTTGATCTGTCCGCCTTTTAGGCGTGCGACGAGATCATTCGCCCTCACGGCGTTCATCCGCCTTTTTATGGCGTTGATCTTCCGCGCTTTTTAGCGCCGGCTTTCGACGGTGACGCGTATTCCGCCGAAAATAAGCGCTCTCGCCATCCCGATGATGAGATCATTCGCCCTCCCAGCGTTCATTCGCCTTTACGGCGTTGATCTGCCTGCCTTTATGGCACTGGCCTTCCGCATCGGCGACACGTATTCCGCTGAGTGAAGCGCTCCTCGCCATCCCGGCGACGAGATCATTTGCCCTCACGGCGTTCATCCGCCTTTATGGCATTGATCTGTCTGCCTTTTAGGCGTGCGACGAGATCATTCGCCCTCAATGCGTTCATCCGCCTTTATGGTGTTGATCTGCCCGCCTTTTTAGGCGCGGCGACGCGTATTCCGCTGAGCGAAGCGCTCCTTGCCATCCCGGCGACGAGATCATTCGCCCTCACGACGTTCATCCACCTTTATAGCGTTGATCTGCCCGCCTTTTAGGCGCTAGTCTTCCGCATCGGCGACACGTATTCCACCGAGCAAAGCGCTCCTGGCCATCCCGGCGACGAGATCATTCGCCCTCCCGGCGTTCATCCGCCTTTATGGCGTTGATTTGCCCGCCTTTTAGGCGCTGGCCTTCCGCATCGGCGATGCGTATTCCGCCGAGCGAAGCGCTCCTCGCCATCTCGGTGACGAGATCATTCGCCCTCCCGGCGTTCATCCACCTTTATGGAGTTGATCTGCCTGCCTTTTAGGCGCTGGCCTTCCGCATCGGCGACGCGTATTCCGCCGAGCGAAGCGCTCCTCGCCATCCTGGCGATGAGATCATTCGCCCTCCCGGCGTTCATCGCCTTTATGACATTGATCGCCAAATTTTTTAAGCCACGGCTTTCGCGACGGCGATCGTATTCCACCGAGCGAAGCGCTCCTCGCCATCCCAGTGATGAGATCATTCGCCCTCACGGCGTTCATCCACCTTTATGGCATTGATCTGTCCGCCTTTTAGGTGTGCGACGAGATCATTCACTTTCATGGAGTTCATCCGCCTTTATGGCGTTGATCTGCCCGCCTTTTAGGCGCTGGCTTTCCGCATCGGTGATGCGTATTCCGCCGAGCGAAGCGCTCCTCACCATCCCGGCGATGAGATCATTCGCCCTCACGGAGTTCGTCCGCCTTTATGGCGTTGATCTGCCCGCCTTTTAGGCGCTGGTTTTCCGCATCGGCGACGCGTATTCCTATGAGCGAAGCGCTCCTCGCCATCCCGGCGACGAGATTATTCACCCTCACGGCGTTCATCCGCCTTTATGGCGTTGATCTGTCCGCCTTTTAGGTGCTGGCCTTCCGCATCGGCGACGCGTATTCCACTGAGCGAAGCGCTCCTTGCCATCCGGCGAATCATTCAGCGCTCGGCGTTCATCGCATTTATGGCGATGATCGCCCGCCTTTTAGTCTTGGCCTTCCGCGTCGACTCTGCGTATTCCTTGAAGGCGCTCTCCTCGCCATCTCGGCGATGAGATCGTCGCCCTCCGGCGTTCATCCGCCTTTGTGGCGTTAATCGCCAGCGCCTTTTAAGTGCGCTGCCTTCCACAGCGGCGGCGAATATTACATGGCGAGCCATCCCGGCGACGAGATCATTCGCCCTCCCGGCGTTCATCCGCCTTTATGGCGTTGATCTGTCTGCCTTTAAGGCGTGCGACGAGATCATTCGCCCTCACGGCGTTCATCAGCCTTTATGGCATTGATCTTCCCGCCTTTTAGGAGCTAGCTTTCCGCATCGGCGATGCATATTCCACCGAGCCATGCTCTCCTCGTCATCCCGACGATGAGATCATTTACCCTCACGGCGTTCATCCGTCTTTATGGCATTGATCTGTCCGCCTTTTAGGCGTGCGACGAGATCATTCGCCTTCATGGCGTTCATCCGCCTTTATGGCGTTGATCTGCCCGCCTTTTAGGCGCTGACTTTCCGCATCGGTGATGCGTATTCCGCCGAGCGAAGAGCTCCTCGCCATCCCGGCGACGAGATCATTCGCCCTCACGGCGTTCATCCACTTTTATGGCGTTGATCTTTCCGCCTTTTAGGCGTGCGACGAGATCATTTGCCCTCATGGCGTTCATCCGCCTTTATGGCGTTGATCTGCCCGCCTTTTAGGCGCTGGCCTTCCGCATCGGCGATGTGTATTCCGCCGAGCGAAGCGCTCCTCGCCATCCCGGCGACGAGATCATTCGCCCTCCCGACGTTCATCCGCCTTTATGGGGTTGACCTGTCCATCTTTTAGGCGTATGACGAGATCATTCGCCCTCCCGGCGTTCATCCGCCTTTATGGAGTTGATGCCGCCTTTTAGCGCCTTCGCGTTGGAGACTTCGTATTCCGCCGAAGCGGCGCTCCTCGCCATCTTGGCGATGAGATCGTCGCCCTCCACGGCGTTCATTCGCCTTTTTGGCGTTGATCATCCGCCTTTTTTAGGCGTCGGCGAATCATTAAGCCCTCCGACGTTCATCCGCCTTTATGGCATTGATCTGCCCACCTTTTAGGTACTGGCCTTCCGCATCGGCGACCCGTATTCCCCCAAGCGAAGATTCCATCCGAGCTCTCTCCGACGAGCTCCCTTTGAAGACCTGCTCATTCCGAGTAGGATCACATCTGGCTCTCTCCGATGAGCCCTTTCTGAAGACCTGCTCATTCCGAGCAAGATCCCACCATTTTTGAAGACCTGCTCATTCCGAGCAGGATCCCATTTGGCTCTTTCCAATGAGCCCTTTCTGAACACCTGCTCATTCCGAGCAGGGTCACATATGGCTCTCTGCGATGAGCCCTCTCTGAAGACCTGCTCATTCCGAGCAGGATCACATCTGGCTCTCTCCGATGAGCCATTTCTGAAGACTTGCTCATCTCGAGCAAGATTCCATCTTGCTCTCTCCGATGAGCCATTTCTGAAGCCATGCTCATTCCGAGCAGGATCACATATGGTTCTCTCCGATGAGCCCTTTCTGAAGACCTACTCATTCCGAGCAGGATCCCACCATTTTTGAAGACCTGCTCATTCCGAGCAGGATCCCATCTGGCTCTCTCCGATGAGCCCTTTTCAAGACTCCGCTCATTCGGCGGGATCCCACATTTTCAAGACCGCTCATTCCGGCGGATCACATCCGCTCTCCAATGAAGCCATCTCTGAAGACCTGCTCATTCCGAGCAGGATCACATCTGGCTCTCTCCAACGAGCCATTTCTGAAGACCTTCTCATTCTGAGCAGGATAACATCTGGCACTCTCCAACGAGCCATCTTCGAAGACTCGCTTTCATCCCGAAAGCAGATCCCATCCGCTCTCTCCAACGAGCCATATCTCAAAACACCGCTCATTCCGGGCAAGATCCCATCTGGGTCTCTCCCGGATGCCATGTCCAAGACTCGCTCATTCAGCGGGATCACATCTCGCTCTCTCGACGAGCCATCTTCAAGACCCGCTCATCCCGGCGGATCCCATTTGGCTCTCTCTTACGAGCCATCTCTTCGAAGACTGTTCATCTCGAGCAGATCCCATCCCATTTCTCCGACGAAGCCATCTCAAGATCTGCTCATCCCGAAAGGGGATACCATCCGACTCTCCGACGAGCCACCTTTGAAGACCATTTTCCCACGAAAGATAGAAAAGACTCAGACGATGGGACTCCGGCATTTACGAAAGACGAAAAGACTCGCAGACGACAGGCCCCCTCGGCACGAAAGAAAGAAAAGACTCAGACGATGGGGGCCTCGGCACGAAAGATAGAAAAGACTGCACGATGGGGCCCCCCTCAAAGTACGAAAGACGTAAAAGACTCAGACGATGGGGCCCTCGGCACGAAAGCACGAAAAAGACTCAGATGATGGGCCCTCAAGCACGAAAGCACGTAAAAAGACGACGGGTCAGACGACCTGGACGACCTCTAAGTACGAAAGGTACGAAAAGACTCAGACGACGGGCTCGCCAAGACGAGCACGCATCAGATCGACGACAAAGAGAAGGTAAGATCCTCTATGCAGGGGCTCATTCTCGAACGATCAAGATCTCATATACTGACTCCTGAGGCAAAACAATGATCACAGATGCAACAAAAGATAAAAATCTGGTCGAGATATGAAACAAGATCGAAAGCTCAACAACGCGCCACAACCCGATCTTGGGGGCTATTGTTGTCACCAGATTTATCACACGTCAGCATCACCAGATTTATCACACGTCAGCAGGACGAATTATCACACGTCAGCAGGTCTCACCGAGACCACAAGATTTGTCGTGCTTAGTGATTTATCGTGCTTACGCATATGTTTTGTCATGCTTTATGCACATGATTTGTCATGCTTATGATTTGTCGTGCTGGTCCTCTTTATATAAAGGACCTCACCTTTCATTGTAAAAAAAAAAACTCTGGAATGTTTCCTTCATTCCACTTATATACCAAAAACCCATATTTCAGGGAAGAACTACGGTTCTTCCCGCAGTGTTCTTGTTCGATTACTTATTTATTTGGTGGTCAAATTCAACAAGCCATATCAGAATCGTAAAATATTTGACTGTCAACAATATAAATTAAAGAAATTAAAAAAAAGGATTAAATTTTCCGTAGTCCAGTAATTTATCCTCATTTTGAAATTGATCCTAAATGTTTTGACTTTTTTATTTTGATCCTATAAGCTTATGAGAATTTTGAAATTGGTCCAAGTGACCTGCAATAGTAGGTCACCTTTCTAGTTAATGCAAATGTAACACTTTGTTTGACCTTTTTTTTCATGTGGTAATATTCATTGAAATTTTATATTAATGTGACATTATTTGTTTTAATAATTCATTAAATTAGTAGAAAAATTATAAATTCTAGTATTTTTAACTTTTTTAATATATTATCAAATATGTTACTGAAATTTTTTGTATATAAATTTATATCATTTAAACCCTAAATTAAATTAAATTTTGTTAAATTATTTCAAAAATTAAATTCAAATATTTGAAATATCTTAAAGTAAATTCATAAAAAAAAACTTATGACCGATAAATTTGTAAAAATTAAAATCATGAGATTTTAAAGCTGTAATATAAATAAAAAATGATAAAATGTTAAAAAATTATTTTAAATCTAATTTTAAAAAGGCTATAGTATATTTCTTTTTTAAAAGTTTTATTTTAATTTTATTTATATTAAAATCTTTTTAAAACCTTAAAATTTTTAATTTTTACAAATTTAACGGTCATAATTTTTTTTATTGAATTTACTTTAAGGTATTCTAAAAAAATTAATTTAAGTTTTACAATGATTTGAAAAAAAAAAATTTATTTTAGGGTATTCAGTAACATAATTTGAAGAATATATAATTTTTTAGTTTTATTATTTTTCTATTAATTTAATAAATTATTAATATAAATAATGCCACATTAATATAAAAATTCAATCAATATTGTCACATGTAAGTAAAAGTCAAACAAAAGATCACATGTGCATTAACTGGATAAGTGACCTACTATTGCAGGTCACCTGGATCAATTTCAAAATTTTCACAAACTTACAGGATTAAAATAAAAAAGCCAAAACAATCGGGACCAATTTTAAAACGATAATAAGTTATTGGTCTACAAAAAATTTAATCCAAAAAAAAAAATGCCAAAATATTGTTTTCCCTCGTTACCAAGTATTATATATATAAAATGACAAAACTATTACTCTCAACTTTAACAAAAATATTTAAACAATATCAAATTTTATTATTTCCATGTGTTCATGTATATTGATGTTTATTTTTTAATAGGAAAGCAAAGGATATTGTTATCATTAAAAAGGACACCTATTCAACCCCAACGGTCATAAGGCATCCAGATGGTGAGAAATCTTATCAGTATTTGAATAATTGTATTTGTCCGATTTTCTAAAATGTAGACACACAGGCGGCTGTAATCATTTCCATTAGAAGATATTCGCGGAAAAAGCTAAAAAATAAAAAAGACAAGGAAAGTGAGCTAATATTTCCCATATATTCAGTATTTTAACCGATATTCAAATATGATGCTTCAATATTGAAAAAATTTCATCAAATTTAAAAATCTGAATTTGGACAAAAACTTGTATGCAATATTGCATATAAGTGATATGTGCAATTGAGTCTTTTTTTTTTCTCGCGGTCAGGGGAATGAATTTTAGGGCAGATTGTTGGTGGACCAATGGACTTCTTCATCTTCTTCCTCGCGCGCGCAGCCGACGCGGTCAGATTTCCTCTTCTTCCTCTTCTCTTCTGGCGAATCTCATGGGCTTTCTTCTTCCTTGTTCGTGCCCTAATTTTCTTTTTTTCGCTCCGATTATTGGATGAAACCAGGTCATTCAATTTGGATTTAGATGTGGATTCTACGAGAAGAAGAGAGAATATGTGTGTGATGTTTGGATTACCCCTCAACACAAAATGTGTGATGAAATTTAGATCCTTCTGCACTTTTTTTTTTTTCACGTAAATCTGTAATTTTGGACTGAAGATTTTTTTCACGTTTGTCTTGGTTTTTGTTCATTTAAGTAACACTCTTTTTTCTCATATGATAACACTCTTTTTTTTTCATGTAATGTACATCAAATTGTTCTTTAAATCAGAATTTTGACTATGATTTCTTTTTTTGGCGTTTATCTTGATTTTGTTCATGTGGTAACACGTAATATAATAATGTAAGAACACTTATACATAAATGTAGTAACACACAAAAAATTTGAAAAAAAAAAATAAAAAAAACTGTAATTTTGGACCAAGATTTTTTTTCGCGTTTATCTTGGTTTTTGTTCATGTAGTAACACTATTTTTTCTCATATGGTAACACTCTTTTTTTGTTCATATAAGAACACATCAAATTGTTCTTTAAATCTGTAATTCGGATTTGATTTCTTTTTTTACGCTTGTCTTGATTTTTGTTCATGTGGTAACACGTAATATAATAATATAAGAACACTTATACATAGATGTAGTAACACACAAAAATTTGAGAAAAAAAAAAAAAAAAATAAAAAGCGTCTGATGGGAATCGAACACGCAACCAAATTTATTAAAGAACAAACCCGAACCACTAGGCTACAATACATATTTGATAAAAATATCCTTTTATAAATACATATCGTCGCCAACCTCGAACCCACCGCTCAAGCCAACCCCTCGAACCCATCGCCTCATGCCCGCCTCGCCTGCCCGACGACCTGCACCACCCGCACCTGCACTCCGAATTTTAAGCAATTTTTACCTTATTTATGTTGTATTGCACATAACACTAGTGTGCAA
Source organism: Stenogyne calaminthoides (assembly GCA_037126765.1). Lineage (NCBI taxonomy): Eukaryota > Viridiplantae > Streptophyta > Magnoliopsida > Lamiales > Lamiaceae > Stenogyne > Stenogyne calaminthoides. The sequence continues at coordinate 18,653,576 of JBBCBC010000003.1, forward strand.
TATTTTACACAAGACTTTCTCCTGAATTTGTGAAGAATTATAGAATTAATTTGTTTTATTTTATTTTTCTAACACCCCCTTACTCATGAGCTGAACTCTCTTACTCCATTATTAAAAAGAGACTAATCGAGTGAATAAATTAATATGGGTGAAATTGCTTTTAGTGGGGCGTGAACCTGAAGGCTCTAATATCATAAAAAAAATTCATTTAATCTAAAAGTACGAACTTGTGAAGTGTTGTGGAATTAATTCGTTTTATTTAATATCCCTAACAAATATCTTTAAAAAGAAAAAAAAAACTTATATAAACAGGGATGCATAGCCCTTTTTGGGATTAAAAAATTTTGTAATATACATGTAGAATTTTTTTATTTATACATTAAAATCGTAAAATTTTGTCATTTCGACCCCTTGGGAATATTAGAATATTTCCATCCTTACTCAATGAAAATTTTTGCCCCTCTTGTGATAAAATTCTGGATCCGTCCCTTCATATAAACAACTCAACTCGAAATGAAATACTATTTTGAAAATATAAAAGCTCATATGAGATGGTCTCATATATAAGACGTATTTTATTTTTTCTATCATATGATTAATGAGTTTAAAGAATTCAAATCAAATTATAAGTTAAGGGTAGCATGACCCAAATAACACGGTACATGAATACGTCTCATATATGAGATCGATTAACACAAGACTCTTTTTTTTTTAATTATGATATTAATAGTTGTGTCATTTTCAGTGTAAACAAGTGATATATTTAAAAAATGTACATGAGTTGCACGGTGCACTCAGTGTATATATAAAAGACGTTGTCTTCTTTTGACCCAGCTAGTGGATGGCGAGTTTTAATCCCTTGGATAAGTCAGTCATTGAACCGGATGAGTTATCAAAAAAAATCTTTTCCTTTTATCTATGGCATGCACGAGTGGATTCAAAAATTGATAGAAAGGTGGGCCAGAAAATATAATTATTTAGTAAATAATTATAAAAATGCAAAAAAAAATACATAATTTATACCCAATAAATTGGAAACCAAAGTAATTTTTCTCTCTTTGTCGTCAATATTTTTTAACCATGATTTCTCGTTGACTTCCGTAGTTTCAATCTTTTTTCTTTCACTTGCTTATGTTTTGTGTCCCTTTTCAGGCTAACTAGCTTGTGACTCGTTGTTTAGAGTTGTTCGGAGGGTTGTGGTTCCTGTGCGGCTACCTCGCATCATCATGTATGTCCCATTGTCCGATCTATGTGCCATCGTTTCTTTGGATGATGAAGAGAGTGTCCAGATCCCAGTTTTTTAAAACATTGAGACCTCGTTTCGTTTGAGGGTTTTTTCGTCTTGATCGGTAAGGTTTTAGCCCCGCACTCGATTCCACCTACCGATCTAGAATCCATGTTCCACAATATTTGGAACCCGAAGAACTCAATGACATGGAAGGCTTTGGATATGTGGTTATTATCCCATTCGCTACGGAAACCGATTATCTACGGATTTTGAAGGGAACCACATGGTTGTTTGATTGTTATCTCTTTGCACTACAGTGTTGGAATAGACTAGCACGTAAACACGTAATACATGCACAACGAAAATAAATCACTAACAACGAATAATTAATTGCATAAACGAGTACGAATAATCATAACGAGAAATCTTATACAGTAATTCGAAAGCAGATTTATAGGACAAGGGTGGCCGATTTTTTCACTAGAAAAATAAGGAGGAAAATCTTTTTCTTGATGTCCAAGAAATCTTGAATATATCCCACATATTCTTTTCTCCATAATTAAATTTTTCCATAAAAATCTCACTTCCCTTTATCCCATATTTTTCGAAAAATACAAGGAAAAAGGAATCAAAATTTGATTTCTTGAATTTATGGGATAATTATGTATTCCAAAAATACTTATCTTTTTCCATAAAAATCTTTTCAAGAAAATCTTTCTTCTTCTTTTCCTACAATTTTTGAAAATTACTAGGAAATATAGGCAATAGTATTTTCTTCTCCTTTTCATTAATTGAACTTTAATTTGGGCTATTTGAGGGGCCTTTAGGAGAATTAAAATTGGACCTCCAATGGGCTATGAAACTTTAATATTTAGCCAAAATATTATTCAAGCCCATTAATATTAATTTATTCTACTATAAAATTAATATTGAACTATCCATCTTAACCCATATTACGACTTCACAATAATATGACTCCCGGTCATTATTTCCCGTGTTTAAGATTATCTTAGTCCACTAATTAATTAGGTCACTGAACAGGCTTTATATTAATTAATATCTTTGCCCTTGGAGTAAAGACAGCTCAACATTATTATACATACCGGAAATAAATTTCCACTTACAAGATTTGGTATGATAAAGATTCTGAGCCCACCAAGGGGACAAATCAAGCAAGCTGTACTTGCACACAATTCTCCGTATTAAATCTTAGCAATCGTCATGTAATTAATAATATTGCCCAAGATATAAGGTATCGAATCGCATTGATTCTCTTCCCATCATAAGTCAAAGCAATAGTTATTAATTTTACACGATTCTATTTAAGGGACGGAGATTAAGAAATAACGAATCACTGAGGTCTAATTCTTGTATATTCAGTACCGAAGAATTTATCCTCCTGTCATATTCAGCGCATCTTAATGCACTAGTGTAATATCTTGGTCAAGACAAGCCAATCTGAGTCTTACACTTCAACCTTTCATGATGGATTGTTCATTTTTATCTGGGTTGTGAATTTGTACTTAGTCACAAGGAACTGTTAATTTGATCTTCTATGATCTGGTATCACCAAATTAACTACAACGTAATACGTACTTACTTATTGAACATGTTTGCAACAAATATATATAACATTCATTCATATTTAATGCAACCATGATTAATAATTTATTTCAGTAAATAAATAAGAAATTCAGTTTGGTTATACAAAGTAAAAAGCATACTTTTCAGTATAACCCCAACATTTCATAAGCTGGAACTGTCGGGAGCTTGGGAACCCTCACACAGTTCAAGAGCTTCGCAATTTAATCCGCGCAAAGTCTCCCTCGATTGTCTTCTTATGTGAAACAAAGTGTAATAACTGTACGCTGGATGTGTTGAAAAACAAGCTGGGTTTTTTGGTGTATCTGTTCCATCGAAAGGTCGAACTAGTGGTTTGGCTCTTCATTGGAAACGAGATGTTTCTCTCTCTCTTAGAATGTTATAAAATCATTTTTATTTATGCCACGATCTCTATATGTGGCTCCACTTTTCGAACCACGGGGGTTTATGGTGAACCTGATGTCTCAAAACGCCGGTGGGCGTGGCTGAATTCTCATACTTTACACGCGACTCCGACAATGCCTTGGCCCTGCTTGGTGATTTTAATGAAGTTCTCTTTCGCTCGGAGTTTAATAGTAGGAATTCTCATAAATGGAGGCTTTCCGTGATACTTTTAACTTTTGCCAACTTAATGATTTGGGTTTCAAGGGAAGGAAGCTCACTTGGGAACGGTTGAGTATTGCGCCCTTCACTCAAAGGGCATGACTTGATAGATTTGTTGCAAACCAAGCATGGATAATTTTGTTCCCGTGGTTGATGGTTCAGCATATTCCCTTCATAAACTCGGATCACCATTGCTTACTTTTGAAGTTTGGAACTCTCAACCCACACTTGAACGAATGATGCTATAATAAGCCTTTCTGTTTCGAAGCCCTTTGGATCTGGAAATCTGATTGCCAGCAGGTCATCAAAAGCTGTTGAAATTCTGACATGGATGATCTTCTTACTAAACTCGAAAGCTGCTCGTTGGGGCTCATTGCTTGGGTAATCTGCCAGGTTGTTAAGGAAAGAATGGTGGAAAGTTAGATCCCATATTGAATTTTACTCGGAGCAAGATAATGTTATTTGGAAACAAAGAGAAAAGCAACACTGGCACCGTAAGGGTGATAGAAATACCTCATTTCTTTCATTCTAATGCCTCGTTCAAGAAGTCCAAATCCCATATTTCCCATTTGGCGGGTGATCATGGTGTCCCGAAAGAAAACAAAGAGGATCTGAAAGGCATCATCTCCGATTATTTCTCCAACATCTTCAGCTCATCCTTCCCTTCCAACTTTGATATTCAGCAAGCCACTAGCGTATTTGCCACAAGATCCAACAACCTCCCAGTGACTCTCTTAAAGAGCCTTTCACAAGCAAGGATGTCAGGGAAACACTCAAATCCATGCATCCGTTCAAATCGCCAGGACCTGATGGTATGAGCCCTGTTTTTTTTATCAAAAATAATTATGTGCTTTTATTAAATTTCATAACACTTGTGAGTTTGATCGTGTGGTTAATAGGACGTTTATTGTTCTCATGCCGAAAGTTGATAATCCCACTTTGGTGTCCCAATTTCGTCCTATTAGTTTATGCAACATTATTTATAAACTTGCCACTAAATGCATTGCTAATCGGATTCGTAGTGTTCTTACTGTTGTCATCTCAGAGTCTCAATCGGCTTTCGTCCCGGGGCACCTCTGTCGGAGTTTACTAGCATGTAAAGCAGTTAAACATGCGCAGTGGAAAAATAAATTAACCAACAACGAGTAACAATTGCATAATAGAAATAGTGAAATACGTTTAAAGGAATTCTTACAGTGCTTCGTAAGGGAGTTTCCTTAACTATGGTATCCACGTAACCATCGTTCACAAACGTGCACAGATTATCCAGCATTGAAACACTAGATGAATTTGATAGGAAATTTCTATGAAATTTTATGGAGAAAATAGTTTCTTGTGTGTTATTCTGGATTCTCAATGACTCATATATATAGGTGTGTTTTTCTGAATTTTCAAGGACTCATATATATAGGTGTGGTTTTGCTTAAAACCTAAGCAATTCCCATTAGGAAATAAAAATCCTAAATCTATCTTAAATTTGACCTAATCAAATCCTATACATTTACTTCCATATATTATTTTGGGATTTCTATTTAATTAAATTATCCAATTTAATTAAATAATAATATTAATAATTCTATATACTTATTATTATATTTCTCCATAACTAAATATCACGATCCAATCTAATATTTAATCAACCAACTATAATCTGTAAAAAAGAGTTACTTGTTGTGTGACCCATAGACCCTCATATATCGACCCATAGACCTTTCATTCACCGGGAAGAGATACGGTGTTGTACAGGAGGGTGTTGTGCATCCTTCCTATTATTGGATCACACACACTGCGCATGTGTGTGTGTGCGTGTGTGATCCAATGGTGGGGAGGGTGCACAACACTCTCCTGTACGACACCAGATCTGATTCCTCATTCACCACCGTTTCCTGCCACCATGTTCTGTCAAATCGAATGACAGATGGATGTATCAAATGGTTTGGATCTCTCCAAACCCATCAATTTTGTACCTTAGTTTTCGATTCTGTATACTAAAACTTCACGAATTTAAGTTTGGGTGCCTCATTCACATCAATTCAAGACAACCTTCTTCCCGGTCAAGATTCATCATTTTTCAGCGAATCGAAGGTCAAACTCTATATAAAATTGTTCATCTCTCCAAGCCCGCCATTTTGATATATGTCTCGTACTTCAACACATCATAAAACAACAAAGAATTGGTAGGAAAAACATTGTGTTATGCTTTCTCAAATCTATTCACGAATTAATGCCCTTTTTGGCCCGTTCCCGCAAATCGAAAGATGAGTAATATATCAAAATAACAAGTATAGAGAGGCGAACAATATGATATATCACTTGGCCTTCAAGTTATCGAAAAATGTTTGGAGAGTGAAAAGTGATGAATGGACAATCATGGTTTAAAAAAAATCAATGAAATTAAACATAAATTATAAAAATCGGAGAACATAAATAGTTAACATGATGGAATGAAATCACATATTTCACAATTGATATTCTACTTTATTTTCCATAATATGAATGAACGACGCGTGAAATAATAAAAAATATACTATAAACCATCATATAATTTCGAGTCATATTTTAAAAAATCAATACAATAAAATACCAATAAAATAATGAAATATAGAAGTCAAACCATAATACAATTGGGGTACTGGCCAACACTCGTACTTGATGGATATATTTTGCGAAATTTTATATATTTATATAGTATTTTCCTGTCCGTAAATTTTTGGTTCATGCATCGATGTGTGTCCGGAATTTAAATCGATTTGGTCCCATAACTTTGGACCTTTATTGAAATGGTCCCGTATGTATTGCATGTTTCAATTTAGTCCCTTATGTTTTCAATTTATGCCAATTTAGTCCCAAGGCGCCGGAGACCGGTCAAACTAGCCAAAACGACGTCATTTTTTGGGGCGTGTTTTGCACGCGCCCCTAATTTCGATCGGAGAAAGCTGACTGGCATCGACTTGAACACGTGGCACACCACGTGTGTATCGCATGTTTCAATTTAGTCCCGTATGTTTTCAATTTGTGCCAATTTAGTCCCAAGGCGCCGGAGACCGGTCAAACTAGCCAAAACGACGTCGTTTTTTGGGGCGTGTTTTGCACGCGCCCCTAATTTTGATCGGAGAAAGCTGACTGGCATCGACTTGAACATGTGGCACGCCACGTGTGTATCGCATGTTTCAAGTTAGTCCCGTATGTTTTCAATTTGTGCCAATTTAGTCCCAAGGCGCCGGAGACCGGTCAAACTAGCCAAAACGACGTCATTTTTTGGGGCGTGTTTTGCACGCGCCCCTAATTTCGATCGGGAAATGCTGACTTGCATCGATTTGGACACGTGGCACGCCACGTGTGTATTTTGCCAATTAAAAAATGAAAAAAGAAAATAAAATTACACATCATTAAATAAAAATAAAAAAGCTCTCGGGATTGACAAACAACTATCTCACTTCACCACTAGTTATCTCTTACGAGAATGGGGTTTGGGTTTGGTGTTGTCTCCAACTATTGTGAGATTTTCCCTTACATTTGTTTAGCCTCAATGCTAAGGTTGGGAAAATCTCTCTAAGCTTAGGATACATCGTGGGTTGCTTAGATTGAGTTCTAGAACACTCTTTGAATATATTTGTATATCTACAGAGTTGTGTTCTATGGTGGGAATGCTTGAGTATATGCCTTCTTAGCTCTGTAGCATCGTTTGCTATATTCTCCATGCATCCACACTTAATTTAATGGAAGATCTTGTATTTATAGTGTGGATTTGAATGTTACCGTTGGAGAGAATCACATTCAAATCCATACTATTCTTGTAAGTTCTGCAGCTTTTTCAGGCTGGTTGTCTTCCTCTCATTGGTCCACGTCAGCTGGATTCCAACGGCTATATTCCTCGGTTCTTAACCGGAACATTGGTTTGTCTTGAGTATTGATAATTCTTGAGTCTTGATAATTACTATGCCTTCAGGATTCTCTAAGTCTCAGTGTCTTCAGAGACATATCTTGAGTCTTGATTCTCGATTTCATCTTGAGTCTTGAGTTCTCGATTTCTGCTGAGTCTTGAAAACTTCAGTTTCATACTGAATCTTCAAATTCTCAGTTTCACACAGAGTCTTCAGAAACTTCAGTTTCATACTGAAACTTCAGTTTCATACTGAAACTTCAGTTTCTTCAGAAACTTACTGAGTCTTCAGAATCTAACCTGATCTATATCTGCCGACTATACACGGTGCAGATAACATCCTGAACACTCTAAAACTGAATCCTGACTCATCTATCAAGATTATCCTGAACATGTAATACTCAAGGGTTTTGGGATCTAATCAAAATATTCTTTTATTAAATTCATTTCCCAACAGTGGACATCAGCGCGGGGAGCATGGGTGATTTTTTTTTAGTGTTTCGTTGGGTAAAGTTGCAGAGAGAGAGAGAGAAAAGGGGAGTGATTTATTTAATTTTTATTTAATGATGTGTAATTTTATTTTCTTTTTTTATTTTTTTAATTGGCAAAATACACACGTGGCGTGCCCACGGTCCCAAATCGATGCAAGTCAAGATTTCCGATCGAAATTAGGGGCGTGCAAAACAAGCCCAAAAACGACGTTGTTTTTGGCTTAGTTTGACCGGTCTCCTCCGCCTTGGCACTAAATTTGCAACAAATTGAAAACATACGGACTAAATTGAAACATCGCGATACACACGTGGCGTACACGGTTCAAGTCGATGCCGATCGGCTTTCTCCGATCGAATTTAGGGCGGTGCAAAACACCCCCAAAAAAAACGCTGTTTTGGCTAGTTTGACCGGTCTCCCAAGCTTTGGGACTAAATTGGCACAAATTGAAAACATACGGACTAAATTGAAACATATGATATACACGTGGCGTACACGGTTCAAGTCGATGCCACCGGCTTTCTCGATAGAAATTAGGGCGCGTGCAAAACACGCCCAAAAAAACGTCGTTTTTGGCTAGTTTGACCGGCTCCGGCGCCTTGGGACTAAATTGGCACAAATTGAAAACATACGGGACTAAATTGAAACATACGATACATACGGGACCATTTCAATAAAGGTCCAAAATTATGGGACCAAATCGATTTAAATCCCATGTGTGTCCCTTTCATGATCTCACATCGGAACTTCGGACCTCAATTCTATAATTTTCTTTATTGGGAGTTCTGCACATTTTACATTAGGTATTTATTTTACTCCCAAGCACACATGTTGGGTTTCTTCAAGAATCATCCTTTAAAAAAAACAAAAAAAAAACTCTTCTATCCATGACATAATTATGTGATGTTAGGTTGGTCGTGAGATAAATTCAATTATATATGTATATATATATTATATATTTATATATTTAACAATTAATTATATTACATTTTTCTAATCTGACTATAATAAATTTTAATGTCTCCTAGGAGATATTCTAACAAGAAATTTGTGTTTATATTCTTTATTGTTTATACAGATATAATCCATGTATCATGGGAAATTTAAAGTTTATTTTTATATTATGACTTTTAATTATATATATTAAAAAGCTAAAAACATATCTCAACGACAAATTGATACTAAATTATATATGTATCAATAATATTAAGTTTTAAGAGGATCGATTTCATATATATATATATATATATATATATATATTCTTATTTTCCAAAGAAAATGAAAAAAGAAACCATACAGGAGTAAACTAGTCACAAATAATTCAGGGAAAATGATTTTTTTAGTCCTTAGCTTTACTCTTTTTTTAGTCCTTTAGCTTTACTCTTTTTTTTGGTTCCTTTGACCTACTATTCCAGGTTACTTAGTAGGTCATATTCAATGTAACACTTACTTTTTATTTTATTTTATTTTACTGAGATAAAAATATCCTATTGGGAGGAATTTAATTGGTATCAGTTTGTATGTCACTATTAACATTGAAAATTTATTAAAATAATAAAAATTAAAGAAAAATCTCTCATCATAGATTTAAAATATATGTTTAATAAATTCATAAATTAAATCATACGCTGGAAACAACAAATCATACGAAGTCGGCCGTTTAAACTGGAAAGATTTGACCAGAAAATTTAAGACCCAAACAAAGAAACCATATCAACCAATCTATGATTTAATTTGTGAATTTATTAGGCATATATTTTAAATTTGTGATGTGATATTTTTCTTTAATATTTTTTTTTAATGAATTTTCATTGTTAATAGAGGCATACAAGCATCAATCAATCAAACTCCTCCAAATAAAATATTTTTGTCTCAGTAAAATAAAATAAAATGAAAAATGAGTGTCACATTGGCTATGACCTGATAAGTAACCTGGAATGCAGGTCACAGGATCAAAAAATCAAATTTGTGTAAGTTACAGGACGAAAATCAAAATTTAAAAGCTAATAGGACCAAAATCAAAAGGAGATAAGATTAAAGGACTAAAAAAACCATTTTCCTACTAAATTAAAACAAGGATAATACTAAAATAAGAAGAGAATATAATTTTGATTAGCATGGACTAAAATTTTACTATAAAGTTAGAAAGAATAAGAAATTGAATTAGTTGCAAGGTAAATGAGCAGCATATATTTAATTTGGATACATCTCATAAATTTAGGAAATTATATTGTCCCACACACTACAAAAAAAGACGGTTTTTTACGAAAGTTTTACGACAGTTTAAACCGTCACAAATCATGGTTGCGACGGTTTTAGCGACGGTTTTTTATCCGTCTGGAAAACGAGGGTCGCTAAGATTCAACGACGGTTTTGCCTGTCCGTCGCTACCTATTTCCGTTGCACAAAATATCGACGGCTTCATCCCGTCGCAACATAGCGACGGTCTAAACTGTCGCTAAACCGTCGATATATTATCGACGGTTATGACATCATAATACCGTTGTTAATAAATGACGCCTTTTAAATCAGGTATTTGGCGATTTTAAATTTCCGTCGACATTTGCGATGGTTATGGTCGTCTCAGATAGCGACGGTTAAAAGGCGTCACTACTACCGCCGCGCCGAACTGCCGCTAAATCGTGAATTTTTTTTAAAAAATGCTCATTTGTGGTTCGAATCCGCCCGAGGGGCGCGTCTCGAAATCGAACTACCCCCGAGCCACGAACCATCTCGAACCCAACCACCAAGCATCTTCTATATAAGCCATCAAGCCTCCCAATTAAATGAGGCATATATTCGCTCCCATGGGGGACCGAACACGGGACCCTGGGCGCCAAAGCGGGGATCAATTCCGCTCGGGCACTTGCTCTTTTGCGTTTACTTAATGAATTTAATTCTATATGTCCTAAAATTCATTTTTTTTCTAATTTTTTTTAAAATTCTTTATTTCAATTATCTTATTTAATAATTTAATTACATTTTAATATAATAATTTTTATTTTTATTTATAAATTATAATTAAATTAAAATTTATTAAAATTGTATATTTTTTTTTACTTATTTTTAATAAAATTAATTCTATATGTCATAAAATTTATTTATTTTTCTAATTTTTTTAATTCTTTATTTCAATTATCTTATTTAAGAATTCAATTACATTTTAATACAATAATTTATATTTTTTATTTATAAATTTTAATTAAATTAAATTAAAATATATTAAAATTGTATTTTTTTTTAAACTTATTTTTAATAAAATTAATTCTATATTAATTTACAATTCATTTTTTTTTTTCAGTTTTTTTTTTAAATTCTTTATTTCAATTATCTTATTTAATTATAGTTTTTATATTGGATAATTAGCAAAAAATAAATTATGTTAAGCAATGTCAAATAACTTGTAATATGCAAATACATGAAAATATTACAAATGAAAGACAATATAATTATTATTCGTCATCCTCATCGTTGCCCCCATCTGTATTATCATCATCCTCCTCCTCGTCCTCTTCCTCACTATCTTCATCCTCATTCACATCCTCATCTTCATCATGATCGTTATCCTCCCCGCCGCTGTCAATCTCTATCAAATGTGGATTTGCAGCTGTTAAGTCTATGAAAAGATTGAAATCTCCTGTATGCACTTCAATTTGACCATCAACTTGTTCCGTTTGGAACGGAGTGTCGTCAACCGCCACAGTTGAATCCGGTTTAGGAACTTGCACTAGTGATCTCGCCTTTACTTTGCAAACAGCCATCCATACATTATTTGCTCTCGAACTTGGATACGTGCAGTAGTATACTTGGGATACCTGAGCAGCAAACACAAATGGATCATACCCCGGATACTTTCGTCTTCTATGAACAACGACCAGTTTGTATTCGGGATGAATCCTTATTCCTGAAGCAGATGGATCATACCAATCACACTTGAACAACACAACAGTCTTCTCAGGGAACCCCTTATATCTTACTTCAACGACTTCTTGTAGGTGTCCGAAGTAGTCTTGACTTTCTGCATTGAATATTGCACTATTAATACAAACTCCACTGTTTGCAGTAGATCTGGTCGAGGCATACTCCACTGTATGGAATTTGTAACCATTTACATAGTATCCTTGGTACGTGTTGACCAGACGTAATGGTCCTCTACTGAGATCCCGCGTAAATGGGTTATTAATGTGTTGATTATAACCCTGTGACGGTTTTAGGTTAAATATATAAGTGTAAACATATAATATGAATTCACTAATAAACGGTGGTTAGATAACACTCACATAGTTTTGGAACCACTCTGCAAAACCACGAGTAATCTATTCACCTACTTGTGCATCTGAGATGTTTGGATGTATACCGTGTAGCTCTTTAGTATAGATCCTTATTGAAAGCAATATATTATTAATCATATATTATATAATTATAATAAATATGTTATAATTAATTAAAAGTGTAAATGATACGCATATGAAATACTTACTGAATGTACGGTTGGACTTCATCACAATTGAATAACACATACTTATGTGCAGCTTCAACCTCTTGTCGGTTTAACTAGGGTCGTTCAATACTTTTTCCCAAACATCGACCTAGAATCTTAAACACGGACAAGTTACCCTCAATATCATTAGCAACATTATCTGTGCCTCTACCATCGTAATTACGAGGCACGTTTCTCAACCTTGTTCTAACATGATCCTCAAAATAATAACAACAAAATGTTGTAACCTCCTCACACAAGTAGGCATTAACAATTGATGCTTCAACTTTTGCCTTTTGTTTAGCATTGAGCTTCAAGTTATGGAGATACCTATAGATATATAATAAAAAAAATGGATAAGAGTTAAACATAAATATATATATTTGTACAAATAGATTGTTCAGTGAAGGTTTACCTCTCAAATGGACACATCCACCTGTATTGCACTGGACCAACAATTTTGGCTTCATATGCTAAGTGCATCGGTAAGTACTCCGTCGAATCAGATAAGCTGGAAGGGAAAATGCGCTCCAATTTGCATAAAATAACTGGAATGTCTTTCTCCAAACGGACCATGTCATCCCACGTAATCATTGTAGACGTTAAATCTTTGAAGAATAGACTCAATTCAATTACACCCTCCAGATACTGTTCGGTAGGAATTTCCGAAATGCGAGGTTCAACAATCGTTGCATAAACATGTGACAATCGTAGCTTTTCATCCCAGACACCTTTCCGTTTGATGTGTTTACACAACAACTCAAATTGGAAACATAGTCATTTGGAAATCTCAGCTCTTTAATCCAATTACACAAAGCCACTTTCTGTGTCTTATCAAGTGTGTAATTGGTTTAGGGATATCTTCCTGTACCCTCATCCCTCTTCAAGTGATCACGTTTTCATATCTCGTTCAACTCATCACGCTACTTTGCAGTGTCTTTTATCTTGCCCTCTGTGTTCATGATTGTGTGGAACAAGTTATCGCACATTCTTTTCGATGTGCATCACATCTAAGTTGTGTCGAATCAAAAGTGAGCTCCAGTAGGGCAAATTCCAAAAAATGCTCTTCTTCTTCCAACCACCCGGTACCATTTTATTATGCTCCTCAAAGATGCTCTTTTTCATTGTTTTTCTCAATCCCTTCTGATTAATTTGATTTAACAACCTTTTACCTACATGAATGCAAAGAGTTACAAGTTAATTAATTTATCGTATGTAGAAAGAAATATATTAATTCATTTAAAACAACAAATATAAAAATACCTGATCTTTTTTTCAAGCCGTTTTTTGTAACGACTTTGTTCTTGATAAAGTTCTTTTTATTCTTTCGAAAAGGATGATTATCTGGTAAAACCTTTCAATGGTTATCAAACCATGAAACTTTTCTGCTAAGCAGGAGACTAAAAACGTCAGAATCCTTCATTCAGTAAGGACATGCTTGTTTCCCAGCTGTCCTCCATCCGGACAACATGGAGTACGCTGGGTACTCGCTGATCGTCCATAGCAGGGCAGCCCTCATCGTGAAGTTTTGCTTTCTCGATACATCGTATGTCAGCACTCCATTTTCCCACAGATGTATCAAGTCTCTTATCAGAGGCTGAAGGAAAACATCTAATTTGTCATTTGGATTCTTTGGGCCATGTACCAATACCGTGAGAAACATAATTTGGGGCTTCATGCACATCCACAGAGGTAGATTATAAGGAGTTAATATAATCGGCCATAACAAATACTGCTTATCGTGCATTCCAAATGGACAAAAACCATCAGTGCTGAGACCTAACCGAACATTCCTAGGTTCGTCCAAAAAAATAGGAAACACCTCGTCAAGATGTTTCCAGGCCATCGAGTCAGGAGAGTGTCTCATCTCTAAGGTATCAGGATCAGATGACTCCGTATGATGCCATGTCATATCTTTGGTTGAGGCACTAGATTGATACAATATCTGAAGCCGAGGAATGATAGAGAGGTAATACATCATTTTATTTGCCACTTTCTTCTTCTTATTCTGCTTCCCTCGACTGTCAGTCTAGTTCCGACGCGGTACTTTGTACTGAGAGTGCCCACAAATTCTGCACTTATCAAGATTCGCGTCTTCTTCATTACCCCAGAATAACATGTAGTTATTGATACAACAATCAATACTCTCTACTGGTAGACCCATACTCTTCAACAAATTCTTGGCTTGATATTCTTTAATAGGCACCTTATTACCAGGAGGACAGATCTCATTGATCAACTTACTAATCTGGTTATAGGCTCTTTGAGAGAGTTTGTTCTCAGCCTTGATAGCCATGAGTCGAGCATTGAATGACAACAGAGAGTGAGTTTAACATCCATCATACAGATCTTCGTCAGCTGCTTTGAGTATTCTGTAAAAGTTAGATGCTTCCTCATTTGGTTCCTCTTCCATAGCCTCATCTTGAAACCCACCGGCTTCCATGAATTGTATTCGAGAGCATTATAATACTCTTCAAGTGTATTGAAATCAACATTTCATCGATCTTCACCATGACATGTCCAATTGTAGTAATAAGGTACAAAACCATTCATGATGATATGTTTTTGAACATCGACAATCGCTCTGTATAACTTGTTCTGACACTTTCTTGCATTACACGGATATCTTATACGACCTTCTGAATTTGATGCACCCTGATTAATTGCAAAGTGAATGAAGTTATTAACTTCATGCAAGAACTCCATATTTATACGTCCGTTGATAAGTCGAGGATTCGAATACATCTACTGACGATTCGGATATTCCATCTGTTTCAAATCATATCAATATGATAATTCTACAAAAAATTGGACAGAGTTTAGTCTGTATATGTAAATATCCAAAAATATTATTCTTATCAAATAACATCAAAGAAATCCACGCAATATATGATCACAACATTCATTTAACATAAACAATCTACACAATATATATCAACATCAAATACAAAACAAACTTATCAATTATATACATTACACTATATATATATATATTAAACGGTAGAAATGTGAAAACGTACAATAAATTTTTTCTCGAGGAGTTGAAATGCTTCCGCTACACAATATGCAATTCAAAAATAATTTTCGGCTCTATCTACACAAAATTTGGCGTTGGTTTTGGAAAAAAATGGAGTTGGTTTGACTGTTTTGTGTAAAATGAAACTGGTGGTTTTTTTTTGTCTGTGTTTAGCGACGGATACAGCGACAATTACATAAAAACCGTAGCTATTATAGACGGATTCAGCGACGGAAATAACCGTCGTAGATAGCGACAGTTTAGCGACAAAATTTAAATTTCCGTCGATAATTCCGTCGCCAAAATTGTCGCTAAAAACATTATTTAAAAAAATTAAAACAAAAATTAAAATTGTTCAATCATTCATTAAAAAAAAAGATATTGAAATTGTTCAATCACACGTAAAAATAATAACATAAATTAAAACACAAAATTATAAATTGTTCATAACATAATTAAAATAAACATTGACCCTAGAAGGGATTTGCTCTCCAAACAGCCACAATTGACTCCCATACTTCGTCCCCAAGTTCTTCTGATAGGTTCACCCCTTCTTCCCTCCACTGTTTACGCCACCTATGCATCATGTCATGGTAACGCCGTCTAGCAACCTTACAAAATGCCTTGTAAACTTCATTGGTCTATAAGATCAGGACCCCACGTAGCTTGTTTCTATATTTCGAATATAATAAGATAATTAAATTAATTGTAATCAATATATATTGAAATAAAATATTAATTTAAGTAAATTTTATACCGTAAACTGTTAGTGTTAGTATCTGTTGCGAGTCGTTTTATTTGGGAAATATGATGTGGCTAATTTGATGACAACTCACAAACAAAACATGCACGTGTAAAATAAACTATAAATAAGATGAATTTGTTGACCCAGTTCGTCAAGAAATGACTACTCTGGGGGCATACCAAGCCTGTGATGTAGTATTGCGAGTTTTACACGTACAATATTTGATACATCTCATGAAGATGAATCGCTATGGATAAAGATGATTTGGAGAGTTGGTATATGAGTGCTAGGGTTTTTTGTGTGCATGGATGAACTCTCGAATTTTTTGATAACCTTACCCCTCTAGGAAATTTCTGAACCTTTATCTTGTTGTTTTTTCTTCTATTTATAGCACTTTGACAAGCATGAGCTGGTTTGACAAGCATGAGCTGTAGACTTCGGGCCATGCAATAATTCATGTAATGCTGCCACCTTTCCAACTTCGTCTTCTAGATTGATCTTTGCTTTTGCTTGTCTATATAGCACTCTTTTGGTCGTCCAAATCAATCTTTTACTCGGCTGACCGCTTTGTTCGCCCCATAAATCCATATCGATTTTATGTGGGAATATTGCCCTCATCGAGCATATCTGAGTTCTTCAGGTTGTCTGAGCTCTCAGGTTATCTGAGCCTTGGGGATGTCTGTGCCCTCAGGATATCTGATCATCGAGCATACTGACCCCTCAGGTCGTCTGAGCCTTCAGGATATCTGATCATCGAGCATACTGACCCCTCAGGATGTCTGAGTCTTCAGGATATCTGAGTGTCGAGCATACTGACCCTTCAGGATGTCTGAGTCTTCAGGATATCTGAGCATTTCAGGTTGTCTGAGTCCTCAAACTTATCTGATTCCTCAGATCACTTGACTCAGCTTATTTGATTCCTTCTTCCCTGATCTGATAAGTTTGACTGACTTTGTCATGTTCTTTTTAGAATCATTTTGCTCGGTCAGTGGTTGAACAACCTTAGTTGGTGAATGGTAAGCTGGCGAACAAAACTTACTTCACTGGTGAGTATGTTCGCTTGGTTGACAAGTGGCGAGCTGGTCGAACAAACTTGTTTGGTCGGTGAGCGGCGAGCACACTTGTCCATCAGGCATCATTATTTTAATAAATATTACACGTGTATCTCTTACGTGTTCGATTAATGCTGAATAATTATATCGAACACAACAGTATCCTAGAGACAATCCTTTGTATGTACATAATACTAAGATAATATTCAGTGTTGGTTTAATAATATTATTTATTTAATATTAAATGTATGGCATTACACTTATTAGAATATTATGTTTGATTGTTTGCATCTGTGTTCCCTTGAATCATTGTTGTCATTGAGTACGTGAGAGCTCAGATGACTTAAGCATGATTCTCAAACAGCCCCGATCAAGGATCATCGAGAATGGGATATCGATGATGCAATGGAGATCGGTGTGCGATCTACATCATACTCTTAGAGAGTGTAGTAAGATCTCACTTACTACGAGATACTAGGTATCTCATGATGGATGCACAAATACCTTAGAGGGTATTGGTATACCCATCCGAGCAACTGTTTGATGTAGTTCCACTATATGTGTCTACGGGTGTCTCGGTTAGTGGGAGCGATGCGATACTCCTTTGACTTGAGGTCAATACGCACGGCATGTGTGGAGTGATGAACTTTGACCATGACCGACGCTTACACCCTTCCATAGGTAGATATGACTTGGATTGAGTTCATCACGAAATGCATGCGCGTGGTAGTTGAACCAAGATAAGGATTCATTCTTCAAAGTGGATTTAGAGAGAATACTCATCTTCTCGTCATAATTTGATCAAAGTCATTGGTCAATGCACTTCACCTTGGACTTTGTGATCAAAGGTGACACGAACGATCAATTAGTGATTCGAGATAAATCGATTAAGCTATTTGAATAAACACTTCATCATGTTCAAGGCTAATCGAGTATTCGTGAATGAAAGGAGGAAATCGCAATAGCCCATGTTACAGTTACGGGTAGTTCCACGTTTCTCGCAACGCACCTCATATATTGAGATTGTCTGATTTATTGTCTAGGGTTCAATTAAGACCGTTAGTTTGACTAATCGCTCGATACATGAGGGCCTATGGGTCACACAACAAGTAACTCCCATGTACGAATTATAGTTGGTTGATTAAGTATTAAATTAGATTTAATATTTAATTTATGGAGAATTAATAATATATTAATTTGGAATTAATTATTATTACTATTTAATTAAATTGGATTTAATTAAATAGGAATCTTAAAATAATATTATGGAATATTATTGTAGGAAAATATCTATAGGGAAAAACATATCTTTGAGATATGGTTTTCAAGATTAGGAATTATCTTCCTAATAAATATTTGCTTAAGATATAAGTTAATCTCTCCCTATATATATGACGTCCCGGGATTCATTATTTACTACAACAAGAAAACCTAATTTCTCCATAAAATCTAGGATAAGAGTTTTCCTAGCAAATTCCGTCTCAGATTCAACACTGGCAGATCTGTGCAATTCTGTCTACGGGGATTCCATGGATACCGTAGTTGAGAAATCTGCTATTGAAATATTGTAAGATTTCTTGTTATGTTTAATCGCATTCGTTTAAAGCAATTAATTGTTCGTTGTTGGTGAACTGTTTATTTCCGCTGCGCATGTATAACATGTTTACATGCCTATATATTCCAACAGTGGTATCAGAGCTCAGGCTCTTTGTTCTAATTGCTTTGGTCTTAATTTAATTAAAAAGAATTTTTTTTATTAAAAACCGAGGGGCACGATTATTTGAACCGCACCCCCTATTTTTTTTATCCTTCTCGCTCGAGTTTGCCTTCATCCCCAACCCCAAATTAGGGTTTCCTCTTTTGGGGATCCGCCACTGCTTGCTCCACCAAACCATGGCGGTAGCGTTCGTCAGCGTCACCGAGGTCGCCAGCGCTAGAGGCGCCCTCGACGCGTCTGAAAACTTGTGGCATCGATCGCGACTTCGTTCGGTTGTGAATCGCTCTCGAGTCGCTGCTTTGTTCCGCCTCTTTTCACGGCGGTGTGCCGCGATCTCTTCGTTTCGTCTCTTGATGATGCGCCACCGATTCGTCCCGATTTGGATCTTTCGACGCTTGGGCATTTTTGGAACTTGACTGGTGTGTCTATATCGATACGTCATAAGGCGGCGCGCCACCGAAATTGAGACGAATCAGTGGCGGCGCTCTGCCGATTCGATGATGCTCTGTTTCTTTTCTGGTTTCGAACCAGTTCGAACTAATTCCATCATCGTTCGTATAAGGCGGCGAGTCGCCTGCACGCGTAGAGCTGCGGTGGTGACTCGCGCCTGTTCGTCCAGACCATGCTTGCCGCGTTGCTTCGTCGCCTGTTTCGACCCTTTTTGTTGCTTGAACTGAATCTGATTTTCTGTTTTGGTTCTTGGTTCAATTAATTGGATTAATTGTTGGTTAAAACGATGATGATGAAACGATTAACTGGGGTTTTGGAGGATTTGGGAATTTTAGGTCGGATTGGATTCGATTGTGGAAAAGGGTGATGATGTAGGAGGGTTGTTTTGCAGATTTGATTTGAGACAGGCCCTCCCGTGCAAATTTTGGAAATTGCACCTGAGCCCCAGGATTAAAATAAAAAAAATATATATTTTGGAATTTTATTGGATTTTAATTCTGAAATTAAATCGTTGGTTGGACCAACATTTAATTAATTAATTGGATTAATTATATATTTTAATAATTGATTGAAACAGGTTAAATGAAATTAAAATTGGATTTTGAATTTTATTTAATAATTTTAATGATTATTAAATTCCCACTTAAATTAACTAAATTTAAATAGTTTGTTAATGTTTTAGTCCGCATTATAATTGTTTGGGTAGGCGGCGCCCAATATTTGTCGGATCGTATTAATTGATTAGGTAGACGGCACCCATGTAAGTGTTGGTCAGCATAAAATTATGTTTGGGTAGGCGGCACCCAATAAGTGCTCAAATGTGATGTAGATTAACATGTTGGATCTCGATTAAGCAATTAATACCCCGCCTTTAAAAATGTTCTTCACTAAAATATAGTTTTTCATTAAATTGAAACGATGTATTCCATCAAAATTAAAAGTAAACCGGGAATTTCGTTCCAATGGGTATTTAAGACCAAAGTCTTTTGTTCGGATCTACATTCAACGGGACTTTTATAGGGACTCGTAGTGTCGCCACTTGATGGTTGTAAACCAACTTAACTTTGTTTGACCAGCCAAAGCAGGGAAACGAAAGTTAAGGGATATTCGATTGAACTAGGTTCAATCAACTAGGAGTTGCAGTTTTGCAATTGGTTTGGAGACCTACCAGTTCTGCTATTATAGTATTCAGCCAAAGTTGGGATTAGGATAGTAGGAATGTGGATCCTAGTCCATTATGATTTATATTGGATATAAATTCGTATTCTTCTGATGAGGTCGTTGAATATGTGAAAATAATGGAGACTAAATAAACTTAAAAGGCCACGTTTATTTTGATTGCTGAATATTGATCATAGGAGTTATGTGTTTAATTCCCATTTTATTTTATTTCTCTAGGATTGTTGAATTGAATAACTTATCACTGAGAAGCGTTTTGGAAACGAACAAATTGACTGGGCCAAATTTTCTCGACTGGCACCAAAACGTGCGTTTGGTGCTCAGGCAAGTAAAGATCGAGTACATGTTGGACACGCCAATCCCTGCTACCCCAGAGGCTGGTACTGAAGAAGCCGAGGCGTTTGACGCCGAACCTCAGAAGAAGCATCAAGATTATGCTTCCCAGGCTCAGTGTGTTATGCTCCTCGGGATGACTTCTGAGCTGCAAAGGCAGCATGAGAGGATGTTTCCCTTCGAGATGATCAAGCATCTGAAGGATCTCTTTGATTCTGAATCTCGTTCCGAGATTTATGAAGTGATGAGAGATCTGTTTAGATGCCGGATGTCTGAAGGAGGGAAGGTTTCTCCTCATGTATTGAAGATGATTGGGCTAATCGAGAAACTTGGTCGTTTGGGCATTGAGCTTAACACCAATGTTGCTGTTTATGCCATTCTTCAGTCGCTTCCCGATTCATATTCAAGTTTCGTGGTAAACTTTAATATGAATAAGACGAAATCGACTATGCCCGAGCTGCATAACATGCTAAAGACTTTTGAGTCTTCCACTGCTAAGGAAAAGCCCGTGCTCATGGTGAGTGCCTCTACTTCTTCTACTCCGAAAGGAAAGAAGAAGCGAAGGGGCAAGGCAAAGAAAGGCTCCAAGCTAAACTTCCTCAAGCCCAAAGGTGGAATTCAAAAGAAGGAGAGGGTGGACAAGGATGTATGCCTCCACTGCAAGCAGAAGGGGCATTGGAAGAAGGACTGTAAGGTTCTAGCAGCTGAAAAGAAGACACAAGGTGTCTCCGCCACCAGAACAGGTATGTTTGTTATTGAGATAAACATGTCCACAAATGATACTAACTGTTGGGTATTGGATACCGGTTGTGGCTCACACATTTGTACCAATGTGCAAGGTCTCAAGCATAGCAGGGCAGTTAGGCCAGGTGAAGTCGCCCTACACGTTGGGAATGGAGCAAGAGTTGCTGCTGAATGTGTTGGTGTTTATGTTTTAGATTTACCCTCTGGTTTTAGACTTGAACTGAATAATTGTTATTTTGTTCCTTCTATTACTCGAAACATTATTTATATTCCTATGTTAGACATTGAAGGGTTTTCCTTCCATTTTGCAAATAATAATTGTTATTTTTCGCTTAATGATGATATGTATGGGAATGCTCCTTTATCGAATGGTTTATACGTGTTGCATTGTGGACATAATATTCTTAATATACAAAACAAACGACTCAAACTTAGTAATCATGAAAACCCAACTTACTTGTGGCATTGTAGACTTGGTCATGCAAATGAGAATAGGATAACAAGGTTAAGAAAGTTAGACTACTTAACCCCATTCGACTTTGAGTCTTATGGTAATTGCGAATCCTGTCTCAAGGGCAAGATGACCAATAAACCCTTTTCTGGGAAAGGAGTTCGTGCCAAAGAAGTTCTAGAGTTGATCCACAGTGATATCTGTGGACCATTGCCCACTCTAGCTAGGGGTCAGTTTGGATACTTCATCACTTTTAATGATGATTTTTCAAGATACGGGTATATGTATCTTATGAGACACAAATCTGAATCTTTTGAGAAATTCAAAGAGTTTAAGGCTGAAGTAGAGAAGCAACTTGGTAAGAGTATCAAGACTCTTCGATCAAATCGAGGAGGTGAATACCTTAGCCATGAATTCACTGATTACTTGAAGTTACATGGAATCCAGTCATAATGGACTCCTCCAGGAACACCTCAAATGAATGGTGTGTTCGAAAGGAAAAACTGAACCCTGTTAGACATGGTGAGGTCCATGATGAGTTTTTCCTCTCTTCCGACATTCTTATGGGGATACGCGTTACAAACCTCAATCTACATTCTGAATAGGATTCCATCCAAATAAGTTGAGCATACACCATATGAATTATGGTGTGGCAAGAAGCCAACTTTTTCGCATATCAAAACATGGGGTTGCCCCGTGATTGTGAATAAGATGCTCACCGATAAGTTGGAATTCAAAGGTGAAAAGGGTTATTTTGTGGGATATCCTAAGGAAACTAAAGGATATTACTTCTATCTACCGGAGAAACAGTCAGTCATTATTTCTAGGCAGGTCAGGTTCCTCGAAGTAGACTACGTCTTCAAGGAACGAGGCCGTAAGATGATAGAACTTGAAGAAATTCAAGAACCACAAATTAACAAAGAGACTGATATCTTGTCAAAGCAACATGACCAAGAATCAGTGGGAGCATTCAATAACTCGCATGGTGGAAGTTTATCACATAGTGATCCTCTTTCAGCCAGTGGGAGCGTAATTGGAGTTGCAATGCCTGAGCAACGAACACCAAGTAGGCTGAATGAGAATAACATTGTTCAAACTCCCGCTCAAGAGGCATCCGGAAGTGCTCAAGGAGCATCCGGAAGCATCAATCTTGAGGCCTCCCCGATCAACGATGAAATCGCTGTACCATAAAATTTTCACGATCAGAATGTGCAGCCTGAACAACCACAACTCCGTAAGTCTACTAGAGTTCGTAATTCGATCACCAGATATTATGGTTTCCTCATGGTGGAACAAGATGACGTGGAGATCCCGGATAAGGACGAACCTAAAACTTACACTGAGGCAACATTAGATGTTGACTCAAAGAAGTGGCATGAAGCCATGAAATCCTAGATGGACTCGATGTATATAAATCAAGTTTGGGACTTGGTTGAATTGCCAAAAGGGGTCAAACCCATAGGTTGCAAGTGGGTCTACAAGCGTAAGACCGATGCAAATGGCAAGGTACAAACCTATAAGGCTAGATTGGTGGCGAAAGGTTACAGTCAACGCGAAGGCATTGACTATGACGAGACTTTCTCAGTAGTTGCTAAGATCAAGTCCATTCGAATTTTACTTGCGGTATCAGCACACCTCGATTACGAGATTTGGCATATGGATGTCAAAACAACTTTCCTCAATGGAAACATTGATAAGGAAGTGTTCATGACTCAACCAGAAGGTTTTATCTCAAAGTCAAAATCTAATCTTGTGTGCAAGCTCAGACGATCCATCTATGGGTTGAAGCAAGCTTCTAGGAGTTGGAAAATCCGATTTGATGAGGCTATCAAATCATTTGACTTCATCAGAAACTCAAAGATCCGTGCATCTATCGGAAGTGCCATGGGAAAAATATTGTCTTCATAGTTGTGTATGTTGATGACATACTGATTATGGGGAACAATATCCCTCTCATGCAGTCCATGAAAGAATGGTTGTCAAAGACCTTCATGATGAAGGATCTTAGTGAGGCCTGCTACATCTTAGGGATCAAGATCCATAGGGATAGATCCAAGAGGATGTTGGGGCTATCACAGTCCACCTACGTAGATAAGGTGTTGAAGCGATTTGCGATGGAGAACTCTAAGAGAGGTTCTCTACCTGCATGTCATGGGATAAAATTGTCTAAGAAGGATTGTCCTTCCATAGACGATGATATCCAACACATGAAGGACATACCATATGCATCAGCAATTGGGTCCATCATGTACGCCATGACTTGCACTAGGCCAGATGTGGCCTTTGTTGTCAGCATCACTGGTAGATACCAACAGAATCCGGGTGAACCTCATTGGATTGCTGTCAAGAATATTCTTAAGTACCTCAGACGTACAAAAGAATACTTCTTAGTCTACGGGGGACAGTCAGAGCTAATGGCTACTGGCTATGCGGACGCAAGTTTCCAATCTGACTGTGATGATTACAAATCTCAGTTAAGGTATGTGTTTACTCTCAATGGTGGGGCGGTTAGTTGGTAGTTCCAAGCAAGAGACTACCGCGGACTCAACAACCGAAGCTGAGTACATTGCTGCGGCTGAAGCTGCTAAAGAAGTTGTCTAGATAAAACAGTTCTTAAGTGAACTAGGGGTAGCTTAGAGTGCCAGCAGTCCAATAAAGTTATATTGTGACAACACTGGTGCGGTTGCGCAAGCTAAGGAACCGAGATCCAATAACAGAAACAAGCATGTGCAGAGGCGTTATCACTTGATTAGAGAGATAATCACTAGAGGAGAGATAGAGTTAGAACGTGTTCCCACATAAGATAATTTGGCTGATCCTTTCACCAAGACTTTGAGTGTTCATGTACACACTAGATATTTCAATGGTCTAGGGGTTAGGCATGTAGGTGATTAGCTCTAGTTCAAGTGGGAGATTGTTAGTGTTAGTGTCCTAGAGACAATCCTTTGTATGGACATAATACTAAGATAATATTCAGTGTTGGTTTAATATTATTGTTTATTTAATATTAAATGTATGGCATTACACTTATTAGAATATTATGTTTGATTGTTTGCATTTGTTCTTATCTGTGTTCCCTTGAATCACCGCTGTCATTGAGTACGTGAGAACTCAGATGACTTAAGCATGATTCTCAAACAGCCCCGATCAAGGATCATCGAGAATGGAATACCAATGATGCAATGGAGATCAGTGTGTGATCTGCATCATACTCTTAGAGAGTGTAGTAAGATCTCACTTACTACGAGATACTAGGTATCTCATGATGGATGCACAAATACCTTAGAGGGTATTGGTATACCCATCCGAGCAACCGTTTGATGTAGTTCCACTCTATGTGTCTACGGGTGTCTCGGTTAGTAGGAGAGATGCGATGCTCCTTTGACTTGAGGTCAATACGCACGACATGTATGGAGTGATGAACTTTGACCATGACCGACGCTTACACCTCCATGGGTAGATATGGCTTGGATTGGGTTCATCACGAAATGCATGTGCGTGGTAGTTGAACCAAGATAAGGATTCATTCCTCAAAGTGGATTTAGAGAGAATACTCATCTTCTCGTCATAATTTGATCAAAGTCATTGGTCAATGCACGTCACCTTGGACTTTGTGACCAAAGGTGACACGAATGATCAATTAGTGATTCGAGATAAATCGATTAAGCTATTTGAATAGACACTTCATCATGTTCAAGGCTAATCGAGTATTCGTGAATGAAAGGAGGAAATCGCAATAGCCCATGTTACAGTTACAGGTAGTTGCATGTTTCTCGCAAAGTACCTCATATATTGAGATTGTCTGATTTATTGTCTAGGGTTCAATTAAGACCGTTAGTTTGACTAATCGCTCGATACATGAGGGTCTATGGGTCACACAACAAGTAACTCCCGTGTACGGATTATAGTTGGTTGATTAAGTATTAAATTAGATTTAATATTTAATTTATGGAGAATTAATAATATAATAATTTGAAATTAATTATTATTACTATTTAATTAAATAGGAATCCCAAAATAATATTATGGAATATTATTGTAGGAAAATATCTGTAGGGAAAAACATATCTTTGAGATATGGTTTTCAAGATTATGAATTATCTTCCTAATAAAGATTTGCTTAAGATATAAGCTAATCTCTCCCTATATATATGACGTCCCGGGATTCATTATTTACTACACCAAGAAAACCTAGTTTCTCCATAAAATCTAGGATAGGAGTTTTCCTAGCAAATTCTGTCTCAGATTCAACACTGGCAGATCTGCGCAATTCTGTCTACGGGGATTACGTGGATACCGTAGTTGAGAAATCTGCTATTGAAATACTGTAAGATTTCTTGTTATGTTTAATCTCATTCGTTTAAAGCAATTAACTGTTTGTTGTTGGTGAACTGTTTATTTCCACTGCGCATGTATAACGTGTTTATGTGCCTATATATTCCAACATAAACTCCTCGAAATACAATTGACGCTGGTCAGTTGGCACATATTTCCAACTGTAAGCGTTGGCAGCAATTCTCACCCGCATGATGACGTTTTTGGCTATATCGGAAGCTTCGTGACCAGGTACAATACTAACACATTAAAAAATAAATACATAATTAATAAATAATATTAAATTAATTAATTATATAATTAAAAAAACAACACTTACTCTCCATTGATGATATTGATAGGCAAGCGAGGAATAGGAGCCCGGGATGAAGCTTGGACGTTATTACCAGCATCCATCAAAATAAAATATGAAATTTATATATTAATTAATTAATATAAAATACAATTAAATATAAATAAACGAAAAAAACATTAAAATATTACCTTGATATCGAAGAATATAAATGAAATTGTCTCGTTTGTGTTGTTTTCTGATTTGATTGATGGGAAAATGGGCAGGCAGCGGCGGTATTTATAGAATTGAATTTAGCGATGGATTTTTGAAATTCGTAGCTAAAACCGTCTAAATTAACGACATCCGCTCCCAACGGGCATATCTCTTCATTTTCTGCACTATTTAACAATAGATATTAAATATCCGTCGCTAATGACGTCGCTTGAAGTGGCGGTTCGAATTAACCCTCGCTAAACCGTCGTAGTTTGCGACAGTTTTGGTGTCCATCGCTAAGAATTGTGGATTTGACCGTTTGACTAATTCCGTCGCTACATCCTTCGCAGTTAGCGACGGCTGTTGTATCCGTCGCTAATTTCCATCGTTAACCTTTTTTATAGTAACAAAAAATTGCTAGTTATTTTAGCTAGGACTTAGTATTTTTTAAGTACACATATTTATAGTTCATTTTACTTCCTAAATATATGCAAGATACACTTTTTTATGAGACCGTTTAATTTACATGAAAGTTAAGAGGATCGAAATTATCATGTAGTGAAAAAAAATATGGATAAAAATTAGTGGATTGTTGAGTAGATCATGTGTTGAAAATACATTAAATATTTTAGTCATTTCAACACATTAAATTTAGTCATGCATATGGTACTGTCACACACGCGTTTTTCATACATACAAATAATATTAAATAATTCTCCATAAATAAGTTGTTAACGTGTTTTGGTAATAAAATTTATAAATTTTTTAATAATTTTATTATAATATAATTTATTTTTTTATTTTAAAAAAATCGTAAATATTTTTTTTCTGAACTTTTTTTCCGAAAATAATTGTTTTTTAATTTAAAAAAATAAGAAAAATTTCCTGAAAATAATTTTTTTTCCAAAAATAGGGCCGGGTTGGGTTGAATTCGGACCGGGATAAGTTGAAAAGGGTAGAGTTTATATAATTTTAATGAAATAAATTGAGATATCCCAATTTCTTTTTTTGGAGCTTCTAAGGTCTATTGAGCTTATTTTGAGATCTTATAAGATGTTAAACATCTTATTTAATTTGTCAAACTAAATTAAAGAGCTTATAAGCTGTGTCAAATGGGCTTTTAGTATGTCTAGTAGAATACAAATTAGATCGGTGTTGAACACATTTCGAAATTGAAAACTTTAACGGATTAATTCCTTTTTCTTTATTCTTTTTCTTGGCAACATCGAAAGAGTAGGAGAAATATTTTTTTTTTCGTCTAATAATTTATTCACTATCCATTTTTCGTTCAAAAAAATTTTAATATTCAATTTTGATCATATGATTAAATTGATTATCCAATTTTAATCCAATTGCTTCTGGAAGCTGTTTTAAGTGTTTCAAAACACACTCTTAGTCATGCATATAATACTGTAACACACGAGCATTTTTCATACATGCACTTATACAAATAATAATAAAGAATCCTCAATAAATATTTTTGTTGTCGTTTTGGGGTTTTTCGGCGGATGTTGTGGCTTGAGTGTCACATATTTTTAAGTGTGTTTGACTAATTCTTGTCATCAATTCTGTTTTAATTTTAAGTTTAAAATTTTAATTATATATGCTTGAAATTTCAGCTGTTAAAAAAAAAAAATACACGTGAAAGTCCAGTCACAACATCCGATGGAAAACTCCAAATAAAAAAGGTAAAACGACGTTGTTACGGTCGATTTGGGACTAAAATTGGACATTGTCAAAGTTATTGGGACTAAATCAACAATAAAAAAATTTATGGAATTATATTTATTTGAGATAAAAGTTATGGGACGATTTGTGATTCAAACTCTACCACACACGAGTGTTTTTCATACATGCAATTATACAAATAATAATAAAGAAACCTCCATATGTAGGTATTTTTGAATTAAATATGATAATTAACATGTCCAACAAAATATAAATTAGATCGGTGTTGAACACATTTTGAAATTGATTGTCCAATATTCGTCGAAAAATCACGAAAGACGCTATTTTCGATCATAGGGAAGTCTCATACCGGTAAAATTTAGTCATTTTTAAATTTGAGTTTTAATTTAATTTATTGAATTATTTACACATATATAATTTAATTGATTGTAAAATGTAATAAAACTAAAAGAAAAAGAATATTAACATCTACGTCTCCGATTGTATTGAAAACTCTCAAATTTTATTGACACGAAATTAGCAAGTAACCAAAAAAACAGTCCTTAATTTTTTAACGGAAATTGAAATAAAAAATTATACAATAATTTGAGTTAAAGGATAAAAAATGAATAATTTAATTTTTCAGGACGAAAAATAGAGAAACAATAAATTATGGGACGAAACCACTATTTTCTTTTCTCGAAAGAGTCGTATGAAAAAGACAAGACATCATTACAAATAGTGGACCGACCACTCATATGCAACTATAGAAAAAGAATATATACATAGCTCAAATTTGCTCCCCACTTGTAATGCCAATATTATTATATAGCTCAAATTTGCTCCCCACTTGTAGGCCAAGATTATTATATAGCTGACATTTGTGTTTCATTAAATCATAAATCTCTGAGCTTTACGTAAGCATATTTTGATCATAAGTTTTCTCCTTAACAAAATAACGTTGTGTATTATTATATTGGCATTTGGCAGGTGATTAATTCTCTTGTACCGGCTTAATTTACAGGATGAATTCCTCCGCAATGTCATGGCTGTCTGAAAAGGTAAACTAGAGCTTTTTTTTTTGCTATATATATCCGAAGACGAAACAGGAACATACATGCGTACATTTGTTTAATTAATATGTGAAAGGCCTACTTTTACAAGACTACAAATCATTTCGCCTGGACCACGTTGTATATACTTGTTAGTATATTATAACGATCCGTGAAAATGATGAAGACGTATGACTTATATTATTAGATAATATTATTTATGATATTTGAAGAGTGTATGACTTATTCTTACATGAAGAGTATTATTTTTGATACTATAACTTATATTACAATAGAATTGATAGTGATAATTGAAGGGACAGAATAATATAAGTCGTGTTTAAATATGTAAATATAGAATCAATTTCACGATAAAAACAGATTTTGTAAGAGACCTACCATATAATTTGCATATAGAATTCGGAATGAGTTTATAGATAGTCTAATATTAAAATTAAAGTTTATTTGTGTCACAAAATTTATAATCATTGTTTTTTAGTTAAGAGAATATATTTTTTTCTAATTTTACTTTTTTATTATTTTAGTCTGTACCATCATATAGATATCCCGTTGCAACACTATTTCAGTCTGTACCACCATTCAATTAATCATGTACCACTATCACTTCACTCCATAACATTATTTAAGTCAGTACCACCATTTTATTAATCCCGTACCACTATCACTCTCGTATCACACTTATTTCAACCTCATATCACCCTTATTTTAACACCATGTCACCATAATTTCAGTTCGTACCATAATTTAATTCAATTCGTACCATTATTTTTAAATTTGTACTACAATTTAATTAATTTCGTACTATAATATATTAACCTCGCATCATCATTTTTTTTAATTTTTTATAATTATTTAAAAAATTACTCTCTTAACTCAAAAAAATGAAATAAAAAACTTTGATCAAACAGAACTTTTCAAATAAAAAGGGGCTAATATGAAAGTTTTTTTCACAGGGATTCTGAGTAAAACATGGAGTACATCTTACGATATTTCCAAATTAAGAATATTGTTTATTTGTGGGGGTAAGAAGTACTATTTGTTTTGTATATTGTTTCTCTCTAACTTCGAGGATTTCACTTTTCAGGAGAGTGGGTTAACTCTTTTACTCATTTCATTTTAAGCAAAAAAATTGATGAGAGGGACGTGCAATTAATATACATTGAAACTAAATATAAACTCAAGTTTTACTAGACACATGTCAAAACATAAAGTTTTGTACTACAATTATTCCTAAATACACAAAACAAAAAACCGTGCGGGTCAAAATAGGGTCGAATTGGATCACAAAAACAATATATATACATGTTTCAATAACAA
Organism: Stenogyne calaminthoides; assembly: GCA_037126765.1. NCBI lineage: Eukaryota > Viridiplantae > Streptophyta > Magnoliopsida > Lamiales > Lamiaceae > Stenogyne > Stenogyne calaminthoides. The sequence goes on from JBBCBC010000003.1 coordinate 18,684,428, forward strand.
TATTACTTATTTACGTATATAATGTTACTTTAACCAGTACTAATACAGTTTAAGACATTCAATAGTACATTATTGTTCATGTAATATTATTATTATGTAAATACAATAAAACAAAGTGTAACAATGATTATAAACAAGTAACATTAATTGGCATAATCCAACCCGCGACTTTCATTTTACCCGCAAGATTTTTGAGACATGTAAGACATTTTCTCTCTCTTATATTTTAGAATATTGAACGGTATAATAATATGATTTGTAAAAATCAAACATTAATTATCCCTCAACGATAGTAATGAGTTCGGCATGCTCAACGATCTTTGGCATAATCCAACCCACGAGTTCTAAACGATGGCTTTTTACACTCACAAGCATGCCGAACTCATGCCGAACTAAATTTTTAAAAACAGGGGAAAATAAATTATACCCTACTTTTTTAAGTGTTTCGTATACATGATGACTTTTTTCATACAAATTTTTATCTTTATTTTTCAGAATGGAAGTGGATATTTTGATTTAATATTATTAATTTGTGTATTTTTATATTTATTTAATAAATTTTGCACAATTATTTAAACAGTCAATTTATGTATATTATTAAATGTGTTAATTTTCCAATACCAAACAAATAAAAAAAGTTACTTTAAATATTGATCGTGATTATACGAGGTTGGAGGATGGTTTATATTTTATGTTAAATGCTCTTATCTAAAAAAATTATTCATTATGTGTCTGAATTTCACATTTGCCTGCGTTTATTTTATATTTTTTGCTAGTTTGTGACTGACATTTGTTATAGTTTCAATCTTCATTGTTATTAATTGGTTCAACTACACTAAAAGTCTAGTCTGAGAATAGATTAATTTGTTATGCTTAAATTCATAGTTATGGTTCAAGTTTAGATGCAATAAGCCATGGGATGAAAAATGAAGTGGTGACAACTCATAATTTGGAGTAGGATATGCTCTCATAGTTACTCAAATATTTTTGCATGTAATATTGTTATATTTTACATGTAATACTACTTCCTTTTTTTTATTTTATATCTTTTAAAATTTACCTTTTTTTTATGTTCTGAATGTAATATTGTTGTGGTTTTTTTTCATGTAATAATGTTATATTTTGCTTGTAATACTGCTTTCGTTTCGATTTGATACTCTTCATAAAAAAAAATTATGTTTTGAATGTAATACTATATTTTGCTTGTAATGTTGCTTCAGTTCACATTTAATGACTTTTAGAATTTACTTTTTTGTTAAGTTGAGAGTGTAATACTATTATATATATTTTGCTTATAATACTGTTATTCAATATATAATACTGGTCTCATATAAATTTAAAATACTTAAGAACTTACCTTTTCCTATGTTTTAAATTTATGATACAAGAAATGCTTCCAAAACGACTGGAAGAGAAATGCTACTTTATTATTTTAGACGATAAGTGGAGAAAACGTATTGGGAAACTCTCAAAACTGCTTTTCCAGATGAAAATGGTACGCACTTGTATTTATGTGCTAATTATTTTGTATTTTATAAAATTATTAATTGAAAAAAACATATACTTGAGCAAACAGTTTGACAATAATTACTTTAACTTTTGATGATTGTGCGTGTATATATTTTGTAGTGATATTAACATTTAAAATATGTAATATCAACTCTTCCAATTGACGTATCATGACACAAATTATGTGTGATTAATTATATTTTTTGTCGGTATCCTTTTACCAAAAGGTAAATAAATCAATGAAAAATTATGTAAAAAATTTCAATGTGGCGCGGTGGTGTGCTCGTTTCTAATTCGTCTTCAGACTTCGATTCTTGGAAAGAGCGGATTTTGCATTTTTTTTAATATTTTTTTTAAATTTATTATGGGAAAAATAGATAAAATTATAATGAAAGGGGATTTTGCATTTTTTTTAATTTATTATTTTTTTAATTTTTTTAAGAAAAAATAAATAAAATTGTAATGAAAGGGGATCAAACCCACGTTGATCGACCAAAAGAAGCATTTGCCCACCGTCCGGCTACAGATCCCATAGTATTATTTCCTAACCATTGTTATCGAGTTATAATTGGCGATTTTAATTTTTTTTCACAAATGAAAATTTTCACATAAGACCTACTCTAATTATATTCATCGGATAATTTAATCTTTTATATATAATTTAATCATGATTTCAATTAATTAATACTCCCTTTTTTTAATTGCTTTATAATAGATCCTTTTTTTTAATCGCGTTAAAAATGGACGAGGTTTTTTTTTGTTTTGTTTTGTTTGACAAATAGATGAATATCTAATTTGTGGAATGGAGGGAGAGTATATATCCATACTCTATTAATTTATCATTCTCCCTTTCATTTTAAAAGGGTTAAAACGTCATTCTTAAATTATATTTCATCTCATTATGAGATAATCTCACAGAAATATGCCTCATAAATTTTTACACAACCTCTCCTATGAAATTAATTTATTTATATTATAAAATTGATATCATTACACTTATAAACTGATATCACAACTCTTATAAACTAATATCTATAGCATTTAATGCTATGGTCTCAATTTATAAATATAATGATATAAGTTAATAAGTGTTATGATTTCATATTATGAACAAATTTCACCGGAAATCTCACAAAATTTTAATACGTGCAAGACTTGCTCGAGGACTTGAAGAAAAATGCAAGAAGATGTTATTATCAACTCATATATTTTTCTCTAAAGCTTGTCCCATCTCTTCCAGTGTAATTGATGAATCCAATTGTGTCGAACTTTCCGTTTTTGGAAAGGAATAGTTAAGGCTTCTTCCATTGCTAAAGGAAGGGCTGGGTTATACTCTTAAAAACCTATTTGGAATTGAAACTAGCCCAATTAGATTGGATCTGGTCCGCTTTTAGAAACCTACATAAGTAAGAACTGAAATTGAAATATAAGAAATATAACTAAAAGCTAATGAATAGCTGGCACCCCTAAACATTTTTTTGGGGTTATACTTTTAGAAACCTGTTTGGAAATAGGCCCAAATAGATTCGATCTGGTCCATTTAGAAACCTAGCTATATAAGTAAGAGCTGGCACCCCTAAACATTTTTTGAAAACTCGAAACCATGGGATATGTCTGTTATAACTTGTATGGAAATATGATGATGATGATGATGATGATGATGATGATGATGTATATATATATAATGAGTTTTTGTGTATAATGAATTATTGATTTTACAGATTTTCAAGGCCCAGTAAAACTTTTGTGGCTCCAAGCAAATTAAAATGTCCAGAGGCCCATAATTGTTAATTTCATTGTATAGTAGGCCCGTAACGATAATTGTTTGATCGTTTTTTTTTTTGAAAGCATAATTGTTTGATCGTTATGTATTGTGTAGTTGATGAATATTATCCACAAGAAAAAGTAGAAACAATTTCGGCAAGTAATTATTTTCAGCAGCCGCCGTGCATAAGAGGGAATTTACACTATATACTATTTTATTCGTGGCCGATAATATATGGTGTTTAATTACGGAATGAAGCATACTCGTTCTATTCACAAAAAACAGTGATCATTTCTTTAGACATATATTTAAGAAAAAATAGATAAAATAAATAATATTGTAGGGTATTGATAGTATGGTGGGGTGTTCAAATAAAAACAAAAAATAGTATTGTGAGTTCAATATATAAATAAAGTGATTTTTTTTTAGTAAAGAACAATAATAATTTAAATAATTAAGTGATAGTTGGGGAGTGGAAATAAAGTTAATGTGTTGATAAAGAGAATGAGCTCTTTTAGCGAACAAGGAGAATATTTATAAACAAAATTAAGGAAATCAAGACCTATTGATTCTCATGACCTGCTCAAAAGTAGTTCATTACTCCATTAAATTATATTATACATGATCAGGAACACTCATATGCAATTTTTTATTATTATTTTTTTGACAGGTAGGAAAGCGTGAGGAACAATATCCCACAGTTTTGATTGGCTCACTCCGAACATCATTCAACATGAAACGAAAACACTCCGCAGGAATCTGTCTAAACCAAATTCTGTCGAAACCAAATGTGGATTACCAGTTCTTGTCGTGAAACGGAACTCAAAAGCGTGCCACTTTTTGCTGAACTCCAGAATGTCATCCACGATCATTGCCGAATAAGGGTTTAAGTGCAGAAATGAGATTACTAAAGTCGGCTTCAACGATAATCCAATCGACACCCCGAAGCGCAGCACCAGTGCTTAAAAAAAAGTGTTGTTCTTTTCCCGCAAGCACCACCGCACCTTCCTCATCGCGGATCACAAATTCAAAACCAATTGAACCATCTCCAAAAACAGTTGCTTCAGAGCGGACAGTTCCACTTTTCCCCTTCTTCACGTAGTGAACGCAACAAGTGTCTGTCATCGGTCAATTCCTCCACCATATGCATGGACCAAGCCACAATTTGTGAAGAATCTCTTTTTGCTCCTACAAACAAGAATTTCACTCATTCCAGAGGTTCCATGCCATAACTGCCTCAATAGAAACTCCAAACTCCAGGAGAGATTTCATCATGGTGACCCTGAACACTCATATGCAATATTATATATACATTATTAGCACGTTTAAGGAAGGATCAGGAAATTTGTGGATCAATCGGGTTAATCAGGTCTTTTAAAAAAGAAATTGTTCAAAACAAGCATAAAAAATTAACGTGCATATGGGTATGTGTATATATATGTGTGTGTTACTGTACGGATAAACATGTGATAATATATCGACATGTGTATTACTATCATATAGTAACACATATATGTGCAACAAATGATCTAATGCATATTGCACAAATTGATCTGTGCTATATTTTATACAAGTGGTAGTGATAATATATTAGTACACATGCATTTGGTGGGTTTTGTTTATGTTACACAGCAGTGTGTAGTCTTAAGTATTTAAATAAAGTCTTTGTATCTTGGTGGGTCTTGCATGCGTTCATATAGCGTTTAAAAACGTCTTCCTCTTGTCTTTGAAAAGTCTGATTTATTTCTGTGGGAAATGTCTGTACTATTAATATGGATAAATAATTGCACACTCTAGTGTAAAGAATTTGCACTTTTTAATATAAAAGTCAGCGTTTTTAAAAATCTTGACTTTGAAAAAGACGATCTTGACTTAGATTGTCTGAAAGACTTCACTCAAGTATTTATGCGCGTCTTATGTTATTAGTTGAATTAAAATAAAAAAAATACAAGTTTAAAAAAATATATGTGATGGCCCCCACAAATTTATGTGGTGCAAAAAGAGTTGCCTAGCATATCAAATTCATTTGATTTACGTGTACCAATGTATCACGACACTAACTAGATTAAAAAATAAAACGTTGAACTCATTATAAAAACGATCGAACTCCACATTTTTTCAATGGTTTGAAAGGATTCCCTCAAACATAATATTGCCACATACCCTAGCATGAATATTAATTGTAGAATATATATATATATATATATATATATATATATATATATATAAAGAATAAATCGAGATATAATGCTTTTATAATAATTCTAAAAATGAAATGACGGATAAACCCTGTGTTCTTGTTGCGGCCATGAAATATATGGAATATCTGCAAAACAAAGTGACAACACTTGAGGAACAAATAATGGGGGAAGTAAATTTTCCAGGGGCTCAATTGATATTACCAGAAATTAAAGCCCGAATCTGCAATCAAATAATCCTTGTAAAAATTCGATGTGGGAACCGTAAAGGGCGTATTGTGGAGAGCTTGAATTTGGAAATCCTCAACTTCAGCGCTGCAACATTTGCAACTTCAGCTCTTGATGTTACCATCATTGCCAAGGTTAATTATTTAATTATAAAATGAGAGCTTCTATTAACATTAGTTCTTTTGAATTATATATTTAATACTCCCTCCTCCCTCCCAATTATATAGACGGATGATAAAAACTTGTGTGATCTCGAATTCATGATAAACTCGATATTTTTTAATATCACCATTATGCATAAAAACTATAATTGTTATGCACAAAACCATTATTTAAAAAATAAAGTATTTTTTAAATAGTGATAATTTTTATAAATGATAGCGATAAATTTTGTGCATAACAATGATATTTTTTATGCATAGCAACGACAAAGTTTATATATAAATATGGTTCACTGGAGTGCTACCCTAAACTGGTTGGGTTTGCACAAAGATTCTATTATAGCCTATTTAATGATTGCTATAGTTTCCAACATGATTAATGTGGAAAAAAGTTTATATATTTGAAATATTCATAAATGAAAAACAAGATTACATAATTGAGACAGAACGAGTAAATTTTGAAGATCGGGTTGCTTTTTAGTTGTCTTGTTTGTCTTTGACTTAATGGTTGTAATTATAATCATACAACAAATTAACGAGGCACATTTACGTGAAACGGTCTTACAGTAAAACGCATTATAATTTGAGTATTGTTAAAGAATTCTATCTTATTTTAAAATCTGAACTTGTAGAAAGTTGTGAAATTAATTAATTTTTTTTAATAAATATTTTAGCATTTTGAAAGGGATGAATGTTAATTTGTGTTAAGTGATATTCATCTCATGCATGACATCGGCATCGGCTATATGAATTTTTGTCAAATGATAAAAAAAGTTTTAAACTAAACTAATCTGTAGAGACACATGGAAACTTATTCAAAGCAGGGCTGGTGTAAACCAGATTCACCTGATTGGGCCAGAAAAATTAGATTGGGCCCAACTTCTTTTCTTCTCCTACATGCTGAATGCATAGTTTTTCTTACCGAGAGTATGGATTAAACAACGTGCAGTAACCAAATAATTTTATTTTTTTACAAGGAGTGTTAGTAGAAAATTTTCAGTTTGGGGTATAGCTGGAGCCTGGAGGTAACTATGATTTTCAGATAATTTGATTTCATCAAACATTTTTGGTCTCAGATGGAGAATGAATCCAGCCCTTCGGAGGCCGATATCGTGACGGTCATACATGATTTGCTCTAAAAAATTGGAATATCTTTGTAATTTCAAGAGTAGGGCTCGTGTAAATTAGATTCACGCGATTTTTTTTAATAAAGCAATACTCTTTGTTCTAATTTTGATCGGTCACTTTCCATAAATATTCGTCTTAATTTTGATTGGACATTTCCTTAAAAGAAAATAAAGCAACTTTCAATACTATTTAATACTGTTATTTTCTTACATCAAACTCACTTTATACCATTTAGTAGTATAATTTCTCATTTTTTCTTAATCTCCTTGTATATAGTATTTGGTCTATTAAAATTAGGATGGAGGGAATACATTTTAATATATGAAATATCACATTTTGAAAAAGTGTTATTATTTAAAAAATATTTAATTTACGTATTATTTTCTTTGAAATTACTAAATAGTAGCATTACTTTGTATTCTAAACAGTAACCGATTTCATAGTAAAACTTTGCTGGAGCCAATATTTTTAAAAGCGGACCGGTCATTGAATTGGACAATTAACTGGATCATTGGTTCGACCGGTTGAACCGTTGTGTAAAAACCGGATGACTCGAATATATTATAATATATATATAATGTATATACACATATATTATAAAATTTAATATTTTACCCAATATTGCACAAGATTATAAAATTAATGCATATCCCATTAAATTTATTATTTTAGAATAATAAATGATACTCGTTTAATTTTACTAAAAAATCAAGTACTATATCATATTATAAATTTAAAATAAATTAGAAACCAATCTTTTTATACTAATAAGGGTTGGTAGGATAAAATTTATATGCAAATATTCATATCCTAGATATATTTTATTTCATTACCTACCAAAATGAACTTGTAGTTTAATGGTAAATTACTTCTCTAACATAACATTTGGTCCATGGTTTGGATCATATTAAGGTATTTTTAATAAACTTTGTGTTAAAAAAATTATATAAAAAAAATCGGGTTAACCGGTTCACCGAGTCGGCCGATTAATCCAATTTTTGACTGGTTCAATCCGATTCCTGACCTATTGGTATTCACTAAAAAATGGACCAACACTGTGACCATTGATCGGTTTTCAGTTAAACTAGTCGAACATGACGATCCAGCCCGATTTTAAAAACACATTCTGGAGCAGGTTCACTGAATTTTTTTTGTCAATTTATATTGTAACGAATGTTGGTCCAATTATCCGTTTCAATAAAAATGTTGGTCCAATTATAACCAGGATGTGAATATATATCATGTGTGCTAGTTACACCTATATATACAAATTCAAATGTTCAATAGATTTTATAAAATACTAAAATCCATACATAAACATAAAAGACAAAGTTGTGTATGTAGGTGAATCGTGCAACTTAAATCGCTATAAGAAAATAGTGCATTGCCTACAAATTTTTTTAACATGCCTATGAAATTTTCAACGAAAATAATTTCGTCCTTAAATAGTAAAGCTTTTCTATGACTTACCTATAAAATTTTCTACTTATATAGACTATTTCTAATCTACAAATATAATTACATACGAAAATGTAAATTTTCTAGAAAATTATTTTGTAGGTAAATTTACCTATGAAAATTACAAATATGTAGGCAGATTGCTCGTAGTTAATTTTTTTTGTCTAGAAAATTAGTTGTGTAGGTAATTTTTTGTATAGATTATATTAAAATTTGGTAGGCAAGTTGTAGGCAATCTTCACTTTTTAAGGACCAAATTATTTTTGTAGGAAAATTTTGTAGACTTTTGAACATTTTCATAGGCAATCCTTCATTTCTTGTAGTGAGTACATTTTGAAAACGTGCAATTTTTTTTTGAAATGTTTTTGTTTACACTTGAACGTTCAATATTGTAAATAAGTTGAAAATTAAAAAAAAAATTAATGCACTTGAACTGCATGATACATTGTACACCTAGTGCACTCGAAACCTAGCTACTCAACATAAAATATGTAAATAGATATATTTCATAAAATTCATAAAAAAATAAATAATAAGAATACAATTGTTGTGTACTAAAATATATGGGTTAGGGATTAATGATGTGGCTTGATGATCTTAGTGACACAAACAATAAATGTGTAAAGTAGATTACATTTATGTTATATGATTGTTTGAGAGAATTAGTGCTTGAGTAATCAATTTTCAAGAGTTTTGGTAAGGTCTTGAATTCTCTAGCCTTCTTGGTCATAAATGATCTCGGGGTTGATACCGATCATATCTTCATGCAACCATGCGAGAACATCTAAATTCTGTTTGAGGAATGCTATCAATTGATCTAGCAGATCGCTGGGTATTTGCGTTCCGATGGTCAAACTTAGCTCTGGCCGATCGAGGTCGACCGGGATTGTTTCTAGCTCTTCGATAGGGGTTGCCCGCTGGTCGTTTATTTCTATTCATGGATCGAGATTGGATTCCCACCGTTCGGTATCGACCTCCATTGGCTCGAAACCGAGGCGAGGTTCCAGGTCTGGTAACTCTTGTGCGGGTCCTTCTTTGTTGGCCATGTCAACTTCCATAGGTGTTACACCTACTTCTATTATATTGTCTATTTCCATTTTATCATCTTCTTCTTTCCGGGGTGGAGTTCGGCTCGTACAACCCAGCCCCACCTCGGGTTTCCTACCGAAATAAAAAGCGGAATTTAAACTGACACAAGAGTAAGTCAAACACTTTCTTGCAGTGATCTGGTCACTCTTAATGGTGCCAATCTTCCCGTCAGATCCGGGAAACTTGATACAATAGTAATAAGATGAGGTGGCAGCCCCGAACTTATGTTCGAAAGGCTTGCCCAAAGAAAGTATTGAAATTTGATGGGATGTCGATGATCACGAAATCTAGTTGTCTTGTTGCCTTCACCTCGGCATCCAGAGTTGAGGTGATCTCCCCTGATAGACGAATCATTCCATAGGCTTTGACAGGTTGACTTCCAAACCCTCAGATCCCTACCTCGCAGGGTTCGACGTAGGAGTGGAAATCGCCGAGCTGATCCAGAGTCTTCTTGAAAATGATGTTGCAGAAAGCCCCATTGTCGATCATGATACGATGGACCAAAGCCCCCATTATCCTGGCTGAGATCACGAGTGGGTCCCAATTCGGGAAGACCACTCCATCTTTATCCTCCTCGGCGAAGATGAGTTATTTCAGATTTGTGGCGATGGTGTTGACTGGGAGGCAGCTTAGCACGATATTGCCGAGAGCTCGCATCTCAGCTTTCTGGTGACGGTTTGATAGGGATGTCGCTGGGAGGAAACCCCCGAGGGTTCCCCCTGTTGGGCAGATCATGTGGATGACCCTATTTCCAGCCCCCTCCGGGATCTGCGGACCTCGTCTGCCTTGATCGGGTTGATTTCCTGGTGGGGGTGCTTGTCGCTGGTTCTGTTGCTATCTCGGCTTGACAAACCTTTCCAATTTCCCTTATTCGTATAACTTCCAGAGTTCTCTCTGCGGATCGCGACAATGTTCGGTGGTATGCCCAATGGTATTGTGACAGTCACAGAACTTCTTCGGATTGAGCTTAGAAGTATCCTGGAGCATTTCCCGAGCTGGTGGGATTTGCTGTCCGCCCTTGATGGCTTGAAAGATCTGAGCTGCATTCATGGTCAGTGTTTCGAGAAGCTTCACTTCTAGGGTGTTATCGATCGACTTGAATATCCCAGGAGCTCGATAGTTGGATGGTCTGGGCCTTCTGAAATGTTTATCGGACTTCGGGTCTGGCTTCTTGACTTCGGCCTTTACCTCACTTGGTCATTGTTCACCCAGTCGCGAAGTTAGTATTTCGCATTGGTGATCATGATGTCTGCTCGGTATTGGAAATCAGCGTAGATAGACGGGTAGTCCTTGTTCATCATCTTCCATAAATTGGTTCCTTTTCTTCAATCCGTGTACTATCCCCAAAACCTTGGTCTCATCCCCCAACGGCTGTCCTTCCATGATGAGTTGGTCTATGCGGTCAATGTATGCTCGGTCCATTTCATCTTCGAGCTGATGAATGTTCGCCAGACGTTGCTTAGTTCCCTTGTGCGGGATAAGCGATGCGAAGTGAGTGAGGAACAGTTGTGCCATCTGGTGGAAGGACTCTATGGGCGTCGGTGGTAAGGTGTTGAACCATCGGTAGGCCTGATTGCCTAAAGTGAGTGGGAAAAGTCGGCATTGGGCGAAGTGGAGAGTTTCTTTCTCGCCGGGGAAGTGACGGAGTTCAGCGACGTCGGTAGGTTGATGGGGTTCTCTCCAGCCTATGGGATGAGGATTTACGTGAATTGTTTATATGCATGATTTGTTATTATTTGAATTAATATGGGTTAATTCATGCTAGTAATAATTGTTAGAATTAAATTTGTATTTAAATATTCATCCCGAATAGATCCAGGCAATTCGTTCCCCAACAATTGGTATCAGAGCCTCGGTTTAGGCTCACGATCTTTAAATTGTAGTTTAATTAAACTTTCATTAAATTTGAAATTGGATAGTAGAATTGCTAGATCTTTTTTTTTTTGATATCCAATTGTCATGAAATTTAATGTGTTTATTTATGCATGCATATAAATTATTGTTTTTAATTCGATTAGCTTGAATTCGTTTTTGGCTAAATGAAAAATCCACGAGTAGATTAGAATTTGTTTGATTTGATCAATGTAATAGACTAGTCTAGATCTAGGTTTATTTATTTTTGTAAAATAAATTATAACCGGATCGAAAACGGAGGTGGAGATGAAGAATTAAAAGACGGATCCGAATCAGGCGTGGCGTAAGCGTCGCGTGAACGCGTCGCCGGAGGCATGCCAATGACGTGGACGCTTAACGGGCAGGCGTGAGGCCGCCGCCGAAAAGCGCGGGAGGGAGTCGGGCGATCGCGACGCTTGATCGACGTGGAGCGCACGCAATCGAAATGGGCGACGCATCGGCGTGGATCGGCATGACAGCGGCTTATTGGCGGGGATCTGGCTTCTGCGAAACAGCCGAAGTATCTTCTTACCTGGCGTATCTGTCGAAGCGGCGTCTTGGGCGACGCAACCGGGCGCCTTTCAAGCCTGACGGACGCTTACTCGACGGCGAGGGGAGTGCTAAGCGGGCATCCGACCATGAAATGATCGATGACTTATCTTGACAAGGCGTTTTTAAAAGGCGGTCAAGTGGGAGCTTTTTCGAGACGAGCGATGAAGGCTATGAAGGCGATTTCTCAAGATCAAGACATGACAAAAAAAATTAACCATGACAATTGGATATATTTGCCCAATATGTTTAATTTTTTTGTTTTTGATGTTATGCATTATTTTATGCTTATTTAAATTGTGTTTAAATTTGCAATGCATGAAAAAATGTTTTGAAAAATCTCACTTTCGAAAATTACTAAGTATGCTTAAACAATTAATTGACAATTTTATGAATAATAAAATTGAATTAATTTTGACCTCCATGATTTATTTATTTGTGAATTCTTTTGGAGAAATTCCCCCGGGGACGGTCAAAAGATAGCTTTCACATGAATAAATTCTAAATGGATGATTGTGGATTATTACTAGTGGTGTGATGACCCTCCCACGAGGCTCGTTCAAAAACGAAATAATAATTATGTATTTAATCATGGTTATTACTTAGGTATAAAATTGATATGCATATACTTCCCAAAGTCCCCTCGATTTTATATTGGTCAAGTGAACCAACTATTAATCTAGCTATTAAAGGTTTGTAATTGTTCTTGTTTGTAACACTCTTGAATGTGTTTAAATAATGAACCACTCCACGTGGCTTATTTAAACTGTTTTTGAGATGTTAGGCGATACATGTTCATATTTTTTGAGATTTTAATATGAAACATGTGATCGAACCTTGTGATATATTTGTGCTTATGCATATTATTATTTATTTGATTTCATCATGTCCATGACCTTTTAATCCATTTTATTCAATATACTTAAAGACAAATTGCTTCTTGGTGAAAACTTTGTTGATTGGAGTCGTAAACTTACTATTGTCCTCCTTTGCACAAAGCCATAAGCGGTTCTCACTACACCTAAACCGGAAAAGCCAAAAGATGAGTCAACTAAAAGCGGTTAAGAAAAAGTATCTTGTTGACCGAGCGTTCCAAAGAAATGGCAAAGTGTACCATCTTGGCTTCTATGTCAGATGTGTTGTAACACCAACACCACAACGTTGAGACCGCTGCGGACATCATGACTAGTCTTAAAGCGATGTTTCAACATCGAACCCGTGTGGCTCGTCCGGATCACCATGAGGGACTTGCTCTCTATGAAAATGATGGAGGGAACGCGTGTAGGAACGCGTTCTCCGGATGATGGCTCACCTTAACAAACTTGAGGTACTTGGCGGCTGAATCGACGCCGAGACCCAAATTGATTTAGTGCTCCACTCTCTGCGAAAAAGTTTTGAGCGATTCGGTGAACTACCGGATGAATAATCGAAGTTCTCAATGCGATCTATTGCAAGCTTTGGTCTCGGCGGAGGGGATATTGGGGCAAAAGAGCCAAGCCTTGGTGACAAATGGACCTTCTTCTTCTTCTAGGCCAAGGGGTGGTAAGAACAAGAAAAAGGACAAAAACCACAAGCAAGTGAACTCAAGTGTTGCCAATGGCAAAGAAAAGGTGAAGGGAGGTGGAGGTGAGCAAGCCCGATTAAGGGTAGGTGCTTCAAGTCACGGTGAAAAAAGGACATTGGAGGTCAGCCTGTTCCAAACCCAAAAGGAATGGAAAGAAAGGTAATTCTCACGCACTAGTTGTTGAAACTTGCTTAGCGGTGTATGCCTTCCATTCATGGGTGGTGGATACGGGATCCACTAATCATGTTTGTTTCACTTACAGGGGTTCAAGCGGACCCAGCAACTTAGTGGGAGTGAGATCCTCATCACAATCGGGCGATGCGTCTTCTGAGTGGCGGTGAAGCGATGGGAGAAGTGCACATGTCCTTTGAAGACAGAGTTTTAATTTTAAGAGATGTACTTTACGTTCCGAATTTTAGAAAGAACTTAATTTCGGTTTCAAAACTTTACCTTGATGGATATTCGGTTACTTTTGATAAAGTTGTTACCATTTCTCTTTATGATAAATTTATGTGCCATGGAACGTTGTCAAGTAATCTCTATACAATTAACTGTGCACACCACTCACGAAATGCATCCTATAACACATCAATTGTTTCCAACAAAAGAAAATGTTCATCAGATGTGAACGAAACACTTCTATGGCATCTAAGATTGGGACATATTAATCCAAAGAGGATCCAAAGGTTGGTAGAAGACAGTTCACTGGAGTCTCTCCAAGTTGAACCAATTCCAACCTGCGAATCATGTTTGGAGGGTAAAATGACCAAGAGGGCATTCGGAGCCAAGGGGAATAGAGCCAAAGAAGTGTTAGAAATCGTTCACACAGACGTATGTGGTCCAATGTCAACCAAAGCAAGAGGAGGTTACGAGTATTTCATCACTTTTATTGATGATTACTCGAGGTACGGTTATATTTTCCTTATGAAGCATAAATCTGAGACCTTTGAGAGATTCAAAGAACATGTCAAGTCTCTACGATCCTATCGTGGAGGCTAGTACCTCAGCGATGAGTTTTTGAACTACTTGTCAGATGAAGGGATTGCATCCCAGGCTAACTGCACCCGGAACCCCTCAACAAAACGGGGTTACAGAGCGAAGGAACAGAACTCTTTTGGAAATGGTTAGATCAATGATGAGTTATGCGGATCTTCCCAAGTCATTCTGGGGTCATGCCTTGGAAACAGCGGCTTACATTCTGAACTTGGTGCCTATTAGGTTCGTGTAGGTGAATTATAATTCTTCGTCTCTTCGTTCCCGATCCGGTTACAATTTATTTTCAAAAAATAAATAAACCTAGATCTAGACTAGTCTATTATTGGGATTATAGTGGAAAGTATGCTTTTACTTTGTATAATCGAAACTGAATTTCCAGACTTATTTACTGAAATAAATTGTTTATCACTGATGCTTTAAATATCATTGAATGTTACATATATTTACTGCATAACTGTTCAATAATTCGTACGTGTTACATTGTAGTTAATTTAGTGATACCAGATCACAGAAGATTAAATTAACAGTCCCTTGTAACTAAAAGTACGTCATTCACAACCTAGATGGAAATGAACAACCCATCGCGAAAGGTTGAGGTGTAAGGCTCAGATTGGTTTGTCTTGACCAAGAGATTATACTAGTGCATGACTGATGCACTAAATAGGACCTACAGGAGGATAAATTCTTCAGAACTGAACAAGGAAGAATTAGACCTCAGTGGTTCGTTGTTTCTTAATCTTCGTTCCTTAAATAGGACCACGTGGGATTGGTAACTATTGCTTTGACTTATCATGGGTAGCGAATCAAAGAGATTCAATACTTGTTATCTTGGGCAATATTATTAGTCACATGTGATTGCTAAGATTTAATACGAAGAATCGTGTGCAAGTACGCTTGTTCGATTTGCCCTCTTGGGAGGTTCATAAGTTTTATCATACCAAATCTTGCAAGTGGAATTAGTTTCCGGTATAGATAATTGTTGGGAGATGAATTTAATAAAGATATATGATTTTGATTAGATCCCAAAACCCCTGAGTATGACATGTTCAGGATAATCTTGATAGTTGAGTCAGGATTCAGTTTTAGAGTATTCAGGATGATATCTGCAAAATGTATAGTCAGCAGATATAGATCAGGTTAGGATCTGAAGATTCTGAAGAACTCAGTATGTTTCTGAAGAAACTGAAGTTTCAGTATGAAACTAAAAGTTTCTGAAGACTCAGTAAGAAACTGAGAATCTGAAGACTCAGTGTGAAACTGAGATACTGAAGACTCAGTATGAAACTGAGATACTGAAGACTCAGTATGAAACTGAGGAACTGAAGACTCAGCATGAAGACTCAGTATATCAGTCAGTATATCTGTGAAGACTCAGAAGACGCTGAAGACTCAGAAGACCCTGAAGACTCAGAAGACTCTGAAGACGCAGAAGACAGAAGACTGAAGAACTGAAGATCAAGAATACTGAAGACTCAGTAATATACTGAATGCTCAGTATAAACCTGAATGTTCCGAGGCACTGAGAATATCTATCTGAAGGATACAATACTGAGAAGATCGCGATTCCTTAGAGAAATAAATATTTGCCAAAGACATTCAAATGCAGACAAAAGGAACTAAGTCAGAGTGTTGTTAAGGTTATATCAACTCAGAGTTTGTAACCAAAAGAGCCGTTGAAGGTGTCTACCTTTAACTGGAGACAAAAGTCAAAAAGAGGAAGACAACACTGTACCATACTGACACTGACAGTGACAGGTCACTGAAAAAGATGTCAGAAGTACAAAGTTCCAGACTGCAAAAAGTGAAGACCGGCTACATGAAAGGCTATTGCCTAAAACGTGTTAGGGAGTTTCAAACCCTAAATATTGCCTAAATGTTGAACCGTTCCTCGACCAAGGATAAAAGATGTTAATTAATGGAAAGCTATTTCAGTGGCTTGAATTAATTAATGGGCTAGATAATCTTAAACACGGGAAATAATGACCGGGAGCCATATTGACTGTAATATGGGTTAAGATGGATAGTGCAATATTAATTATGTAGTGAGATTAATTAATATTTATGGGCTTGAATGATATTGTGGCTCAATATTAGATATTCAAGGTCCATTAGAAGGTCAAATCTTAATTCTCCTAAAGGCCCCCTGAGTAGCCCAACAAATAGTCCATTAACTGAAAAGGTGATTAAAATAAAATAAATATTGTTGCTTATTTTTCCCATGTAAATTTTGAAATTATAGATATAGTAGGGAGAAAGATTTTCTTTGAATTTTGTTATGGAATGAAGATATGTATTCTTGGAATACAAGATTATCTCTTTAAATTCAAGAAATCTCCCACTTGGTTATCTATATAGAATTTTAAAAAATTTTGAATATAATGGGCAAGAAAGATTTTCTTGATTTTCTTGAAAAGATATTATGGAAGATATGTATTTCTTGAAATACAAGAATATCTCATAAATTCAAGAAGATCCAAATCTTGGATTCTTGCATCATTTTTTCGAAAATAATCCATATATTGAGAAGGTGGGATTTTTGTGGAATATTTTAATTATGGGAAAAAGAATATAGGAGATATATTCAAGATTTTTTGGTGATCAAGAAAAGTCTTTTCCCACATTGGTTTTCTACTAAAAATTTCGACCGCTTCTCACCTATAAATAGGGGATGATTCTTTCATTCTCAAGTACAATTCCATGTGCTGAAAAAAATTAGCAAATCCACGAAAGTGGTGCAACAAAGTTTATTTTTTCCTTTTGTTAATTGTTCGCGAGTATCCTTCCACCGGATTGTCGAAAGAAGGGCTAAGGGATACTTGGAAAGTCCTTTTGGTTAGTCCGAGTCAACCGAATTCACTTTGCCATCCCGGAGAATGCGTTCACGTAAACCCGTAGATTCCGCGTCGTAGGTTTTACGTGGCTTTTTATATGCATGATATGTTGTTGCAATTAATATTTGAATTAATATAGGATTAATTCATGCTCGTAATAATAATTAAAATTAAATTTGTATTTAAATATTCACCCCTAATAGATCATGTGCAACTTATTCTAGAACAAGCGGTATCGAGCCACGGTTTAAGACTCTGAATTTTTAAATTGTAATTTAATTAAATGGACATTAAATTTGAAATTGGATAGTAGAACTGTTAGATCATTTTTGCGGTATCCAATTATCATGGATTTTAATGTGTTTATTTATGCATGCATATAAACTGCGTGGTTTTTTTTAATTGATTCGCTTCGATTTATTTTGCCTCGTGAGAAAATCCACGAGTAGACTAGATTTGTTTGATTTGATCAATGTAATGTATCAGTTAGATTCAGTTTATTTATTTTTTGTAAATAAATTGTAACCGATCTCGAATGAAGAGACGGAAGAATTAAAGGACAAAATCCAGACCCAGATAAATTGGCGCCGAAATGGCACGCACGCGCAGGGCCTTGGTCATCTGCGAGGAATGAAGAAACGGAAGGGCGCTTAAAGACGCTGCATCGCGGCGCCGCGACGCCAATCGGCATTGACGCTGGCGCGCTGGGACACGGTATTGCCGAGGTCGCGGCAGGCGGATATGCAGGTGAGCAAACATGGGATGCTTAGCCGCCGAGTCGAGAGCCGCCGACGCCGTCGACGGCGCCGGGCTTGCCGAAAGATCAATCGGGTATGTGCCCAGCCGCGCGCCGAAGGTCACCGAGGCGGTCTAAGCAAAGTGGCGTGGGATCTTGGCATGCATCCCGTTGCGAATTTATTGGCGTGGCGTTCGAGACGAAGTATTTTTCGAGATTTAACGAGTGGGAGAAATTCGAGGCGTATTTCTTCAAGATCAAGCCAAAAAAATCAAACCATGACAATTGGATAATTTGTTGCCCAATATGTTTATTTTTACATTTTTGCTTGATTTATTTGTCTTATCTTATGCTTTATTTAATTTGTTTAAATGTGTTTGCATGAGGGTTGCCAAATGGAAAAATCCCACCTTAAAAATTACTAAGTATGTTTAAATAATTAATTGACAATTTTATTCCTGATAATAAAATTGAATTAATTTTGACCTCCATGATTTATTAGTTTGTGAATTCTTTTGGAGAAATTCCCCCACACGGACGGTCAAAAAGATAGCTTTCACATGAATGAATTCCAAACGGATGATTGTGGGTTATTACTAGTGGCGGCGATGACCCTCCCCACGAGGCTCGATCAAAGCGAAATAGTAATCACATATTTAATCATGGTTATTACTTAGGTATAAAATTGATATGCATATACTTCCTCGAAGTCCTGTCGATTTTATATTGGTCAAAAATCAGAGCCAACTATTAATCTGGATATTAAAGGTTTATAATTGTTCTTGTTTGTAACACCTTGAATGTGTTTAAATAATGACCCACCCCACGTGGCTTATTTAAATAGTTTTGAGATGTTGGCTGATGCATGTTCATACTGTTTTTGAGATTTTAATATGAAGCATGTGATTGAACTTTGTGATATACTTGTGCTATTGCATATAATTGTTTATTTCAGTTCAGCCCATCGTTACCTTTTAATCCTTATACTTAAAGTCAATACAATATGTATGGAAACTATATTGATTGGAAACGAAAAATTATAATTGTCCTAACTGCACAAAAGCACAAGTGGATTCTTGACACACCAGAATCAGATGAGCCAACTGACGAGTCAAAACATGCGGGACTCGTCAGATCACCTTCTTGAGAGATGTCGTCATTTGAAAATGGTGGAGGGCAAACCCCTAAGGGATTACGTCCTCAAAATAGATGGCCCATCTGAACAAACTTGAGATTCTGAGTGCAGATTATGATCTGGAGACTCAGATGAATTTGGTACTTCACTCTCTGCCCAAAACATTTTTGAGCATTTTAACCTCGCTAGCTAATTTGTTGCAAGCTTTTGGTCTCGACAGAAATGATGATAAGGCACCAAACTCAAGCTTTGACGGCAAGTGGTCCGTCTTCATCTTCTAGGCCAAGGGTAGGCAAGACAAAGAAGAGGACCAAAGGCCATAAGCAATAAAACTCAACTGTTTCCAAGGGCAATGGTAAGATGAGGAATGCTTGTTGTGTCATGGAAAATCCAAAGAGGAAGTGCTTAAGGCTGCGGTGAGAGGACAATGGAGGTTTTTTGTTCCAACCCCAAAGGGATGGAAAGAAAGGTAATTCTCACGCACTAGTTGTTGAAACTTGTTTAGTGGCGTATACTACTCATTCGTGGGTGGTTGATACGAGATCCACTAATCATGTTGGCTTCACGGGTTCAAAATGATCCGGCAACTTAGTGGGAGTGAGATCCTCATCACACTGGGCGACGTTACGAAAGTAGAAGACATTGCAATGCTTTCGTAAGTGGCGGATATTGCAATGCTCTGATAATAACGATTATTGCAATACTACATAAGTAGCAGAGACATTGCAATGCTACATGAGTAAGCTTGATTAAAAGAAGTGGGAGAAGTGCACCTATCTTTTGAAGATAAAGTTTTTTTTTTTTTGAGATTATCTTTATGTTCCCAGTTTTAGAAAGAATTCACTTTCAGTTTCTAAAATTCGATTAAAGGACACTAAGTTTCTTCTAATAAGAATGACATCATTTTTGAAATGATGAGTGTATACTGATACGGGACATTGATGGAAAATCTCTATACAATTAATCTGTGCACACCACTCGGAAATGCATCCTATAACACATCAACTATTTGAGACAAAAAGAAAAGCGTGAGCGAAATACTTCTTTGGCATCTAAGATTAGGTCATATAAATCGAAAGAGGATCCAAAGGTTGGTGAAAGATGGTTCAACTGGGCGTCTCCAAGTTGAATTGATTCCAACTGCGAATCATGTTTGGAGGGTAATATGACCAAGAGGGCATTTGGAGCCAGGGAATAGGGCCAAAGAAGTGTTAGAGATCGTTCACACAGATGTATGTGGTCCAATGTCAACCAAAGCAAGAGGAGGTTATGAGTAATTTTATTGATGATTACTCAAGGTATGGTTACATTTTCCTCATGAAGCATGAATCTGAGACCTTTGAGAAATTCTAAGAATTTAAGGCTCAAACAGAGAATCATAGGGAAAAACGTATCAAGTCTCTACGATTTGATCATGGAGGCGAATACCTCGGCGATGAGTTTTTAACTACTTATCGATGAATGGATTGTATCGACTCATCGCACGGAACCCCTCAACAAAAGCGGGGTTGCGGAGCGAAAAAAATGAACTCTTTTGGAAATGGTTAGATCAATGATGAGTTATCTTGGATCTTCCCAAGTCGTTAAGGGGTCATGCCTTGGAAAGCAATGACTTACATTACGAACTTGGTGCTATCCAAATCGGTTCCCAAAACTCCCAAAGAATTGTGGACCGGGCGCAAGCCTAGTATGAGACACATGAGAGTTTGGGGGTATCCGGCCTACGTGTTGGACAAGGAAGCCGGTAAATTGGATCCTCGATCAGAATTAAGGTTGTTTGTAGGATACCAGGAACAACAAAAGGGTGTATGTTCTATAGTCCCGAAGATCAAAAGGTGGTCATCGGCACCCACTTTAGATTTTTGGAAGAAGACTATATGAACCAAAAAAACCCGTGAGATTACCTTAAATGAGCTTAGAGGGCAAACCTCGATTGCAACCTGTCTTAGATGATATACCAAAGCGATCGCTTTCTGGCGAGACCTCGTCATAGTGGGAGGGTTGTTAGACGACTGAGAGATTCATGGGAATAGGAGAGTCCTCGGACTTGATTCGGACAAAGGCGAATCGGACCCATGGACATATGACGAGGCACTCCAAGATAAGGATCTTGATTCATGGCAAGCGATAATGAAAGCGAATGGGTTCTATGTTTCATAATAGAGTGTGGGAGCTAGTCGAACCACTTAATGGGGTCAAACCCATTGGATGCAAGTGGGTATATAAAAAGCGGAAAAAGAGGACCAGGACGGGAAGGTTGTAACCTTTAAAAGCAAGACTAGTGGCGAAAGGTTATACTTTCGGAAAAGAAGGGATCGATTATGAGGAAACTTTTTTGCTGTAGCCATGCTTAAGTCCATCCGTATTCTCTTATCGATGGTACAAGCATTTCGACTTTGAAATCTGGAAAATGGATGTCAAGACAACAACTTTCATAACTTGAAGTCTTGATGAAGAGATCCATATCTGCAAAAACCACAAGGCTTCATTGAAACGGGCCAAGAACACCAAGTTTGTAAGCTCAAGAGGTCCATTTACGGACTCAAAGCGGGCATCGAGCTTGGAACCAAAGTTTTGATCATGTAATAAAGTCTTATGGGTTTGATCAAAATAAGTTTGAAAGTTGTGTGTATAAAAAAAAGCGTGTCGAATCGCATTGGTATTCTTAGTACTATCGTAGATGACATTGTGATCATCGGGAATGATGTGAAGGTGTGATCGGGGCGTAAGGGCATGGTTTTTCAAAAGCAGGTTTGATATGGAAGACTTAGGGAATGTCGGACACATCCTTGGGATCAAGATCACTTTCGAGATCGCAAGAAAAGGATGATCGGGTTATCGCAAGTTTCATACATAGACCTTTGTCTTGAAACAACTTGACATCTGAAGATTCGAGAAATGATTAGTACCTTTTTGATTTGGAATCCATCTATCGAAAAAATGTCCCTAAGGCGCAAAAGAAGATAGATGACATGAAAGGTATTCCTTGTGCTTGGTTGTCGAAACCTTATGTATGCAATCTTATATGCAGACCGGATATCTACTTTGCGTAGTAGGCATGGTATGAATATCAAAAGTAACCCGAGGGAAAGTGCATTGGACGACGATTAAAAACGATACGAAGTGTGCGAAAAGAACTTCGGGATAGAATGTTGATTTATCGATCGAATACTCAATCCCCATTGGCTCTGCGGACTCGAATTTCCAATCGATTTAGATTCCAAAAATTATCGCCTCGGTTAGTGTGTTTCCATTTGGGAAGTATAGCCATCAAATGGGCCGAGTGTGAAGCAATGCATCAGCGACTCAACCATGGAAGTCGGGTAAGTAGTTGCTTGTGAAGCGGTGAAAAGAACCGATTGGGCTCTAGATCTTCTTAGTGGACTTGGATGGTGTTACGAATTTGTCTAGCAATATCTGCTAGGGGCGATTACAAATTCAAGAAAACCAAGTGTCCACATGTCAAACAAGCACACTAAAGGAAAGACATCTTATCACGAGAAATCGTTAAGAGAGAGATATAGATGTGGCAAAGATAGCGTCGAGGGCGACCTAGCGAGATCCATTCACAAAAAAATGCGCCTCTGAATACATTAGAGAGACATGTGGGTGGAATGGATTAACCAAGACCGTTGCCAATCTGCTTTGAGTATAAGTGGGAGAAATTATTAGGTTAGTGTAGGTGACATTAGATGTCACGGACTACTGCGAGACATGTTGTAGTATACTTAAAAGCGGACTTTGAGTATAAGTGGGAGATTTTTGGGATTATCTTTGGAAAGTATGCTTTTACTTTGTATAATCGGCCCAATTTCGGACTTATTCTTGAAATAAATTGTTTATCATTGATGCTTTAAATATCATTGAATGTTACATATATTTCTTGCATAAGCGTTTCAATAATTAAATGCGTGTTACATTGTAGTTAATTTAGTGATACCATCACAAAGATTAAATTAACGATCCTTGTAACTAAAAAATCGCCATTCATGACCTAGATGGAAATGAACAACCCATCGCGAAAGGTTGAAGTGTAAGGCTCGATATTGGTTTGTCTTGACCAAGAGATTACACTAGTGCATGGTGATGCCTGTTGAATAGGACCTCTGAGGAGGATAAATTCTTGAGGCCCAACAAGGAAGAATTAGACCTCGGTGGTTCGTTGTTTCTTAATCTTCGTTCCTTAAATAGGATCCCGTGGGATTGGTAACTATTGCTTTGACTTATCATGGGTAGCGAATCAAAGAGATTCAATACTTTTTATCTTGGGCAATATTATTAGTCACGTGTGATTGCTAAGATTTATCTGAAAGAATGCGTGTGCAAATGCTTTTTTCGATTTGCCCTCTTGGGAGGTTCATAAGTTTTATCATACCAAATCTTGTAAGTGGAATTAGTTTCCGGTATGGATAATAATGTTGAACCGTTCCTCGACCAAGGATAAAAGATGTTAATTAACGGAAAGCTATTTCAGTGGCTTGAATTAATTAATGGGCTAGATAATCTTAAACACGGAAATAATGGCCAGGAGCCATATTGGTTGTAATAAGGGTTAAGATGGATAGTGCAATATTAATTATGTAGTGGGATTAATTAATATTTATGGGCTTGAATGATATTGTGGCTCAATATTAGATATTCAAGGTCCATTAGAAGGTCCAATCTTAATTCTCCTAAAGGCCCCATGAGTAGCCCAACAAATAGTCTATTAACTGAAAAAAGGTGATTAAAATAAAATAAATATTGTTGCTTATTTTTCCCATGAAAATTTTGAAATTATAGATATAGTAGGGAGAAAGATTTTCTTTGAATTTTGTTATGGAATGAAGATATGTATTCTTGGAATATAAGATTATCTCTTTAAATTCAAGAAATCTCCCACTTGGTTATCTATATAGAATTTTCAAAAAATTTGAATATAATGGGCAAGAAAGATTTTCTTGATTTTCTTGAAAAGATATTATGGAAGATATGTATTTCTTGAAATACAAGAATATCTCATAAATTCAAGAAGATCCAAATCTTGGATTCTTGCATCATTTTTTTCGAAAATAATCCATATATTGAGAAGGTGGGATTTTTGTGGAATATTTTAATTATGGGAAAAAGAATATAAGAGATATATTCAAGATTTCTTGGTGATCAAGAAAAGTCTTTTCCCACATTGGTTTTCTACTGAAAATTTCGACCACTTCTCACCTATAAATAGGGGATGATTCTTTCATTCCCAAGTACAATTCCATGTGCTGAAAAAATTAGCAAATCCACGAAAGTGGTGCAACAAAGTTTATTTTTTCCTTTTGTTAATTGTTCGCGAGTATCCTTCCACCGGATTGTCGAGCAAGGGCTAAAGGAATACTTGGGAAGTTCTTTTGGTTAGTCCGTCCAACCGAATTCCTTTTGCCGTCCCGAGATCGTTCCGTAAACCCGTAGATTCGCATCGTAGGTTTTCGTGGCTTTTTATATGCATGATATATTGTTGCAATTATTATTTGAATTAATATAGGGTTAATTCATGCTAGTAATAATTAAAGAATTAAATTTGTATTTAAATATTCACCCCTAATAGATCAGTGCAACTTACCTGAACGTACCTCTCGGGATGGCAATGAATTCGGTTGGACGGACTAACGGGACTTCCCAAGTATTCCCTTAGCCCTTGCTCAACTATCGGTGGAAGGACACTTGTCAACAATTAACAAAAAATAAAAATAAACTTTGTTGCACCACAATTTGCTAATTTTTCCAAAGACATGGAATTGTACTTGGGAATGAAACAATCATCTCCTATTTATAGGTGAGAGGTGGTCCAAAGAGAAAACCAATGTGGGAAAAGACTTTTCTTGATCACCAAGAAATCTTGAATATATCTCCTATATTCTTTTTCCCATAATTAAAATATTCCACAAAAAAATCCCACCTCCTCAATGGATAATTTTCGAAAATAATTGATGCAAAAAAGCATTTATAACCAGCATTTCAAGAAATACATATCTTCCATAATATATTTTTCAAAAAATCAAGAAAATTTTTTTGCCCACTATATATTTTAAAATTTAATTTATTTTAATTTCCTTATGAATAACCAAGGGAGATTTCTTTTGAATTTAATGAGATAATCTTGTAATCCAAGAATACATATCTTCATTCCATAACAAAATTCAAAAGAAAATCTTTCTCCCAACTTATCCATAATTTTTGAAATTTTATAAAATATTTATTTTATTTTAATCAATCCCCATCCCTTCTAATTAATATCTAATATTGAGACACAATATAATTCAAAAATATTAATTAATCCCAACATAATTAATATCAAGACTATCCATCTTAACCCATATTAAAATATTTCCGGTCATTTTCGTGTTTAAGATTATCTAGCATTAATTAATTCAAGCCACCGAAATAGCTTTCCATTAATTAACATCTTTTATCCTTGGTCGAACACATTATTATTATCCATAATGAAAACTAATTCCACTTGCAAGATTTGGTATGAAAAGCTTATGAACCTCCCAAGGGGAAAAAACAAACAATGCTTATTTCGCATAACGATTCTTCAGATAAATCTTAGCAATCACACGTGACCAATAATATTGCCCAAGATAAAAAGTATTGAATCTCTTTGATTCGCCCCATGATAAGTCAAAGCAATAGTTACCAATCCCATCGCGGATCCTATTTAAGGGACGAAGGTTAAGAAATAACGAACCACCGAGGTCTAATTCTCCCCGTTTCGATTCAAGAATTTATCCTCCCGTAGGTCCTATTCAAAGGCATCGGTCATGCACTAGTGTAATCTCTGGTCAAGACAAACCAATCCCGAGCCTTACACCTCAACCTTTCACGATGGGTTGTTCATTTCCATCTAGGTCGAATGGCGTACTTTTTTAGTTACAAGGGAAGGCGGTTAATTTAATCTTCTCGTGATCCGGTATCACTAAATTAACTACAATGTAACACGCATCCTTATTGAACGATTATGCAAGAAATATATGTAACATTCAATCATATTTAAAGCATTTAAATAATTTATTTCAATAAATAAGTCTCGAAAATTGAAAGTAAAAATCATACTTTCCATTTATGTTCTCCAAATGGTTCCCAAAACTCCCAAAGAATTGTGGACCCAAGAAGCCCGCTTTGAGACACATGAGAATTTGGGGTGTCCTACCACGTGTTGGACAAGAAAGCCATATTAGATCCTCGATCAAAATTTTTTTTTTTAGGATACCCGGGAACAAAAAGGGTTTATGTTCTATGGTCCCGAAGATCAAAAGGTGGTAATTAGCACCCACTTTAGATTTTTGGAAGAAGACTATATGAGCGAAAGAAGACCCGGAGTGAGATTACCTTAAGTGAGCTAAGGAGGCTAACCTCATTGCCAATTGTACAAGATGACATACCAAAGCGACACACTTACACAACCGGAACCTCGTCAGAAGTGGGAGGGTTGTGAAACATCCCGAGATTCATGGGGATAGGAGAGTCCTCGGACTTGATTCGGTCAAGGCGAATCGGACCCATGGACATATGATGAGGCAATCCAAGACAAGGATGCAATTTTCTTGGCAAAAGCAATGAAAGCGAAATGGGGTCTATGGATCATAGCAGTGTGGGAGGCTGGTCGAACCACTTAATGGGGTCAAACCTATTGGTTGCAAGTGGGTATACAAGAAAAGAGAGGATCGGACGGGAAGGTGGAAACCTTCAAAGCAAGGCTTGTGGCGAAAAGGTTATACTCGAGAAAAAAGGGATCGACTATGAGGAAACCTTTTTCACCAGCAATGCTCAAGTCCATCCGGATTCTCTTGTCGATTCTTTGCCGCATCTCGATTTTGAAATCTGGCAAATGGATGTCAAGGCGGCTTTCATGCGGAAGTCTTGATGAGGAAATCTATATGCAACAACCCCAAGGATTCATTGAAAAGGGCGAAGAACACCTAGTTTGTAAGCTCATGAAGTCCATTTACGGACTCAAAGCGAGGCATCGAGCTTGGAACCAATGTTTTGATCATGTAATAAAGTCTTATGGGTTTGATCAAAAGCGAGTTTGAAAGTTGTGTGTACAAAAAGCGTGTCGGAACGCATTGGTATTCTTAGTACTATCGTAGATGACATTACGCTCGCCGGAAATGATGTAAAGGTGTTATCGGACGTAAGGGGCATGACTTTCAAAAAATTTTGATATGAAGGACTTAGGGGGAGCGGGCGCGTCCTTGGGATCAAGATCACTCGAGATCGCAAAAAAATGATGATAGGCTTGTCACAAGCTTCATACATAGACACTTTCTTGAAACGATTGACATCATGCGATTCCAAGAAAGGCCGTACCTTTTAGACATGGAATCCATCTATCGAGGAAATGTGCCCTAAGACCTGAGGAGATAGATGACATGAAAGACATTCCTTATGCTTTGGGTATCGGAAGTCTTATGTATGCAATGATGTGCACGAGACCGGATATCTGCTTTCTTGGTTGGCATGGTGGCAAGATATTAAAAAGTAACGGGGAGAGAACATTGAATGGCGATTAAAAACATTACGAAGTATCTAAAAAGAACTTCGGGATAGAATGTTGGTTTATCGGTCGGATAATCTAATCCTCATAGGCTACCACGGACCCGGATTTCCAATCAAACATAGATTCGGAAAAATCTACCTCCCGTAGTGTGTTTTTGCATGGGGGGAGAGCCATGACATGGAGAAGCGTCAAGCGAAATGCATCGCATCGCGGATTCTACCATGGAAGCGAATATGTAGGCTAACTGCGGCGGCGAAAAAAGCGGTTTGGCTCAAGAACTTCCTAGTGGACTTGGATGTAGTTCGAATTTGCCCGTGAGAATCAATTTTTATTGTGACAATGCGGAGCGATTTGCAAATTCAAGGGAACCAAGAGCCCACAAGGCCGACAAACTCATTGAAAGAAAAATACCATCTTATCGAGATATCGTTAAGAGATGAGATATAAATTGGCAAAGATCGGCGTCGGGGAGACAACCTAGGTGATCCATTCATAAAGTGCCTCGAAATACATTAGAGACATGTGGAAGGGATGGGTGTCAAGACCGTTTGCCAATCTGCTTTGAGTATAAGCGGGATACATTATTAGGTTTGTGTAGGTGACACTTTATATGTCCGCGGATCTACACGAGACATGTTGTAGTATACTTAAAAGCAGACTTTGAGTATAAGTGGGAGATTGTTGGGATTATACTGGAAAGTATGCTTTTACTTTGTATAATCAAACTGGATTTTGGACTTATTTACTGAATTAAATCGTTTATCATCGATCTTTGTGAATATCATCGAATGTTACATATATTTCTTTGCATAATTTGTTCAATAAATAGTACATGTTACATTGTAGTTAATTTAGTGATACGGATCACGAAAGATTAAATTAATTCCCTTGTAACCAAAAGTACACCATTCACGACCTAGATGGAAATGAACAATCCATCGTGAAAGGTTGAAGTGTAACGCTTAGATTGACTTGTCTTGACCAAAGAGATTACACTAGTGCATGTCAAGTGCACTGAAGAGGACCTACAAGATGACAAATTCTTCAGAACTTAACTAGGAAGAATTAGACCTCAGTGGTTCGTTATTTCTTAATCTTCGTCTCTTAAATAGGATCACGTGTGGTTAGTAAGTATTGCTTTGACTTATTACGGGTAGAGAATCAACGAGATTCAATACTTTATATCTTGGGCAATATTATTGGTCACATGTGTAGCTAAGATTTATCTGAAGAATGGTATTGCAAGTATGCTTGTTCGATTTGCCCCCTTGGGAGGTTCATAATTTTTATCATACCAAATCTTGCAAGTGGAACTAGTTTCCGGTATGAGTAATAATGTTGAACAGTTCCTTTACCAAGGATAAAAAGATATTAATTAATGGAAAACTATTTCAGTGGCTTGAATTAATTAATGGGCTAGATAATCTTAAACACGGGAAATAATAATCGGGAGCCATATTGACTGTAATATGGGTTAAGATGGATAGTGCAATATTAATTATGTAGTGGGATTAATTAATATTTTATGGGCTTGAATAATATTGTGGCTCAATATTGATAATTCAAGATCCATTGGAAGGTCCAATCTTAATTCTCCTAAAGGCCCCCCAAGTAGCCCAACATAAAGTCCAATAACTGAAAAATGTGTTTAAAAATAAAATAAATATTTGTTGCTAATTTCCTCATATTTTTCGAAAATTATGAATAAGAGGGGAGAAAGATTTTCTTTGAATTTTGTTATGGAATGAAGATATGTATTCTTGAAATACAAGATTATCTCATTAAATTCAAGAAATCTCTCACTTGGTTATTCATATGTATATTTCGAAATTTTGAATAATTAAGGAGAAAGAAAGATTTTCTTGAAAAGATATTATGGAAGATATGTATTTCTTGGAATACAAGAATATCTCATAAATTCAAGAAGATCCAATTCTTGGAATCTTGATCCTTGAAATTTTCGAAAATTCAATAACTTGATGAGGTGGGATTTTTGTGGAATATTTTAATTGTGGAGAAAAGAATATAGGAGATATATTCAAGATTTCTTGGAGATCAAGAAAAGATTTTCCCACATTGGTTTTTCCCCAAATTTTCTACCACCACCCCATCTATAAATAGGGGATGATTCTTTCATTCCCAAGTGCAATTCATGTCTTTAGAAAAATTAGTAAATCCACAAAAGTGGTGCAACAAATTTTATTTTTCCTTTTAGTTAATTGTTCGCGAGTGTCCTACCACCGGATTGTCGAGCAAGAACTAGAGAATACTTGGGAAGGTTTTTTGGTGTGTTTTCATCAACAAGGCCATCGCTATTCGAAGAGGTAAGTTCACGTAAACTTCGTAGTAATTCCACATCGTGGGATTTCGTGAATTGTTTATATGCATGATTTGTTATTATTTGAATTAATATAGGTTAATTCATGCTTTAGTAATAATTGTTAGAATTAAATTTGTATTTAAATATTCATCCGAATAGATCCGAGCAATTCGTTTCCCCAACATGAGGGCACTTCTCTCCAAGTCGATCTTTTGCGGACACTTTCGTTGTTTGGGTCCTCCTTGGGCCACCGATCCCGAAAAAAAGATCCTTGAAATTCGGCATGGTCGTATTAGCGTTTGTCGAGGATCTCTCTGATGCCTTGAGCTTGGTGTGGGCCACAACTAAAACCTTCCGAGAACAAGCGCTTTGGGATGGGATTTGGTCCTTTCGTTCGGATTCTGCCCGGTAACACGGGGTGTGTTGGGTCCTATGAGAGTTGACTTCGACTTTATTTGTGGTGTGGTCCCTCATAGCGAGATTCCTCGCGATGACACTCCTCGCGGCGGGATCTTTCCTGGCGAGGTCCCTCAGGGCGAGGTCCCTCGTGTATTCTGGCTTTTCGGTTCAGATCATGGCGTACGTCACCATTGGAGAATTCCATCTCGACCTACTTTTTGCGTAACTCGGCTATAGCCTCATCGATGTCTTTCGGGGTACAGATTTGCTCAAACTTTTGAGCTATCCGACGATGGGTCCCTCCGACTTTTGCGTTGTTAACTAACGCCAGACGCTAGCCCTACTCCACCGGAGCGACATGAAACCGAGGCGGCCTTCCTTTTGGAGATGGAGTTGCTTGAGACATGGTTGAGTGATTTATGGAGTGATTTGAATGAGCGGGATGGATTTATGTCGAAGATTCGTGAGAAATACTCCAATGAGAAAACACTAAAGACTTAGCTTGATATTTCATAAAGAGTACCCTTCTTCTAGCGCCAATTGTTGTGTACTAAAATATATGGGTTAGGGATTAATAATGTGGCTTGATGATCTTAGTGACACAAATAATAAATGTGTAAAGTAGATTGCATTTATGTTATATGATTGTTTCAGAGAATAAGTGCTTGAGTAATCAATTTTCAAGAGTTTTGGTAAGGTCTTGAATTCTCTAGCCTTCTTGGTCATAAATGACCCATATTTATAGGGTTTGAGAGAGTGGAGCTCACTCTTCTGGATTACAAGTACAAGTAGCCAAAAGTGGCTCTGTGAAACATTAAATGCTACAAGAATGATGTAACTCAGGTCGGAGGTCGCTGGGAGGTCGCCCGAGATATCGGAACTTCTGGCACCTCGCTGGGACGTCGCCCAAGGTAAATCCGAATTTGCAGGGATTTAGCCGTTTAAGTACTCTGGTCATGGGTCATAATCGCTATTTGCCGCTTTATCTCTGATTTAAATCCATTTTAGGTAAGCTTCTCGGCGTCGCCCCTGACACTAGTCAAATCATAGTTAATGCTCCGTAGTTGAGTTAGCCCGAGGTCACCGAGGTCCCCACAGGTCGCGAGGTATTATACTTGTCGAATTCTTTGATAAGTTCTCCTAGGCTTTTTCCTGGTCGCATCGGACCTCATGGCATTCGCACACAACAACAATCATATAAAGAAAAGCTCTGTTTTTTCTTAAAAGCTCACAATTGGAAAGACAACTCACACCAAATTCAAAAGGAATTAGTTAGAACTTAATTATCAAAAAATTATAAATGTCACAATGCTAATAAATTTGTAATTTAATTTCACATAATGTACAATTTTATATTATATATATCCCAGTGGAGGGGGTGGGGGCATCAATAAATATTTCATTAGGATAGTGGGTAATGAGATGGAAACCAAATTTTGATATGACTGCTGGTGTGGGGACGAACCTCTTAAATCGAAGTTCGGTGGGCTGTTTTCTCTTAGTGTCTGGAGAGGAGGAGGTGGTAGGTGAGATGGGTAGTTGGGATGAGGGAGTTTGAAGTTGGAATCTAAGATGGAGAAGGGAGTTACGTTTAAGGGGAGCTATCACTTGTAAATGAACTAATTATGTTATTAAACGGTACAAATTATAGCGACAAAGCGAGGACACGTGGATATGGATACATTCTAAAAAGCGGTGTATGCGCTACAAACATTGCATACAACATCAAACTTGAGGAAGCATCGGCGAACTTCGGTCTTACAACAAGATAAGAAGATCTTGAAAAATCTTGGAAAAACATTGCCCCCGACGACGGTATCAATGCATTGCATGGAAATTGCTCAAGCATCGAATGACAACAAGAGTTGAATTACAAAAGAAAGGGTCATTTCAGCAAATGGAGATATCAAATGTCCAATGTGGGGAGGAAGAAGAGACTCAATCTCATCTCTTGTTCCATTGCAAGGTGGCCGTGCAAATTTGGATAAAGTGTTACAAATGGTTGAATATCATGATGGTTCCTCATTTCTCTCCTCACATTCATTTCCTACAACATTCCGATTCAATTGGTGCAGGCAAATCTTCAAATATTGTGTGTCGGCTATTTGGATTGGGATGGTGTGGAGTATTTGGAAAATGAGGAGCGATCTGGTGTTTAATGGTGTAATCCCTAACCGAACAGGTGCATCAACGATGTTAAAAGCAAGAATATGGTCATGGATGGAGGTGAAAAAATTAACCAACACATGCTTTTCGGAATGACTCATGGATCCTGGTAAATGCCTTCAATCTGTGATAACTAATTGATATTGTTTCATCTTCTGTAAGTGTGGTTAGAGAGCTGGTAAATGTCTTCAATCGGTGATAACTGATTGATTGTTTTCATCTTCTGTAAGTGTGGTTAGAGAGTTTGTAAGTGAGGTCAGAGAGTAGCAGCTAGTGGAATTGCAGGACTTAAACTCATGTAAACTCAAAAATGGAATTTTGGGTACATCTTGTACTCAACATCCTTAAAGCAATAAAAATTTCTTTTTGTTCAAAAAAAAAAAAAAAAATTTTTTTTTCTTTTTCAGATTGAGGGCAACCATAACCCCATCATAAGTAGATCTGTCAGTGATCATCATAAGCAATGATAGATTAAAAGCAAAATTTAGAGTTTGAATAGTGTGATTGGTACCATTTTCACCCAACTTTTTAATTAAAGAATTGAACCATTCAAAAAAATAACAGGAAACAATGAAATATATAAAAAGAAGTATTAGTTTATATTAAGAAAAGTATATACAACTCAATTCTATTTTTATAAAAGACTTTTTATATAAAACTTTTTATTTATAAGAGTTCATCATTTTGGATAATACTGTGTGCGATATATATTATATGCTGAGATTGTGTAAAATAAAGGAGTTTTATTTTTATCTCACATTGGATTGTGTCAAAAGTTGGAGGACTTTCTAATCCTATAAGAAGTCTTATTCTGTCCCATATTGGATTATGGAAAAAGATGACGGGCTTCCTAATGTTATTTAAGAAGCTCATGTTTCTTTAATATAAGTGCATCAGTTAATTTTGGTCTTATTAATTTAGGCCCAGTCGATTAGGGATCATTTATATTTCCATTTGAGTTGTATATTATTTTCGGTTCGAATAATATACGAGATCATCTCTTCTTCCCGTGGACGTAGCTAGCACATTGTTAGTGAACCACGTAAAATTCAGTGTCGGTTTATTTATCGTTTTTATATCTTTCTCGTATCAGTTATAACAAACTGGTATCTAGAGCCTTGTTGGGGGTTTTCGCAATTTGGCAAGAAAGATGTGTGCCTTGTTGAAACAACAAGGATTGTGGCCACCATTGATGAAAAAGATGGTGGATTTGGAAGAAACTAAGATGACCATTCTGGAGAAGAATTCACACTTATCAATCATGTTGTGTCTCGCAGATGACATCATAATCGAAGTCACAGAGGAGGAAACTGCGCCTGGTCTATGGTTGCAGTTGGAGAGTCTGTATATGATGAAGTCGCTAATCAATAAGTTGTTGTTGAAACAACGTCTGTTCAGTTTGCGTATGCATGAAGGTCATCCACTTCGTGAACATCTGGATCAATTGAATACAATTCTATTAGAATTGCGTAAAATTGATGTTAAAGTTGATGATGAGGATGTTGCTTTAATTATGTTGGTTTCTCTACCTTTGACGTATGAGAATTTTGTGCACTCTTTCATTGTTGGGAAAGACACTGTGTCTTTGGAACATGTCAGATCATCTTTGCATACTAGAGAGTTGCGACATAAGGCGAGTGGTGGAAGTTCAGAAAATCAGGCCGCTGGACTAGTAGCTAGAGGGAACAAGGGACCTACAAAATTGGGGAAGAAGAAATTCAAGAAGTCTGGGTCTAAGGGTCCTAAATCAGACGATATATGTAACTACTGCAAAGAGCCAGATCATTGGAAAAATGACAGTCCAAAGAAGAAGAAGAGGCAGGAAGGCAAAGTAGGTATTGTTGTTGTTGCTGAAGGAAATGATCCTAACACATCACACTGATGTGTGGGTTCTTGATTCCGGTGCATCTTATCATATATGTCCGCGCAGAGAGTGTTTTACAACTTACGAGCAAGTGGATGGAGGCAATATTTTTATGGCCAACAGTTCAGTTTGCAAGGCGGTTGGAATAGGCTCAATTCAATTATGGACACATGATGATAAATTTTGCACATTGAACAATGTTAGGCATGTTCCACAAATGACGAAGAATCTGATATCACTTAGTCTTCTAGACAGTAAGGGTTTCAGTTTCATAGGTGAAGGTGGAGTTATGTATGTCTACAAGGGTTCTAATGTGATTCTAAAAGGTGTGAAGCAAGGAACTTTGTAGTTTCTGCAAGGTTCAAAGCTATCTGACTCTGTTATTGTTACATCATCGGAAGTTCACAAAAACGATTTGACTAAGTTATGACAAATGAGACTTGACCACATGGGTGAACGGGGAAATTTTGGGAATGGAGATTCATAGGGATAGAAATAAGAAGAAGCTTTTCATTTCACAGAAGGATTACATTCAGAAGATATTATCAAGGTTTGGTATGCCTACAGCTAAATCTATTGATACTCCAAGTGCTGTCAATATTCATTTGTTTGTTGCTTTCGCTCCTAAATCTGCTGAGGAGAAGGAGTACATGTCTCGGGTTCCCTACGTTAGTGCAGTAGGGAGTTTGATATATGTTATGGTTTGTACTAGACCTGATCTTGCACATGTTGTTACTGTTATCATCAGGTTTATGAGTCAACTTGGAAAAGAATATTGGCAGGCTATGAAGAGGATATTTCGGTACCTCAGAGGTTCTGGTGTCGGTCTCATTTATAGAGGTTATACAAATTGTTTAGTTTCAGGCTACTGTGATTCTGATTATGCAGGAGATTGACAGTAGAAGGTCTATGACCGATTATACTTTTACTCTTGGTGGTTTTATTGTTAGTTGGAAGCAACTTTGCAACCTACAATTACTTTATCTACTCTGAGAGGCAGTACATGGCCTTGACTAAAGCAATCAAAGAGGGGATTTGGTTTAAAGGGTTGGTTAGTGATCTTGGTCTACATCATGATTATGCAACTGTGTTATGTAACAGTCTGAGTGCAATATGTTTAGTCAAGGATCAAGTTCATCACGAGAGAACAAAATATATTGATGTCAGGTATCATTTTTTTGAGAAGTGAGAAGAGGGTTAAAGTGAAGAAAGTTAGGACAGTTGATAACCCTGTTGATATGTTCACAAAATCGGTTTCAAATAATAAGTTTCAACATTGTTTGAACTTGTTAAATATTACAAGTTGTTAGTTGCTCTGTTTTGAGGGCGAATCTGTGTACAAGGAGTTGCTCGTAAGTCTGGCACTTTTATGGTGCATCTGGTACACCTGTTGATCTGTGAGAGGATTCAAAATCAAGGTAGAGATAATGAAGTTTTATTTTATTTTACGAAGGTGGAGATTTGTTGGGATTGTGTAAAATAAAGGAGTTTTTTGTTTTTTATCCCACATCGGATTGTGTCAAAGGTTGGAGAACTTCCTAATCCTATAAGAAATCATATTCTGTCCCACATCGGATTATGAGAAAAGATGAAGGGCTTCCTAATGTTATTTAAGAAGCTCAGGTCTCTTTGATAAAAGTGCATCAGTCGGGTTCAGTTTTGGGCTTATTAATTTAGGCCCAGTCGGTTAGGGAATATTTATATTCCCATTTGAGTTGTATATTAATATTATTGTCGTTTCTATATCTTTCTTGCATCAGTTATAACATTATAATGTAGAAAAAAAATTTCCTTATAAATTTTAGATTTGTCTCTCATTGTATTCGTAAATCATAAGTATGAACTAATGGTGTGTGAGCTCTCATAAATAAAATAGTTGATGTCGTTATTGATGTAAAATAATATATATATATATATATAAAAAACACTGAGGGTGAAAAATCTAAAAATAACTATCGGTTTATGTCTTGCAAGAGATTTACTTGTGTTCTAAAAGAACTATAGTAGTAGTATTATCATATAAAATTATCGATCCACAAGACAGTTTAATTTTGTGTGCCTCAATAAGAATAAAATGATTACTCTTGGGTTGTTTTGTCTTAGTAGAGTAGACTTAGGACTTGGGAGTATGCATTTATTTAGGTGTCAGGTTCGAAATTTTTAAAGTGCGATCGAATTCCTGAGATGGGTCAGCCTATACAGCTTAAAATGAGCCTCCCGCTAGTGGACGATAAGTTATGATCCCCAAATTATGCAGTCATTGGAACGGATAACAAGTCATAAAAAAAAGAATAAAATGATCATTTACACCGAAATCTCCACATCCAAAACTATTAGTTATCGCACCAGTCGATCCACCTCCCTCCCTACGCAACCAACATCCCCGTTATCAACATAAAAAATGTTAAGACTTCACAAGATAAATTGAAAAAAAAAAAAAACTAATACTCGCAATCAGGAGATCAGAAAACAAAAACTCTCAACTCTGGAGAAATAATTAGAGGCTCTCAACGTATGAGATATATATATATACATTTTTATGTTAGTTCACCCCTTCACAATAATAACCTAGACACCCCTATTTTTTGAAATAGCGCACCTTCTGAATTTGAAACTTACTGCGCTTTGGAAGCCCAACAGGTAACGCCACTGTTGATCTAGGGCTAGTGGGAACAGAGAGACAACAAATACAAGCGTCGTCGATTCTTCGAGATTGTGAACAGATAAATATCAAGAACAGGAATCACGAAATAATAATTTGATAAATCGTTCAAATTAAAGAGAAATATTGACATAATGCCAGCTCCCCTAGGATAGAAACTCAATCAACACTGCAGATATAGTTTTTTGGGCTAATATGTATAAAAAAGATTAAAATATAAAATTATAATTTACTAAATAAAAAAAATCCTGAAATATAATATGCAAGGTATAATGATTTATATATGTTGTCACCAAATTCATCACACACGTCAGCATCACCAGATTTATCACACGTTAGTAGGACGAATTATTACACGTCAGCAGGTCCCACCGAGACCACAAGATTTATCGTGCTTACGCATATGTTTTGTCATGCTTTATGTACATGATTTATCATGCTTATGATTTGTCGTGCTGATCCTCTTTATATAAAAACATCACCTTTCATTGTAAAAAAAAAACTCTGAAATGTTTCCCTCATTCCACTTATATACCAAAAACCCATATTTCAGGGAAGAACTACGGTTCTTCCCGCAGTGTTCTTGTTCGATTACTTATTTGTTTGGTGGTCAAATTCAACAAGCCACATCAGAATCGTAAAATATTTGACTGTCAACAATTGGAGCCAGAAGAAGAGTATTCAAAAATTCAGGAAGAACACAACAAAAGATCTTCAAATTCGAAACTCCAAAAAATCCAAAAAATCCAAAAATCACAAGAACACAACCCCCAAAACTAAAAAATTCAACACATACCGTACATACACCGCACCTATACATACATATATACATACAGACAGATGGAGGAGATGAAGATGGCTCGCTCAACCTCGCCACGAAGATAAGCCATACTCTCGCTTGGCGGTAACCACCCAATATGACAAAACACACATGTGTAACTGGACCCGGAGCCTCCGCCTCAAATCAAATCGGGCCCATCGCGAGCCACGCCTTTGCCCCAAAATTGCCGATTATGCCTCACCTATCTCATCCCGTGGCCATTCAAATGGCACCCCACCAATTTTTTAGCAAGCCACCAATTATCGCCATACAGTCCCATCATCGCCCGCCGCTCCACGGTGAAAGCGAAATCTCGGCCAAATGAAATTTTCACGGCACCGCTTTGGGACATTTCTGGCGTTGGGAGGTGAGCCTTTGTTCTAATCCCATTCACGGTTTTGATTTCATAAGCGTGGGCTGGCTTTGATTTCATGGGTTGGAGTATATATTCTTTGGGCTTAGATTAATGTTATTTGTTGGGCCTAAAATTCATAAATTGTTAGGCCAAAAACATTATTAGGAAATAATAGATCTGGCCCGGCTCTCGTCCAACAAAATTGGTTGGCCCAACAACCTTGAAAAAACTTGTAGCTTTTATTTATGGGCCCGTTTTTCGGCCAAAAAAAAAAAAAAAAAAAAAAGGCGAAACATATTCGGAGAGAAAAAAATTAGACGAGCACCTGGACTCTCGAGACCGACTCAAAGAATCTCTGGGTAGTCCTTTTACCCAATTTTACCACGTTTATCATGTTTATGTCCTCTTGGCTTTTCATTCTTTTGTTTATTTTCATTTATTTTGGCCGTGTCTACAAATGGTCGCACCTAAGCCGGACGACCCGAACAAAGATGAACGAGCAGAGGTTTATGTTCACATGGCGAAACAATTTGTACTTACGATACCCGCAAGAAAGCGAGTGATGGATGCGAGTCGCAACTAAATAAGGCGACTCGTGCTTACGGATACCCATAACAAAAGCGAGTGATGGATGCGGGGGTATTTAACTAAATAAGAAGACAGAAGCGAATAGTGATTGCGGGTAACATAAGGCGATCACGAAAAAAGAAAGGGGGGTTGCACATAAGTTAACTCATCCGTCATGACTAAATAAGGCGATCAATCGATTGCACCTCAATAAGACAATTAAAAAAGCGAAAAGAAGTCGAGGGTGGAACATAGACACATATCATGTTGAATTCATTAGAAGAAAATGACACTCTGGCCAAATTACAAAAAAAGCCAGCGTTTACGAAATTTTCCATATCGTATTCCGCGGCGCTCCTTGCCATCGGCGAAAGGAGATCATTCGCGGCCGGAGAATCATCCGCCTTTCATTCATCTTTGGCGTTTGAAATTCGCCTTCGGCGGCGGCGTGTATTTCGCCAGCGACCGTCTTGGTCGGCGAGCGAGATCGTCGCCCTCGGCGTTCATCCGCCGCTACGGCGGCGTTCTACCGATTTTGCCGTGCGGGCCTTCGCGATTAGCGATGAAATTCCGCCCGGCGAAGTATCCACCGCCATCTGGCGACAGGTCGATCGCCCTCCGGCATTCATCTTTAAAGCGCTTTCGGTGTTGATCTGCCCGCGCAGCGCTCCCGACTTTCAAATTATGCGCCAACCTTATCGCGTGGCAGATCATTTTACCCGGCGAGGCGTCCCTCGCCATCCGGCTAATAGTTCATTCCGCCCTGGCGACATTCCTCCGCCTTCGCCTTTTAATTTCCCCCTCGCGGCGTTCGCCGCTTTTCGCGTTAATCGCCAGCGTTTTAAATTACCTTTCGGTGTTGATCCCGCTCGTATTCTAGCGTCGGCGGCGCTGTATTTACGGCGAAGATCATTCACCCTCTGGCGATATCGCCTTTATGGCCTTGATCTGCCCGCCTTTTAAGTGCACCCTTCGCCCGGCCGGCGTATTCCGCCCAGCGGTAATTTTACTGCGCCGTCGGCAGCGAATCGCATCCGGCGTCATCCGCACTACGGTGTATTCAGCACCATGGCGGCCTTTCGCCCGCTTGCGTATTCCTTGACGAAGTCTTTCATCGCCATCTGGCGATCGAATCCTCGACATTCATCCGCCTACTGGCGTTGATCATTCCTCCTTTTAGGCGTTGGCGCTTTCATCGGTGACGATTCGGCCGGCGATCGCTTAGCTATCCCGGCCGAGATCATTCACCCTCCTGGCGATAATTTCCTTTTATCCCGCCCGCCTTTTGTTCGGCCTTCCACATCGGCGCGTATTCCGGTATTCGATCACGCGATGAGATCATTCACCCTTCCGGTGTTCTTCCGCCTTTATGGCATTGATCGCCCGCCTTTTAGGCGTTAGCCTTCCGCGTCGGCGTCGTATTCCACAATGGCGCTCACCTCGCCATCAGCGATGAGATCATTCGTCCTCACGGCGTTCATTCATCTTTATGGCGTTGATCGCCTTTTATGGTTTTGATCGTATTCGCCTTTTTACCTACGCCATCCGTCGATAAGATCATTCGCCCTCACGGTGTTCATCGCCTTTATGGCATTGATCGCCCACCTTTTAGGCGTTAGCCCGCGCGCGTCATTCATCCGGCCTTTATGGCGTTTGATGCCCTTTAAGCGTTCACGCCTTTATAGCGGATTTAGTCGCCCAGCGGCAAATCATTCGGCCTGTGGCATTCATCGCCTTTATGGCGTTGATCGCCCACCTTTTAAAGGTTAATCGACATGGTGTCCTGATGCGTCGCCTGCGGCGTTTTTTTATGGTGTTGATCCTTCCTTATCATTTTGATCTCGCTCTGCAGCGTTAAATCCTCCTTTATGACTTTTGATCACGACCTTTTAAGGGCTTCGCTTCGCCCGAGTTTTTCACGAAGGAAAGGCCTCGCCATCCCGCAACGCGAATCATTAGCCCTGCTGCGTTGACGCTTTATGGTGTTGATCTGCCAGCCTTTGAATCGCTTTCCTCGACGACGACGCCGTATTACGCCGAAAAGCGGCGCTCCTCGCCATCCGGCGGCGAAGATCGTCGCCCTCCGGCATTCATCTGCCTTTATGGCGTTAATCTGCCAGCCTTTTAAGCGTTAGCCTTCGCGTTAGGCGCGATATTCCGTCGGAAAGCGCTCCTCGCCATCCGGCGGCGAATCATTACGCCTCATGGCGTTCATCCGCCTTTATGCCGTTGATATGTCCTCCTTTTTAGGCATCGGGCGAGATCATTAAGCCCTCGCGACGTTCATCCGCCTTTATAGCCTTTGGCTTTCGGCATCGGGCGCGATATTCCGCCCGAGTAAAGCGCTCGCCGCCATCCGGCGGCGAGATCGTCGCCCTCACGGGCGATCATCCGCCTTTATGGCGTTGATCGCCCTACCTTTTAAGCTTTCCCGCGATCGCGCCGGCCAGTATTCCGCCCGGGTAAACGCTCTCGCCATCCCGCGGCAGATCATTCGCCCGCACGGCGTTCATCCACTTTTATGGCGTTGATCTGTCCGCCTTTTAAATCGTCTTGAAGAGATCATTACGCCCTCGGTGTTCATCCGCCTTTATGGCGTTGATCTGCCGCCTTTTAAGCGTTGGCCTTCGCGTCGGCTCACAGCGTTTTCCGCCCGAAGCGCTCCTCGCCATCCGGCGGCGAATCGTTCGCCCTCAGGCGTTCAACCGCCTTTATGGTGTTGATCGCCCGCCTTTTTAAACCTTTTTTCTGCGTCGGCGTCATATTCCGCCCGGCAAACCTCTCCTCGCCATCCGGCGGCGATCGTCGCCCTCTGGCGTTCTTCGCCTTTATGGCGTTGATCTCCCCCTTTTAGGCATTGACCTTCCGCGTCGACAGCGCGTATTCCGCCAAAGCGGCGCTGCCCATCCGTGGCGAGATCATTCCCTCACGGTGTTCATCGCCTTTATGGCGTTGATCATCGCACTTTTAGGCGTCACGGCGAATCATTCCCCCTCGGCGTTCATCCGCCTTTATGGCGTTGATCTTCCACCTTTTAGCGGCGGCTTTTTCGCGCCGGTGGCGCTGCGTATTCCACCGAAACAAAAGCGCTCCCTCGCCATCCGATGATGAGATCATTAAGCCCTCCCAGCGTTCATCCGCCTTTCTGGCGTTGATGCTGCGCCTTTATGGCGGTGGCCTTCGCGTGTCGGCGACCGTATTCCGTGAGTGAAGCGCTCCTCGCCCGTCCGGCGGCAGATCATCGCCCTTCTACGGCGTTCATCCGCCTTTATGGCATTGATCTGTCTGCCTTTTTTAAGGCGTGCGGCGAGATCATTAAGCCCTCAATCGTTTATCACGCCTTTATGGTGTTGATCGCCCCCGCCTTTTTTAAGCCCGGCTTTCTCGCGTCGGCGGCAGCGTATTCCATGGCGGCGCTCCTTTACCATCCGGTGGCGAGATCATTAGCCCTCACGGCGTTCATCGCCTTTATGGCGTTGATCTTTCCGCCTTTTTAGCGCTAACCTTCTCATCGACACGTATTCCCGCCGTGAAGCTCACGGCCATCCGGCGATGAGATCATTCTCCTCCGGCGTTCATCCGCCTTTATGGCGTTGATTTGCCGCCTTTTAAGGCGCTGGCCTTCCGTCGGCGTCGTATTCCGCCAAAGCGGCGCTCCTCGCCATCGTGTGGCGAGATCATTACGCCCTCGGCGTTCATCCATATTATGGAGTTGATCGCACTTTGCCTTTTAAGTTACCCTTCCGCGCCGGCGTATATTCCGCCCGGCGGCGCTCCCCGCCATCTGGCGATGAGATCATCGCCCTCCGGCGTTCATCGCCTTTATGGCGTTGATCTGCCGGTACCTTTTAAGCGGCTTTCGCGTCGGCGTCGTATTCCCGCAGCGGCGTTCCTCGCCATCCCGGTGATGAGATCATTCGCCCTCACGGCGTTCATCCACCTTTATGGCGTTGATCTGTCGCCTTTTTGGCGTGCGGCGAATCATTCACCTTCGTGGAGTTCATCGCCTTTATGGTGTTGATCGCCGCCTTTTAAGTATTTGCTTTCCATCGGTGTGCCGTATTCCGCCCGAACAGCGCTCCTCACCATCCGGCGGCGAGATCATTACGCCCTCCGCGGAGTTAAATCGCCTTTATGGCGTTGATCTGCCCGCCTTTTAAGCGCTGTTTTTAACGCCAGCGTCGTATTCT
Organism: Stenogyne calaminthoides; assembly: GCA_037126765.1. Lineage (NCBI taxonomy): Eukaryota > Viridiplantae > Streptophyta > Magnoliopsida > Lamiales > Lamiaceae > Stenogyne > Stenogyne calaminthoides. The sequence goes on from JBBCBC010000003.1 coordinate 18,727,535, forward strand.
AATAAGCGGCGCTCCTCGCCATCCCGGGGACGAGATCATTCACCCTCGCGGCGTTCATCGCCTTTATGGCGTTGATCGTCCGCCTTTTAGGTCGCGGCCTTCGCATCGGCGGCGTATTCGGTGGCGGCGCGCTCCTTGCCATCGATGGCGAGATCATTCGCCTTTTCGGCGTTCATCCGCGTTATGGCGATAATCGCCCGCCTTTTAGTCTTGGCCTTCGCGTTAGCTCGCGTATTCCTTGGCGGCGCTCCTGCATCTCGGCGATGAGATCGTTGCCCCTCGGCGTTCATCACTTTATATAGGCGTTGATCTGCCCGCCTTTTAAGCGGTAGCCTTCCGCGTCGGCCAGCGTATTACGCTTAGCGAAACACTCCCTCGCCATCCGTGATGAGATCGTCGCCCTCCGGCATTCATCCGCCTTTATGGCGTTGATCTATCTGCCTTTTAGGCGTGCGACGAGATCATTCGCCCTCACGTTGTTCATCAGCCTTTATGGCATTGATCTTCCCGCCTTTTAGGAGCTAGCTTTCCACGCCGGCGTCGTATTCCCGCAAGCGATGCTCTCCTCGCCATTCAAGCGATGAGATCATTAAGCCCTCCGCTGCGTTCATCGCCTTTATGGCATTGATCTGTCATCCGCCTTTTAGGCGTCGGCGAATCATTCACCTTCGTAGCATTCATCCACCTTTATGGCGTTGATCGCCCGCCTTTTAAACCTGACTTTCGCGTCAGCGTCGTATTCCGCCCGGCGAAGCGCTCCCTCGCCATCCGGCGGCGAGATCGTCGCCCTCACGGCGTTCGCCGGCTTTATGGCGTTGATCTTTCCGCCTTTTAAGCGTCTTGGCGAATCATTTGCCCTCGTGGCGTTCATCGCCTTTATGGCGTTGATCGCCGCCTTTTAAGCGGCGGTCTTCGCATCGGCGATGTGTATTCCGCCCGGCGGCGCTCCTCGCCATCCCGGCGACGAGATCATTCGCCCTCCCGACGTTCATCCGCCTTTATGGCGTTGACCTGTCCGTCTTTTAGGCGTATGACGAGATCATTCGCCCTCCCGGCGTTCATCCGCCTTTATGGAGTTGATCTGCCCGCCTTTTAGGCACTGGCCTTCCGCATTGGCGACTCGTATTCCGCCGAGCGAAGCGCTCCTCGCCATCCTGGCGATGAGATCATTCGCCCTCACGGCGTTCATTCGCCTTTATGGCGTTGATCTGTCCGCCTTTTTAGGCGTGCGACGAGATCATTCACCCTCACGGCGTTCATCCGCCTTTATGACATTGATCTGCCCACCTTTTAGGCGGCCTTCGCGCGTCGGCGGCGTATTCCGCCCGGCGAATTCCATCGAGCTCTCTCAAGCGAGCTCCTTTGAAGACACCGCTCATTCGAGTAGGATCACATCCCCAGCTCTCTCCGATGAGCCCTTTACGAAGACACCGCTCATTCGAGGCGGGATCCTCCATTTTGAAGACACTGCTCATTCCGGCGGGATCCCATTAAGCTCTTTCAATGAGCCCTTTTTCGAAGACACCTCATTCGGCGGGGGTCACATCTGGCTCTCTGCGATGAGCCCTCTCTGAAGACCTGCTCATTCCGAGCAGGATCACATCTGGCTCTCTCCGATGAGCCATTTCTGAAGACTTGCTCATCTCGAGCAAGATTCCATCTTAACTCTCTCTCCGATGAGCCATTTAAAAGCCTGCTCATTCGGCGGGGATCACATATAGCTCTCCGATGAGCCCCTTTACGAAGACCTACTCATTCAAAGGCGGGATCCACCATTTTGAAGACACCTTTCGTTCCGGCGAGGATCCCATCGGCTCTCTCCGATGAGCCCTTTCTAAAGACACTCTCATTCCGGCGGGATCACATCTGGCTCTCTCCAACGAAGCCATCTCAAGACCTTTCATTAAAGCGGGATCACATCTGGCTCTCTCCAACGAGCCATTTAAAGACATACTCATCTCGGCGAGGATAACATATGGCACTCTCCAACGAGCCATCTCGAAGACATGCTCATCATCTGGCGAGGATCCCATCCTCTCTCCAGCGAGCCATCTCTCCGATTAAAAGCAAGATCCATCTGTCTCTCCAATGAGCCATGTCACGCTCATTCATTCAGCGGGATCACATCGGCTCTCTCGGCCCAGCCCATCTCGAAGACCTGCTCATCCCGGCGGGGATCCCATTTGGCTCTCTCTTTACGAGCCATCTCTGAAGACTGTTCATCTCGGCGGGGATCCCATCCGGCTCTCTCCGACGAGCCATCTCTGAAGATCTGCTCATCCCGAGCAGGATACCATCCGGCTCTCTCCGACGAGCCACCTCTGAAGACCATTTTCCCACGAGCATAGAAAAGACTCGTACGACGGGGACTCCGGCACGAGCCTGAAAAAAAGACTTCAGTCTGACGGGCTCCCCTCGGCACTGAAAGCCAAAAAAGACTTCGTCTGACGGGTCTCCCCTCGGCACGAGCCTGAGAAAAAGACTTCATCGATGGGGCTCCCTCAAAATCAAAGTACGAAAGAAAAAAAGACTTCGTCTGACGACGGCTTCCCTAAATGTCTGAGAGACCTGAAAAAGACTTCGACGATGGGGCTCCCCTCTGAGCACAAAAAAAAAAAAGACTGGTGACGACGGCCCCTCCGGCACGAAAGAAAAAAAGACTTCGTCTGACGGGCTTCCCTCTAAGTATCTGAAAGACGAGAAAAGACTTCGACGACGGCTCGCCTCTCGAAATCTGAATCACAATTAGATCGACGACGAGAGAAGGTAAGATCCTCTATCTGCAGGCTCATTCTGAAGCGATCAAGATCTCATACGGCTCTCTGAGGCAAACAATGTATTGGCAGATGCAACAAAAGATAAAATCGGGTCGAGACATTAAACAAGATCGAGCTTTGAACAACGTCGCAACCCGATCTTGGGGCTTTATTGTTGTCACCAGTTTATCACACGTCATCATCACCAGATTTATCACACGTCGGCGGGGCCAAATTATCACACGTCGGCCAGTCTCTCACCGAACCAAAGATTTGTCGTGCTTAGTGATTTATCGTCAACTTCTACGTATGTTTTGTCATCTTTATGCACATGATTTGTCATCTTTATGATTTGTCGTCTTTGATCCTCTTTTATATAAAGGACCTCGCCTTTCATTGTAAAAAAAAAAAAACTACGGAATGTTTCCCCGTTCCACTTATATACCAAAAACCCATATTTGAGGGGAAGAACTACGGTTCTTCCCGCGATCTTCTTTGCTTCGATTACTTATTTATTTGGTGGTCAAATTCAACAAGCCACATCGAGATCGTAAAATATTTGTTTGTCGACAATATAAATTAAAGAAATTAAAAAAAAAGGATTAAATTTTTAGTAGTCCGATAATTTATCCTCGTTTTGAAATTGATCACCGAATGTTTTGACTTTTTTATTTTTGATCCCGTAAAACATGAGAATTTTGAAATTGGTCAAAGACTTTTTGATATAGTAGGTCACCTTTCTAGTTAATGCAAATGTAACACTTTGTTTGACCTTTTTTTTTTTCATGTGGTAATATTCATTGAAATTTTATATTAATGTGACATTATTTGTTTTAATAATTCATTAAATTAGTAGAAAAATTATAAATTCTAGTATTTTTAACTTTTTTAATATATTATCAAATATATTCTTTGAAATTTTTTGTATATAAATTTATATCATTTAAACCCTAAATTAAATTAAATTTTGTTAAATTATTTCAAAAATTAAATTCAAATATTTGAAATATCTTAAAAGTAAATTCATAAAAAAAAACTTATGACCGATAAATTTGTAAAAATTAAAATCATGAGATTTTAAAAAGTTGTAATATAAATAAAAAAAATAAAATGTTAAAAATTATTTTAAATTTAATTTTAAAAAGGCTATAGTATATTTATTTTTTAAAAGTTTTATTTTAATTTTATTTATATTAAAATCTTTTTAAAACCTTAAAATTTTTTATTTTTACAAATTTAATTGGCCATTTTTTTTTATTGAATTTACTTTAATTTTTAAAAAATTAATTTAATTTTACAATGATTTGAAAAAAAAAAATAATTTATTTTAGGTATTCTAAAAATTTGAAGAATATATAATTTTTTAGTTTTTATTTTTCTATTAATTTAATAAATTTGAAAAAAATAATTTAATTTTAGGGTAAAAAGTCAAACATAATTTGAAGAATATATAATTTTTTAGTTTTATTTCATTTTTCTATTAATTTTTATAATAAATTTTTAAATATTTTGAAAATTATTTGGAAACATATTTATATTAATGAGTTAAAATGTGAATTATACATATTCTTTTCTTGTTGTTCTGGCTAAACCTAAAATCAACATTTTATTTATAGAGTGTTGATTTTTCTGAATAAATAATAGTGGTGTCACATTGAACATGATCGCATATAATTTTGTTTAAAGGAGACGACGTTAATGAGATGGTTTTATACATGATATATGGTATAATCTATAATGCAAATAATCTTTCATCCTTCCAAAAAATATTAGAAATTTTTATCTTGGCGCTTTTACAAACTATACGAGGATTAAATTATAAAAATATATAAGAAATTTCAAATCTCCCAAAAGTCAAATCTCTCTAATTAAAATAAAAAAAGTCAAAACAATTTTTTTAAAACGATAATAAGTTATTAGAATACAAAAAATTTAATCCAAAAAAAAAAAAAGCCAAAATATTGTTTTCCCTCGTTACCAAGTATTATATATATAAAATGACAAAACTATTACTCTCAACTTTAACAAAAATATTTAAACAATATCAAATTTTATTATTTCCATGTGTTCATGTATATTGATGTTTATTTTTTAATAGGAAAGCAAAGGATATTGTTATCATTAAAAAGGACACCTATTCAACCCCAACGGTCATAAGGCGTCCAGATGGTGAGAAATCTTATCAGTATTTGAATAATTGTATTTGTCCGATTTTCTAAAATGTAGACACACAGCTTTCAGTTGATAGTGAAATTGATAAATCATGCGATTCATGCAGGCGGCTGTAATCATTTCCATTAGAAGATATTCGCGGAAAAAGCTAAAAAATAAAAAAGACAAAGAAAGTGAGCTAATATTTCCCATATATTCAGTATTTTAACCGATATTCAAATATGATGCTTCAATATTGAAAAAATTTCATCAAATTTAAAAATCTGAATTTGGACAAAAACTTGTATCTGATATTGCATCTGAGTGATATCATCTTGATTAGTCTTTTTTTTTTTTTCGGTCGGGGAATAGATTTTAGGGCCATTGTTGGTGGACCAATGGACTTCTTCATCTTCTTCCCTCAGCATGCGCGCTTGTACCGGCGCGATCGATTCCTCTTCTTCCTCTTCTCTTCGGCCGAATCTCATGGGCTTTCTTCTTCCTTGTTAGTCTTTTTCTAATTTTTCTTTTTTTTCGCTCCGATTATTGGATGAAACCAGGTCATTCAATTTGGATTTAGATGTGGATTCTACGAAGAAGAGAGAATATGTGTGTGATGTTTGGATTACCCCTCAACACAAAGTGTGTGATGAAATTCGAATCATACGACTTTTTTTTTCGTTACTTTTACGTAAATCTGTAATTTTGGAATTTGAAGATTTTTTCACGTTTGTCTTGGTTTTTGTTCATTTAATAACACTCTTTTCTCGTATGATAACACTTTTTTTTGTTCATGTAGTAACACATCAAATTGTTCTTTAAATCTGTAATTACGGACTATGATTTCTTTTTCGCTTTGTCTTGATTTTGTTCATGTGGTAACCGCGTAATATAATAATGTAATGTACTTATACATAAATGTAATAACACACAAAAATTTGAGAAAAAAAAAAAAAATAAAATTATAAATCTGTAATTTTGAATTTGAAGATTTTTTTTTAGCGTTTATCTTGGTTTTTTGTTCATGTAGTAACACTTTTTTTTCTCATATAGTAACATTTTTTTTGTTAATGTAATAACACATCAAATTGTTCTTTAAATCATAATTCTAGATTGTGATTTCTTTTTTTGGCTTATCTTGATTTTGTTCATGTGGTAACACGTAATATAATAATATAATAACAACACTTATACATAGATGTAGTAACACACAAAAATTTGAGAAAAAAAAAAAAAAAAAATAAAAGCGTCACGATTAGAATCGAACACAATAACCAAATTTATTAGCAACAAACTGAAACCACTAGGCTACAATACATATTTGATAAAAATATCCTTCTATAAATACATATCGTCGTCGCCAACCTGAACCCATCTTTGCGTCATGCATACCTTGGAGCCCCGGACCCGGCCCAGCACCCACCCCATGAATTTTAAGCAATTTTTACCTTATTTATGTTGTATTGCACATAACACTAGTGTGCAATATTTTACACAAGACTTTCTCCTGAATTTGTGAAGAATTATAGAATTAATTTGTTTTATTTTATTTTTCTAACACCCTTCTTCATAAAACAATTCTTCTTTCCATTATTAAAAAGAGACTAATCGAGTGAATAAATTAATATGGGTGAAATTGCTTTTAGTGGGGCGTGAACCTGAAGGCTCTAATATCATAAAAAAAATTCATTTAATCTAAAAGTACGAATTTGTGAAGTGTTGTGGAATTAATTCGTTTTATTTAATATCCCTAACAAATATCTTTAAAAAGAAAAAAAAAACTTATATAAACAGGGATGCATAGCCCTTTTTGGGATTAAAAAATTTTGTAATATACATGTAGAATTTTTTTATTTATACATTAAAATCGTAAAATTTTGTCATTTCGACCCCTTGGGAATATTAGAATATTTCCATCCTTACTCAATGAAAATTTTTGCCCCTCTTGTGATAAAATTCTGGATCCGTCCCTTCATATAAACAACTCAACTCGAAATGAAATACTATTTTGAAAATATAAAAGCTCATATGAGATGGTCTCATATATAAGACGTATTTTATTTTTTCTATCATATGATTAATGAGTTTAAAGAATTCAAATCAAATTATAAGTTAAGGGGTAGCATGACCCAAATAACACGGTACATGAATACGTCTCATATATGAGATCGATTAACACAAGACTCTTTTTTTTTTAATTATGATATTAATAGTTGTGTCATTTTCAGTGTAAACAAGTGATATATTTAAAAAATGTACATGAGTTGCACGGTGCACTCAGTGTATATATAAAAGACGTTGTCTTCTTTTGACCCAGCTAGTGGATGACGAGTTTTAATCCCTTGGATAAGTCAGTCATTGAACCGGATGAGTTATCAAAAAAAATCTTTTCCTTTTATCTATGGCATGCACGAGTGGATTCAAAAATTGATAGAAAGGTGGGCCAGAAAATATAATTATTTAGTAAATAATTATAAAAATGCAAAAAAAAAAAACATAATTTATACCCAATAAATTGGAAACCAAAGTAATTTTTCTCTCTTTGTCGTAAATATTTTTTAACCTTGATTTCTCGTTGACTTCCGTAGTTTCAATCTTTTTTCTTTCACTTGCTTATGTTTTGTGTCCCTTTTCAAGCTAACTAGCTTGTGACTCGTTGTTTAGAGTTGTTCGGAGGGTTGTGGTTCCTGTGCGGCTACCTCGCATCATCATGTATGTCCCATTGTCCGATCTATGTGCCATCGTTTCTTTGGATGATGAAGAGAGTGTCCAGATCCCAGTTTTTTAAAACATTGAGACCTCGTTTAGTTTGAGGTTTTTTAAGTCTTGATCGGTAAGGTTTTAGCCCCGCGCTCGATTCCACCTACGATCTAGAATCCATGTTCCACAATATTTGGAACCGAAGAACTCAATGACATGGAAGGCTTTGGATATGTGGTTATTATCCCATTAAACTCACGAAACCGATTATCTCACAGTTTTGAAGGGAACCACATGGTTGTTTGATTGTTATATCTTTGCACTCTGATGTTGGAATAGACTATGCGTAAACCGTAATCATGCTGCGAAAATAAATCACTAACAACGAATAATTAATTGCATAAACGAGTACGAATAATCATAACGAGAAATCTTATACAGTAATTCGAAAGCAGATTTATAGGACAAGGGTGGCCGATTTTTTCACTAGAAAAATAAGGAGGAAAATCTTTTTCTTGATGTCCAAGAAATCTTGAATATATCCCACATATTCTTTTCTCCATAATTAAATTTTTCCATAAAAATCTCACTTCCCTTTATCCCATATTTTTCGAAAAATACAAGGAAAAAGGAATCAAAATTTGATTTCTTGAATTTATGGGATAATTATGTATTCCAAAAATACTTATCTTTTTCCATAAAAATCTTTTCAAGAAAATCTTTCTTCTTCTTTTCCTACAATTTTTGAAAATTACTAGGAAATATAGGCAATAGTATTTTCTTCTCCTTTTCATTAATTGAACTTTAATTTGGGCTATTTGAGGGGCCTTTAGGAGAATTAAAATTGGACCTCCAATGAGCTATGAAACTTTAATATTTAGCCAAAATATTATTCAAGCCCATTAATATTAATTTATTCTACTATAAAATTAATATTGAACTATCCATCTTAACCCATATTACGACTTCACAATAATATGACTCCCGGTCATTATTTCCCGTGTTTAAGATTATCTTAGTCCACTAATTAATTAGGTCACTCGAACAGGGCTTTATATTAATTAATATCTTTGTCCTTGGAGTAAAGACAACTCAACATTATTATACATCTGGGAAATAAATTTCCCTTTACAAGATTTGGTATGATAAAGATTACGAGCCCACCAGGGGACAAATCAAGCAAAATTTACTTGCACAAATTCTCCGTATTAAATCTTAGCAATAATAAATGTAATTAATAATATTGCCCAAGATATAAGGTATCAAATCGCATTGATTCTCTTCCCATATAAGTCAAAGCAATAGTTATTAATTTTACACGATTCTATTTAAGGGACGGAGATTAAGAAATAACAAACCACTGAGGTCTAATTCTTGTATATTCAAATCTTCAAGAATTTATCCTCTGTCATATTCAACAGCATCTTAATGCCTTTAGTGTAATATCTTGGTCAAGACAAGTCAATCTGAGTCTTACACTTCAACCTTTCATGATGGATTGTTCATTTTCATCTGGGTTGTGAATTTGTACTTAGTCACAAGGAACTGTTAATTTGATCTTCTATGATCTGGTATCACCAAATTAACTTCTAACGTATCGTGCTTACTTATTGAACATGTTTGCAACAAATATATATAACATTCATTCATATTTAATGCAACCGTGATTAATAATTTATTTCAGTAAATAAATAAGAAATTCAGTTTGGTTATACAAAGTAAAAGCATACTTTTCAGTATAACCCCAACATTTCATAAAACTGTCGGGAGCTTGGGAACCCTCACACAGTTCAAGAGCTTCATAATTTAATCTGTATGAAAGTCTCCCTCGATTGTCTTCTTATGTGAAACAAAGTGTAATAAGCTGTCTTTGGATGTGTTGAAAAAACAAAATTTGGGTTTTTGGTGTATCTGTTCCATCGAAAGGTCTATCTAGTGGTTTGGCTCTTCATTGGAAACGAGATGTTTCTCTCTCTCTTAGAATGTTATAAAATCATTTTTATTTATGCCACGATCTCTATATGTGGCTCCACTTTTCGAACCACGGGGGTTTATGGTGAACCTGATGTCTCAAAACGCCGGTGGGCGTGGCTGAATTCTCATACTTTACCGCGACTCAAACAATGCCTTGTACCTGCTTGGTGATTTTAATGAAGTTCTCTTTAAAGCGGAGTTTAATAGTAGGAATTCTCATAAATGGAGGCTTTCCGTGATACTTTTAACTTTTGCCAACTTAATGATTTGGGTTTCAAGGGAAGGAAGTTCACTTGGGAACAGTTGAGTATTGCGCCCTTCACTCAAAGGGCATGACTTGATAGATTTGTTGCAAACCAAGCATGGATAATTTTGTTCCCGTGGTTGATGGTTCAAATATATTCCTTCATAAACTTCGGATCACCATTGCTTACTTTTGAAGTTTGGAACTCGCAACCCACACTTGAACGAATGATGCTATAATAAGCCTTTCTGTTTCGAAGCCCTTTGGATCTGGAAATCTGATTGCCAGCAGGTCATCAAAAGCTGTTGGAATTCTGACATGGCTGATCTTCTTACTAAACTCGAAAGCTGCTCGTTGGGGCTCATTGCTTGGGTAATCTGCCAGGTTGTTAAGGAAAGAATGGTGGAAAGTTAGATCCCATATTGAATTTTACTCGGAGCAAGATAATGTTATTTGGAAGCAAAGAGAAAAGCAACATTGGCATCGTAAGGGTGATAGAAATACCTCATTTCTTTCATTCTAATGCCTCGTTCAAGAAGTCCAAATCCCATATTTCCCATTTGGCGGGTGATCATGGTGTCCCGAAAGAAAACAAAGAGGATCTGAAAGGCATCATCTCCGATTATTTCTCCAACATCTTTAGCTCATCCTTCCCTTCCAACTCTGATATTCAGCAAGCCACTAGCGTATTTGCCACAAGATCCAACAACCTCCCAGTGACTCTCTTAAAGAGCCTTTCACAAGCAAGGATGTCAGGGAAACACTCAAATCCATGCATCCGTTCAAATCGCCAGGACCTGATGGTATGAGCCCTATTTTTTTTATCAAAAATAATTATGTGCTTTTATTAAATTTCATAACACTTGTGAGTTTGATCGTGTGGTTAATAGGACGTTTATTGTTCTCATGCGAAAAAGTTGATAATCCCACTTTGGTGTCCCAATTTAAATCTGATTAGTTTATGCAACATTATTTATAAACTTGCCACTAAATGCATTGCTAATCGGATTCGTAGTGTTCTTACTGTTGTCATCTCGAGTCTCGATAAACTTTAGTCAAGGCGCCTCTACATCGGGTTTACTAGCATGTAAAGCAGTTAAACATGCGCAGTGGAAAAATAAATTAACCAACAACGAGTAACAATTGCATAATAGAAATAGTGAAATACGTTTAAAGGAATTCTTCCAGTGCTTCGTAAGGGAGTTTCCTTAACTATGGTATCCACGTAACCATCGTTCTCAAACGTGCACAGATTATCCAGCATTGAAACACTAGATGAATTTGATAGGAAATTTCTATGAAATTTTATGGAGAAAATAGTTTCTTGTGTGTTATTCTGGATTCTCAATGACTCATATATATAGGTGTGTTTTTCTGAATTTTCAAGGACTCGTATATATATAGGTGTGGTTTTTTTTTAAAACCTAAGCAATTCCCATTAGGAAATAAAAATCCTAAATCTATCTTAAATTTGACCTAATCAAATCCTATACATTTACTTCCATATATTATTTTTTTTTTGGGATTTCTATTTAATTAAATTATCGATTTAATTAAATAATAATATTAATAATTCTATATACTTATTATTATATTTCTCCATAACTAAATATCACGATCCAATCTAATATTTAATCAACCAACTATAATCTGTAAAAAAGAGTTACTTGTTGTGCGACCCATAGACCCTCATATATCGACCCATAGACCTTTCATTCACCGGGAAGAGATACGGTGTTGTACAGGAGGGTGTTGTGCATCCTTCCTATTATTGGATCACACACACTGCGCATGTGTGTGTGTGCGTGTGTGATCCAATGGTGGGGAGGGTGCACAACACTCTCCTGTACGACAACAGATCTGATTCCTCATTCACCACCGTTTCCTGCCACCATGTTCTGTCAAATCGAATGACAGATGGATGTATCAAATGGTTTGGATCTCTCCAAACCCATCAATTTTGTACCTTAGTTTTCGATTCTGTATACTAAAACTTCACGAATTTAAGTTTGGGTGCCTCATTCACATCAATTCAAGACAACCTTCTTCCCGATCAAGATTCATCATTTTTCAGCGAATCGAAGGTCAAACTCTATATAAAATTGTTCATCTCTCCAAGCCCGCCATTTTGATATATGTCTCGTACTTCAACACATCATAAAACAACAAAGAATTGGTAGGAAAAACATTGTGTTGCGCTTCTCAAATCTATTCACGAATTAATGCCCTTTTTGGCCCGTTCCCGCAAATCGAAAGATGAGTAATATATCAAAATAACAAGTATAGAGAGGCGAACAATATGATATATCACTTGGCCTTCAAGTTATCGAAAAATGTTTGGAGAGTGAAAAGTGATGAATGGACAATCATGGTTTAAAAAAAATCAATGAAATTAAACATAAATTATAAAAATCGGAGAACATAAATAGTTAACATGATGGAATGAAATCACATATTTCACAATTGATATTCTACTTTATTTTCCATAATATGAATGAACGACGCGTGAAATAATAAAAAATATACTATAAACCATCATATAATTTCGAGTCATATTTTAAAAAATCAATACAATAAAATACCAATAAAATAATGAAATATAGAAGTCAAACCATAATACAATTGGGGTACTGGCCAACACTCGTACTTGATGGATATATTTTGCGAAATTTTATATATTTATATAGTATTTTCCTGTCCGTAAATTTTTGGTTCATGCATCGATGTGTGTCCGGAATTTAAATCGATTTGGTCATAACGGACGGCTTTATTGAAATAATTAAAATATGTATTGCATGTTTCAATTTAGTCCTTATGTTTTCAATTTATGCCAATTTAGTCCCAAAGCGTAGGAGACCCGGTCAAACTAATAAAAGCGTCATTTTTTTTGGGCGTGTTTTTGCCTGCGCCCTAATTTCGATCGGAGAAAGGTGGTAGGCATCGACTTGAACCGTGGCACACCGCGTGTGTATCGCATGTTTCAATTTAGTCCGTATGTTTTCAATTTGTGCCAATTTAGTCCCAAAGCGCGGAGACCCGGTCAAACTAGCCAAAAAAGCGTCGTTTTTTTGGGCGTGTTTTGCCGCATACCTAATTTTGATGGGAGAAAAGGTAGTGGCATCGACTTGAACACGTGTACGCCACGTGTGTATCGCATATTTCAAGTTAGTCCGTATGTTTTCAATTTGTGCCAATTTAGTCCCAAAGGGAGGAACCCGGTCAAACTAGCCAAAACAGCGTCATTTTTTGGGCGTGTTTTGCCGCAGCCCCTAATTTCGATCGAAATCTTGACTTGCATCGATTTGGACCGTGTACACGCGTGTGTATTTTGCCAATTAAAAAATGAAAAAAAAAAAAATAAAATTACACATCATTAAATAAAAATAAAAAAGCTCTCGGGATTGACAAACAACTATCTCACTTCACCACTAGTTATCTCTTACGAGAATGGGGTTTGGGTTTGGTGTTGTCTCCAACTATGGTGAGATTTTCCCTTACATTTGTTTAGTCTCAATGCTAAGGTTGAGAAAATCTCTCTAAGCTTAGGATACATCGTGGGTTGCTTAGATTGAGTTCTAGAACACTCTTTGAATATATTTGTATATCTACAGAGTTGTGTTCTATGGTGGGAATGCTTGAGTATATGCCTTCTTAGCTCTGTAGCATCGTTTGCTATATTCTCCACGCATCCACACTTAATTTAATGGAAGATCTTGTATTTATAGTGTGGATTTGAATATTCTGGTTGGAGAGAATCACATTCAAATCCATACTATTCTTATAAGTTCTATGACTTTTTTCGGTTTGGTTGTCTTCCTCTCATTGGTCCACGTCATTTGGATTCCAACGGCTATATTCCTCGGTTTCTTGACCCGGAACATTCGGGTTTTGTCTTGAGTATTGATGAATTCTTGAGTCTTGATAATTACTATGCCTTCAGGATTCTCTAAGTCTCAGTGTCTTGAGACATCTTGAGTCTTGATTCTCGATTTCATCTTGAGTCTTGATTCTCGATTTCATCTTTTGAGTCTTGAGTTCTCAGTTTCACACTGAGTCTTCAGAAACTTCAGTTTCATACTGAATCTTCAGATTCTCAGTTTCACACTGAGTCTTCAGAAACTTCAGTTTCATCTCGAAACTTCATTTCTTGAAACTTCTTGAGTCTTGAGAATCTAACTTTGATCTATATCTGCCGACTATACACCTGCGAGATAACATCCCGAACACTCTAAAACCTAATCGACTCATCTATCAAGATTATCCCGAACATGTCATACTTTCAAGGTTTTGGGATCTAATCAAAATATTCTTTTATTAAATTCATTTCCCCCAACAAACATCATCAGGGGAGCATGGGTGATTTTTTTTTTTAGTGTTTAGTTGGGTAAAGTTGCGAGAGAGAGAGAAAAAAGGAGTGATTTATTTTATTTTTATTTAATGATGTGTAATTTTATTTTTCTTTTTCATTTTTTAATTGGCAAAATACACACGCGTGGCGTGCTTACGTGTCCAAATCGATCGCAAAACAAGATTTCCCGATCGAAATTAAGTGGCGTGCAAAACAAAGCCCAAAAAAAAACGACGTTTGTTTTAGGCTAGTTTGACCGGTCTCCGCGGCTAGCACTAAATTTGCACAAATTGAAAACATACGGACTAAATTGAAACGATATACACGTGGCGTGCCACGTGTTCAAGGGATGCCCGATCGGCTTTTCCGTCGAATTTAGTTGTGCAAAACACCCCCAAAAATCGACGTCGTTTTAGCTAGTTTGATTTTCGCCTTTAACTAAATTGTAAAATTTAAAACATCTGGACTAAATTTTTAATTGCGATACACATACGGCGTGCCACGTGTTCAAGTCGATGCGGTCGACTTTTCTCGATAGAAATTAGGGCGCTGCAAAAACACGCCCAAAAAAACGTCGTTTTAGCTAGTTTGACCGGTCTCCGTACGCTTTGGACTAAATTGGCACAAATTAAAAACATCTCTTAATTAAATTGAAACATACGATACATACTTTTAATTATTTCAATAAAAGGCCCAAAATTATGGGGCCAAAATCGATTTAAATCCCATGTGTGTCCCTTTCATGATCTCACATCGGAACTTCGGACCTCAATTCTATAATTTTCTTTATTGGGAGTTCTGCACATTTTACATTAGGTATTTATTTTACTCCCAAGCACACATGTTGGGTTTCTTCAAGAATCATCCTTTAAAAAAAACAAAAAAAAAACTCTTCTATCCATGACATAATTATGTGATGTTAGGTTGGTCGTGAGATAAATTCAATTATATATGTATATATATATTATATATTTATATATTTAACAATTAATTATATTACATTTTTCTAATCTGACTATAATAAATTTTAATGTCTCCTAGGAGATATTCTAACAAGAAATTTGTGTTTATATTCTTTATTGTTTATACAGATATAATCCATGTATCATGGGAAATTTAAAGTTTATTTTTATATTATGACTTTTAATTATATATATTAAAAAGCTAAAAACATATCTCAACGACAATTTGATACTAAATTATATATGTATCAATAATATTAAGTTTTAAGAGGATCGATTTCATATATATATATATATATATATATATATATATATTCTTATTTTCCAAAGAAAATGAAAAAAGAAACCATACAGGAGTAAACTAGTCACAAATAATTCAGGGAAAATGATTTTTTTAGTCCTTAGCTTTACTCTTTTTTTAGTCCTTTAGCTTTACTCTTTTTTTTTTGTTCCTTTGACCTACTATTCCAGGTTACTTAGTAGGTCATATTCAATGTGACACTTACTTTTTATTTTATTTTATTTTACTGAGATAAAAATATCCTATTGGGAGGAATTTAATTGGTATCAGTTTGTATGTCACTATTAACATTGAAAATTTATTAAAATAATAAAAATTAAAGAAAAATCTCTCACCATAAATTTAAAATATATGTTTAATAAATTCATAAATTAAATCATACGCTGGAAACAACAAATCATACGAAGTCGGCCGTTTAAACTGGAAAGATTTGACCAGAAAATTTAAGACCCAAACAAAGAAACCATATCAACCAATCTATGATTTAATTTGTGAATTTATTAGGCATATATTTTAAATTTGTGATGTGATATTTTTCTTTAATATTTTTTTTAATGAATTTTCATTGTTAATAGAGGCATACAAGCATCAATCAATCAAACTCCTCCAAATAAAATATTTTTGTCTCAGTAAAATAAAATAAAATGAAAAATGAGTGTCACATTATTGCTATGACTTTGATAAGTAACAAGGAATGAATGCAGTCCTGAGGATCAAAAAATCAAATTTGTGTAAGTTACAGGACGAAAATCAAAATTTAAAAGCTAATAGGACCAAAATCAAAAGGAGATAAGATTAAAGGACTAAAAAAACCATTTTCCTACTAAATTAAAACAAGGATAATACTAAAATAAGAAGAGAATATAATTTTGATTAGCATGGACTAAAATTTTACTATAAAGTTAGAAAGAATAAGAAATTGAATTAGTTGCAAGGTAAATGAGCAGCATATATTTAATTTGGATACATCTCATAAATTTAGGAAATTATATTGTCCCACACACTACAAAAAAAGACGGTTTTTTACGAAAGTTTTACGACAGTTTAAACCGTCACAAATCATGGTTGCGACGGTTTTAGCGACGGTTTTTTATCCGTCTGGAAAACGAGGGTCGCTAAGATTCAGCGACGGTTTTGCCTGTCCGTCGCTACCTATTTCCGTTGCACAAAATATCGACGGCTTCATCCCGTCGCAACATAGCGACGGTCTAAACTGTCGCTAAACCGTCGATATATTATCGACGGTTATGACATCATAATACCGTTGTTAACAGCGACGCCTTTTCGTCGGTATTTGCGACGGAAATTTCCGTCGACATTTGCGATGGTTATGGTCGTCTGTATTAGCGACGGTTAAAGGCGTCACTACAGCCGTCGCCAGAACCGTCGCTAAATCGTGAATTTTTTTTTAAAAAAAATGGCTCACTGTGGTTCGAATCCGGGCCCGAGGGGCGCCCGTGCGGGCACTGAACTACCCCGAGCCACGAACCATCTCGAACCCAACCACCAAGCATCTTCTATATAAGCCATCAAGCCTCCCAATTAAATGATTCATATATTCGCTCCCATGGGGGACCGAACACGGGACCCTGGGCGCCAAAGCGGGGATCAATTCCGCTCGGGCACTTGCTCTTTTGCGTTTACTTAATGAATTTAATTTTATATGTCCTAAAATTCATTTTTTTTCTAATTTTTTTTAAAATTCTTTATTTCAATTATCTTATTTAATAATTTAATTACATTTTAATATAATAATTTTTATTTTATTTATAAATTATAATTAAATTAAAATTTATTAAAATTGTATATTTTTTTTACTTATTTTTAATAAAATTAATTCTATATGTCCTAAAATTTATTTATTTTTCTAATTTTTTTTAATTCTTTATTTCAATTATCTTATTTAAGAATTCAATTACATTTTAATACAATAATTTATATTTTTTATTTATAAATTTTAATTAAATTAAATTAAAATATATTAAAATTGTATTTTTTTAAAACTTATTTTTAATAAAATTAATTCTATATTAATTTACAATTCATTTTTTTTTCAGTTTTTTTTTAAATTCTTTATTTCAATTATCTTATTTAATTATAGTTTTTATATTGGATAATTAGCAAAAAATAAATTATGTTAAGCAATGTCAAATAACTTGTAATATGCAAATACATGAAAATATTACAAATGAAAGACAATATAATTATTATTCGTCATCCTCATCGTTGTCCCCATCTGTATTATCATCATCCTCCTCCTCGTCCTCGTCCTCGTCGTCCTCCTCCTCCTCTTCCTCACCATCTTCATCCTCATTCACATCCTCATCTTCATCATGATCGTTATCCTCCCCGCCGCTGTCAATCTCTATCAAATGTGGATTTGCAGCTGTTAAGTCTATGAAAAGATTGAAATCTCCTGTATGCACTTCAATTTGACCATCAACTTGTTCCGTTTGGAACGGAGTGTCGTCAACCGCCACAGTTGAATCCGGTTTAGGAACTTGCACTAGTGATCTCGCCTTTACTTTGCAAACAGCCATCCATACATTATTTGCTCTCGAACTTGGATACGTGCAGTAGTATACTTGGGATACCTGAGCAGCAAACATAAATGGATCATACCTCGGATACTTTCGTCTTCTATGAACATCGACCAGTTTGTATTCGGGATGAATCCTTATTCCTGAAGCAGATGGATCATACCAATCACACTTGAACAACACAACAGTCTTCTCAGGGAACCCCTTATATCTTACTTCAACGACTTCTTGTAGGTGTCCGAAGTAGTCTTGACTTTCTGCATTGAACATTGCACTATTAATACAAACTCCACTGTTTGCAGTAGATCTGGTCGAGGCATACTCCACTGTATGGAATTTGTAACCATTTACATAGTATCCTTGGTACGTGTTGACCAGACGTAATGGTCCTCTACTGAGATCCCGCATAAATGGGTTATCAATGTGTTGATTATAACCCTGTGACGGTTTTAGGTTAAATATATAAGTGTAAACATATAATATGAATTCACTAATAAACGGTGGTTAGATAACACTCACATAGTTTTGGAACCACTCTGCAAAACCATGAGTAATATATTCACCTACTTGTGCATCTGAGATGTTTGGATGTATACCGTGTAGCTCTTTAGTATAGATCCTTATTGAAAGCAATATATTATTAATCATATATTATATAATTATAATAAATATGTTATAATTAATTAAAAGTGTAAATGATAATCTGCATATGAAATACTTCTTGAATATATGCGGTTGGACTTCATCACAATTGAATAACACATACTTATATGCGGCTTCAACCTCTTGTCGGTTTAACTAGGGTTAGTTCAATACTTTTTCCCAAACATCGACCTAGAATCTTAAACACGGACAAGTTACCCTCAATATCATTAGCAACATTATCTGTGCCTCTACCATCGTAATTACGAGGCACGTTTCTCAACCTTGTTCTAACATGATCCTCAAAATAATAACAACAAAATGTTGTAACCTCCTCACACAAGTAGGCATTAACAATTGATGCTTCAACTTTTGCCTTTTGTTTAGCATTGAGCTTCAAGTTATGGAGATACCTATAGATATATAATAAAAAAAATGGATAAGAGTTAAACATAAATATATATATTTGTATAAATAGATTGTTCAGTGAAGGTTTACCTCTCAAATGGACACATCCACCAGTATTGCACTGGACCAACAATTTTGGCTTCATATCTTAAGTGCACCGTAAGTGCTCAAAATCGAATCGAGATAAAATTTGGAAGGAAAATCGCTCAAATTTGCATAAAATAACTGGAATGTCTTTCTCCAAACGGACCATGTCATCCCACGTAATCATTGTAGACGTTAAATCTTTGAAGAATAGACTCAATTCAATTACACCCTCCAGATACTGTTCGGTAGGAATTTCCGAAATGCGAGGTTCAACAATCGTTGCATAAACATGTGACAATCGTAGCTTTTCATCCCAGACACCTTTCCGTTTGATGTGTTTACACAACAACTCAAATTGGAAACATAGTCATTTGGAAATCTCAGCTCTTTAATCCAATTACACAAAGCCACTTTCTGTGTCTTATCAAGTGTGTAATTGGTTTAGGGATATCTTCCTGTACCCTCATCCCTCTTCAAGTGATCATGTTTTCATATCTCGTTCAACTCATCACGCTACTTTGCAGTGTCTTTTGTCTTGCCCTCTGTGTTCATGATCGTGTGGAACAAGTTATCGCACATTCTTTTCGATGTGCATCACATCTAAGTTGTGTCGAATCAAAAGTGAGCTCCAGTAGGGCAAATCCCAGAAAATGCTCTTCTTCTTCCAACCACCTGGTACCATTTTATTATGCTCCTCAGCATGCTCTTCTGTTGTTTTTCTCAATCCCTTCTGATTAATTTGATTTAACAACCTTTTACCTACATGAATGCAAAGAGTTACAAGTTAATTAATTTATCGTATGTAGAAAGAAATATATTAATCCATTTAAAACAACAAATATAAAAATACCTGATCTTTTTTTCAAGCCATTTTTTGTAACGACTTTGTTCTTGATAAAGTTCTTTTTATTCTTTCGAAAAGGATGATTATCTGGTAAAACCTTTCAATGGTTATCAAACCATGAAACTTTTCTGCTAAGCAGGATACTAAAAACGTCAGAATCCTTTATTCAGTAAGGACATGCTTGTTTCCCAGCTGTCCTCCATCCGGACAACATGGAGTACGCAGGGTACTCGCTGATCGTCCATAGCAGGGCAGCCCTCATCGTGAAGTTTTGCTTTCTCGATACATCATATGTCAGCACTCCATTTTCCCACAGATGTATCAAGTCTCTTATCAGAGGCTGGAGGAAAACATCTAATTTTCATTTGGATTCTTTGGGCCATGTACCAATACCGTGAGAAACATAATTTGGGGCTTCATGCACATCCACAGAGGTAGATTATAAGGAGTTAATATAATCGGCCATAACAAATACTGCTTATCGTGCATTCCAAATGGACAAAAACCATCAGTGCTGAGACCTAACCGAACATTCCTAGGTTCGTCCAAAAAAATAGGAAACACCTCGTCAAGATGTTTCCAGGCCATCGAATCAGGAGAGTGTCTCATCTCTAAGGAACCAGGATCAGATGACTCCGTATGATGCCATGTCATATCTTTGGTTGAGGCACTAGATCGATACAATATCTGAAGCCGAGGAATGATAGAGAGGTAATACATCATTTTATTTGCCACTTTCTTCTTCTTATTCTGCTTCCCTCGACTGTCAGTCTAGTTCCGACGCGGTACTTTGTACTGAGAGTGCACACAAATTCTGCACTTATCAAGATTTGCGTCTTCTTCATTACCCCAGAATAACATGTAGTTATTGATACAACCATCAATACTCTCTACTGGTAGACCCATACTCTTCAACAAATTCTTGGCTTGATATTCTTTAATAGACACCTTATTACCAGGAGGACAGATCTCATTGATCAACTTACTAATCTAGTTATAGGCTCTTTGAGAGAGTTTGTTCTCAGTCTTGATAGCCATGAGTCGAGCATTGAATGACAACAGAGAGTGAGTTTAACATCCATCATACAGATCTTCGTCAGCTGCTTTGAGTATTCTGTAAAAGTTAGATGCTTCCTCATTTGGTTCCTCTTCCATAGCCTCATCTTGAAACCCACCAGCTTCCATGAATTGTATTCGAGAGCATTATAATACTCTTCAAGTGTATTGAAATCAACATTTCATCGATCTTCACCATGACATGTCCAATTGTAGTAATAAGGTACAAAACCATTCATGATGATATGTGTTTGAACATCGACAATCGCTCTGTATAACTTGTTCTGACACTTTCTTGCATTACGGATATCTTATCGACCTTCTGAATTTGATGCACCCTGATTAATTGCAAAGTGAATGAAGTTATTAACTTCATGCAAGAACTCCATATTTATACGTCCGTTGATAAGTCGAGGATTCGAATACATCTACTGACGATTCGGATATTCCATCTGTTTCAAATCATATCAATATGATAATTCTACAAAAAATTGGACAGAGTTTCGTCTGTATATGTAAATATCCAAAAATATTATTCTTATCAAATAACATCAAAGAAATCCACGCAATATATGATCACAACATTCATTTAACATAAACAATCTACACAATATATATCAACATCAAATACAAAACAAACTTATCAATTATATACATTACACTATATATATATATATATATATATTAAACGGTAGAAATGTGAAAACGTACAATAAATTTTTTCTCGAGGAGTTGAAATGCTTCCGCTACACAATATGCACTTCAAAAATAATTTTCGGCTCTATCTACACAAAATTTGGCGTTGGTTTTGGAAAAAAATGGAGTTGGTTTGACTGTTTTGTGTAAAATGAAACTGCTGGTTTTTTTTGTCTGTGTTTAGCGACGGATACATCGACAGTTACATAAAAACCGTAGCTATTATAAACGGATTCAGCGACGGAAATAACCATCGTAGATAGCGACAGTTTAGCGACAAAATTTAAATTTCCGTCGATAATTCCGTCGCCAAAATTGTCGCTAAAAACATTATTTAAAAAAATTAAAACAAAAATTAAAATTGTTCAATCATTCATTAAAAAAAATAGATATTGAAATTGTTCAATCACACGTAAAAATAATAACATAAATTAAAACACAAAATTATAAATTGTTCATAACATAATTAAAATAAACATTGACCCTAGAAGGGATTTGCTCTCCAAACAGCCACAATTGACTCCCATACTTCGTCCCCAAGTTCTTCTGATAGGTTCACCCCTTCTTCCCTCCACTGCTTACGCCACCTATGCATCATGTCATGGTAACGCCGTCCAACAACCTTACAAAATGCCTTGTAAACTTCATTGGTCTATAAGATCAGGACCCCACGTAGCTTGTTTCTATATTTCGAATATAATAAGATAATTAAATTAATTGTAATCAATATATATTGAAATAAAATATTAATTTAAGTAAATTTTATACCGTAAACTGTTAGTGTTAGTATCTGTTGCGAGTTGTTTTATTTGGGAAATATGATGTGGCTAATTTGATGACAACTCACAAACAAAACATGCACGTGTAAAATAAACTATAAATAAGATGAATTTGTTGACCCAGTTCGTCAAGAAATGACTACTCTGGGGGCATACCAAGCCTGGGATGTAGTATTGCGAGTTTTACACGTACAATATTTGATACATCTCATGAAGATGAATCGCTATGGATAAAGATGATTTGGAGAGTTGGTATATGAGTGCTAGGGTTTTTTGTGTGCATGGATGAACTCTCGAATTTTTTGATAACCTTACCCCTCTAGGAAATTTCTGAACCTTTATCTTGTTGTTTTTTCTTCTACTTATAGCACTTTGACAAGCATGAACTGTAGACTTCGGGCCATGCAAGAATTCATGTAATGCTGCCACCTTTCCAACTTCGTCTTCTAGATTGATCTTTGCTTTTGCTTGTCTATATAGCACTCTTTTGGTCGTCCAAATCAATCTTTTACTCGGCTGACCGCTTTGTTCGCCCCATAAATCCATATCGATTTTATGTGGGAATATTGCCCTCATCGAGCATATCTGAGTTCTTCAGGTTGTCTGAGCTCTCAGGTTATCTGAGCCTTGGGGATGTCTGTGCCCTCAGGATATCTGATCATCGAGCATACTGACCCCTCAGGTCGTCTGAGCCTTCAGGATATCTGATCATCGAGCATACTGACCCCTCAGGATGTCTGAGTCTTCAGGATATCTGAGTGTCGAGCATACTGACCCTTCAGGATGTCTGAGTCTTCAGGATATCTGAGCATTTCAGGTTGTCTGAGTCCTCAGACTTATCTGATTCCTCAGATCACTTGACTCAGCTTATTTGATTCCTTCTTCCCTGATCTGATAAGTTTGTCTGACTTTGTCATGTTCTTTTTAGGATCATTTTGCTCGGTCAGTGGTTGAACAACCTTAGTTGGTGAATGGTAAGCTGGCGAACAAAACTTACTTCACAGGCGAGTATGTTCGCTTGGTTGACAAGTGGCGAGCTGGTCGAACAAACTTGTTTGGTCGGCGAGCGGCGAGCACACTTGTCCATCAGGCATCATTATTTTAATAAATATTACACGTGTATCTCTTACGTGTTCGATTAATGCTGAATAATTATATCGAACACAACAGTATCCTAGAGACAATCCTTTGTATGTACATAATACTAAGATAATATTCAGTGTTGGTTTAATATTATTATTTATTTAATATTAAATGTGTGGAATTACACTTATTAGAATATTATGTTTGATTGTTTGCATCTGTGTTCCCTTGAATCATTGTTGTCATTGAGTACGTGAGAGCTCAGATGACTTAAGCATGATTCTCAAACAGCCCCGATCAAGGATCATCGAGAATGGGATATCGATGATGCAATGGAGATCGGTGTGCGATCTACATCATACTCTTAGAGAGTGTAGTAAGATCTCACTTACTACGAGATACTAGGTATCTCATGATGGATGCACAAATACCTTAGAGGGTATTGGTATACCCATCCGAGCAACTGTTTGATGTAGTTCCACTATATGTGTCTACGGGTGTCTCGGTTAGTGGGAGCGATGCGATACTCCTTTGACTTGAGGTCAATACGCACGGCATGTGTGGAGTGATGAACTTTGACCATGACCGACGCTTACACCCTTCCATAGGTAGATATGACTTGGATTGGGTTCATCACGAAATGCATGTGCGTGGTAGTTGAACCAAGATAAGGATTCATTCTTCAAAGTGGATTTAGAGAGAATACTCATCTTCTCGTCATAATTTGATCAAAGTCATTGGTCAATGCACTTCACCTTGGACTTTGTGATCAAAGGTGACACGAATGATCAATTAGTGATTCGAGATAAATCGATTAAGCTATTTGAATAAACACTTCATCATGTTCAAGGCTAATCGAGTATTCGTGAATGAAAGGAGGAAATCGCAATAGTCCATGTTACAGTTACAGGTAGTTCCACGTTTCTCGCAACGCACCTCATATATTGAGATTGTCTGATTTATTGTCTAGGGTTCAATTAAGACCGTTAGTTTGACTAATCGCTCGATACATGAGGGCCTATGGGTCACACAACAAGTAACTCCCATGTACGAATTATAGTTGGTTGATTAAGTATTAAATTAGATTTAATATTTAATTTATGGAGAATTAATAATATAATAATTTGGAATTAATTATTATTACTATTTAATTAAATTGGATTTAATTAAATAGGAATCTTAAAATAATATTATGGAATATTATTGTAGGAAAATATCTATAGGGAAAAACATATCTTTGAGATATGGTTTTCAAGATGAGGAATTATCTTCCTAATAAATATTTGCTTAAGATATAAGTTAATCTCTCCCTATATATATGACGTCCCGGGATTCATTATTTACTACAACAAGAAAACCTAATTTCTCCATAAAATCTAGGATAAGAGTTTTCCTAGCAAATTCCGTCTCAGATTCAACACTGGCAGATCTGTGCAATTCTGTCTACGGGGATTACATGGATACCGTAGTTGAGAAATCTGCTATTGAAATACTGTAAGATTTCTTGTTATGTTTTAATCGCATTCGTTTAAAGCAATTAACTGTTCGTTGTTGGTGAACTGTTTATTTCCGCTGTGCATGTATAACATGTTTACATGCCTATATATTCCAACAGTGGTATCAGAGCTCAGGCTCTTTGTTCTAATTGCTTTGGTCTTAATTTAATTAAAAAGATTTTTTTTTTATTAAAACCGAGGGGCACGATTATTTGAACCGCACCCCCTATTTTTTTTATCCTTCTCGCTCGAGTTTGCCTTCATCCCCAACCCCAAATTAGGGTTTCCTCTTTTGGGGATCCGCCACTGCTTGCTCCACCAAACCATGGCGGTTGCCGGTCCCCGTCGGCGGGAAAATTTGCGCTAAGCGCCTTGTGACGCTGCCCGTCACTTTAAAACTTGTGCATCGTCGCGACTTCGTTCGGTTGTGAACTCGCTCTCTCGAGTCGCCGCTTTGTTCCACCTCTTTTCCGGGCGGTGTGCGCCGCGATCTCTTCGTTTCGTCTCGTGATGATGCGCCGCGGTCGTCGTCCGACGGATCTTTCGGCGCTTAGGCATTTTGGAACTTGATCGGTGTGTCTATATCGATCGTCACAAGGCGCGCCACAATGAAATTGAAGATTTAATCGATTGGCGTGGCGCCGATTCGATGATGCTCACGTTTCTTTTAAGTTTTTTGAACCGCCGAACTAATTCCATCATCGTTAATTATAAGGCGGCGGTGTCTGCCATGAAAACTGCGTCATGTGGTGACTCTCGCGCTGTTAAATCGAACCATGCTTGCCGCGTTGTTTTGCTTTGTTTCGACCCTTTTTGTTGCTTGAACTGAATCTGATTTTCTGTTTTAGTTCTTGGTTCAATTAATTGGATTAATTGTTGGTTAAAACGATGATGATGAAACGATTAACTGAGGTTTTGGAGGATTTGGGAATTTTAGGTCGGATTGGATTCGATTGTGGAAAAGGGTGATGATGTAGGAGGGTTGTTTTGCAGATTTGATTTGAGACAGGCCCTCCCGTGCAAATTTTGGAAATTGCACCTGAGCCCCAGGATTAAAATAAAAAAAATATATATTTTGGAATTTTATTGGATTTTAATTCTGAAATTAAATTGTTGGTTGGACCAACATTTAATTAATTAATTGGATTAATTATATATTTTAATAATTGATTGAAACAGGTCAAATGAAATTAAAATTGGATTTTGAATTTTATTTAATAATTTTGATGATTATTAAATTCCCACTTAAATTAACTAAATTTAAATAGTTTGTTAATGTTTTAGTCTGCATTATAATTGTTTGGGTAGGCGGCGCCCAATATTTGTCGGATCGTATTAATTGATTGGGTAGACGGCACCCATGTAAGTGTTGGTCAGCATAAAATTATGTTTGGGTAGGCGGCGCCCAATAAGTGCTCAAATGTGATGTAGATTAACATGTTGGATCTCGATTAAGCAATTAATACCCCGCCTTTAAAAATGTTCCTCACTAAAATATAGTTTTTCATTAAATTGAAACGATGTCTTCCATCAAAATTAAAAGTAAACCGGGAATTTCGTTCCAATGGGTATTTAAGACCAAAGTCTTTTGTTCGGATCTACATTCAACGGGACTTTTATAGGGACTCGTAGTGTCGCCACTTGATGGTTGTAAACCAACTTAACTTTGTTTGACCAGCCAAAGCAGGGAAACGAAAGTTAAGGGATATTCGATTGAACTAGGTTCAATCAACTAGGAGTTGCAGTTTTGCAATTGGTTTGGAGACCTACCAGTTCTGTTATTATAGTATTCAGCCAAAGCTGGGATTAGGATAGTAGGAATGTGGATCCTAGTCCATTATGATTTATATTGGATATAAATTCGTATTCTTCCGATGAGGTCGTTGAATATGTGAAAATAATGGAGACTAAATAAACTTAAAAGGCCACGTTTATTTTGATTGCTGAATATTGATCATAGGAGTTATGTGTTTAATTCCCATTTTATTTTATTTCTCTAGGATTGTTGAATTGAATAACTTATCACTGAGAAGCGTTTTGGAAACGAACAAATTGACTGGGCCAAATTTTCTCGACCGCAATCAAACGTCGTCGTTTGGTGCTCAGGCAAGTAAAGATCGAGTACGTGTTGGACACACCAATCCCTGCTACCCCAGAGGCTGGTACTGAAGAAGCCGAGGCGTTTGACGCCGAACCTCAGAAGAAGCATCAAGATTATGCTTCCCAGGCTCAGTGTGTTATGCTCCTCGGGATGACTTCTCGAGTGCAAAAGCGACATGAGAGGATGTTTCCTTGAGATGATCAAGCATCCGGCGATCTCTTTGATTCTGAATCTCGTTCGAGATTTATGAAGTGATGAGAGATCTGTTTGAATCTTGGGATGTCTGAAGGAGGAAGGTTTCTCCTCATGTATTGAAGATGATTGGACTAATCGAGAAACTTGGTCGTTTGGGCATTGAGCTTAACACCAATGTTCTTTGTTTATGCCATTCTTCGATCGACTTCGATTCATATTCAAGTTTAAGTAGTAAACTTTAATATGAATAAAATAAAAATCGACTATGCCCGAAATTGCGTAACATCTTAAAGACTTTTGAGTCTTCCTTTGCTAAGAAAAGCCCGTACTCATGGTGAGTGCCTCTCTTCTTCTACTCAAAAGGAAAGAAGAAGCGAAGAACAAGGCAAAAAAAGGCTCAAAGCTAAACTTCCTCAAGCCCAAAGGTGGAATTCAAAAAGAAGGAGAGGGTGGACAAGGATGTATGCCTCCACCGCTAAGGCGAAGAAGGGGCATTGGAAGAAGGATGTAAGGTTCTGGCGGTGAAAAAAAAAGACACAAGGTGTCTCCGCCACCGGAACAGGTATGTTTGTTATTGAGATAAACATGTCCACAAATGATACTAACTGTTGGGTATTGGATACCGGTTGTGGCTCACACATTTGTACCAATGTGCAAGGTCTCAAGCATAGCAGGGCAGTTAGGCCAGGTGAAGTCGCCCTACACGTTGGGAATGGAGCAAGAGTTGCTGCTGAATGTGTTGGTGTTTATGTTTTAGATTTACCCTCTGGTTTTAGACTTGAACTGAATAATTGTTATTTTGTTCCTTCTATTACTCGAAACATTATTTATATTCCTATGTTAGACATTGAAGGGTTTTCCTTCCATTTTGCAAATAATAATTGTTATTTTTTGCTTAATGATGATATGTATGGGAATGCTCCTTTATCGAATGGTTTATACTTGTTGCATTGTGGACATAATATTCTTAATATACAAAACAAACGACTCAAACTTAGTAATCATGAAAACCCAACTTACTTGTGGCATTGTAGACTTGGTCATGCAAATGAGAATAGGATAACAAGGTTAAGAAATTTAGACTACTTAACCCCATTCGACTTTGAGTCTTATGGTAATTGCGAATCCTGTCTCAAGGGCAAGATGACCAATAAACCCTTTTCTGGGAAAGGAGTTCGTGCCAAAGAAGTTCTAGAGTTGATCCACAGTGATGTCTGTGGACCATTGCCCACTCTAGCTACGGGTCAGTTTGGATACTTCATCACTTTTAATGATGATTTTTCAAGATACGGGTATGTGTATCTTATGAGACACAAATCTGAATCTTTTGAGAAATTCAAAGAGTTTAAGGCTGAAGTAGAGAAGCAACTTGGTAAGAGTATCAAGACTCTTCGATCAGATCGAGGAGGTGAATACCTTAGCCATGAATTCACTGATTACTTGAAGTTACATGGAATCCAGTCATAATGGACTCCTCCAGGAACACCTCAAATGAATGGTGTGTTCGAAAGGAAAAACTGAACCCTGTTAGACATGGTGAGGTCCATGATGAGTTTTTCCTCTCTTCCGACATTCTTATGGGGATACGCATTACAAACCTCAATCTACATTCTGAATAGGATTCCATCCAAATAAGTTGAGCATACACCATATGAATTATGGTGTGGCAAGAAGCCAACTTTTTTGCATATCAAAACATGGGGTTGCCCCGTGATTGTGAAAAAGATGCTCACCGATAAGTTGGAATTCAAAGGTGAAAAGGGTTATTTTGTGGGATATCCTAAGGAAACTAAAGGATATTACTTCTATCTACCGGAGAAACAGTCAGTCATTGTTTCTAGGCAGGTCAGGTTCCTCGAAGAAGACTACGTCTTCAAGGAACGAGGCCGTAAGATGATAGAACTTGAAGAAATTCAAGAACCACAAATTAACAAAGAGACTGATATCTTGTCAAAGCAACATGACCAAGAATCGATGGGGAGCATTCGATAACTTCGCATGGTGGAAGTTTATCACATAGTGATCCTCTTCGGCCGATGGGAGCGTAATTGGAGTTGCAATGCCTGAGCAACGAACTCCAATTAGGCTGAATGAGAATAACATTGTTCAAACTCCCGCTCAAGAGGCATCCGGAAGTGCTCAAGGAGCATCCGGAAGCATCAATCTTGAGGCCTCCCCGATCAACGATGAAATCGCTGTACCATAAAATTTTCACGATCAGAATGTGCAGCCTGAACAACCACAACTCCGTAAGTCTACTAGAGTTAAATAATTCGATCACCGGATATTATGGTTTCCTCATGGTGGAACAAGATGGCGTGGAGATCCCGGATAAGGGCGAACCTAAAACTTACATCGAATCGGGCAACATTAGATGTTGACTCAAAGAAGTGGCGTAAAACCATGAAATCTAGATGGACTCGATGTATATAAATCAAGTTTGGGACTTGGTTGAATTGCCAAAAATTCAAACCCATAGGTTGCAAGTGGGTCTACAAGCGTAAGACCGATGCAAATGGCAAGGTACAAACCTATAAGGCTAGATTGGTGGCGAAAGGTTACAGTCAACGCGAAGGCATTGACTATGACGAGACTTTCTCAGTAGTTGCTAAGATCAAGTCCATTCGAATTTTACTTGCTGTATCGGCACACCTCGATTACGAGATTTGGCATATGGATGTCAAAACAACTTTCCTCAATGGAAACATTGATAAGGAAGTGTTCATGACTCAACCGGAAGGTTTTATCTCAAAGTCAAAATCTAATCTTGTGTGCAAGCTCAGACGATCCATCTATGGGTTGAAGCAAGCTTCTAGGAGTTGGAATATCCGATTTGATGAGGCTGTCAAATCATTTGACTTCATCAGAAACTCGAAGATCCGTGCATCTATCGGAAGTGTCATGGGAAGAATATTGTCTTCATAGTTGTGTATGTTGATGACATACTGATTATGGGGAACAATATCCCTCTCATGCAGTCCATGAAAGAATGGTTGTCAAAGACCTTCATAATGAAGGATCTTAGTGAGGCCTGCTACATCTTAGGGATCAAGATCCATAGGGATAGATCCAAGAGGATGTTGGGGCTATCACAGTCCACCTACGTAGATAAGGTGTTGAAGCGATTTGCGATGGAGAACTCTAAGAGAGGTTCTCTACCTGCATGTCATGGGATAAAATTGTCTAAGAAGGATTGTCCTTCCATAGACGATGATATCCAGCACATGAAGGACATACCATATGCATCAGCAATTGGGTCCATCATGTACGCCATGACTTGCACTAGGCCAGATGTGGCCTTTGTTGTCAGCATCACTGGTAGATACCAACAGAATCCGGGTGAACCTCATTGGATTGCTGTCAAGAATATTCTTAAGTACCTCAGACGTACAAAAGAATACTTCTTAGTCTACGGGGGACAGTCAGAGCTAATGGCTACTGGCTATGCGGACGCAAGTTTCCAATCTGACTGTGATGATTACAAATCTCAGTCAAGGTATGTGTTTACTCTCAATGGTGGGGCGGTTAGTTGGTAATTCCAAGCAAGAGACTACCGCGGACTCAACAACCGAAGCTGAGTACATTGCTGCAGCTGAAGCTGCTAAAGAAGTTGTCTGGATAAAACAGTTCTTAAATGAACTAGGGGTAGCTTAGAGTGCCAGCAGTCCAATAAAGTTATATTGTGACAACACTGGTGCGGTTGCGCAAGCTAAGGAACCGAGATCCAATAACAGAAACAAGCATGTGCCGAGGCGTTATCACTTGATTAGAGAGATAATCGCTAGAGGAGAGATAGAGTTAGAACGTGTTCCCACAGAAGATAATTTGGCTGATCCTTTCACCAAGACTTTGAGTGTTCATGTACACACTAGACATTTCAATGGTCTAGGGGTTAGGCATGTAGGTGATTAGCTCTAGTTCAAGTGAGAGATTGTTAGTGTTAGTGTCCTAGAGACAATCCTTTGTATGGACATAATACTAAGATAATATTCAGTGTTGGTTTAATATTATTGTTTATTTAATATTAAATGTATGGCATTACACTTATTAGAATATTATGTTTGATTGTTTGCATTTGTTCTTATCTGTGTTCCTTGAATCACTTCTTTCATCATTGCACGTGAGAACTTCGGATGACTTAAGCATGATTCTCAAACAGCCCCGATCAAGGATCATCGAGAATGGAATATCAATGATGCAATGGAGATCAGTGTGTGATCTGCATCATACTCTTAGAGAGTGTAGTAAGATCTCACTTACTACGAGATACTAGGTATCTCATGATGGATGCACAAATACCTTAGAGGTATTGGTATACCCATCCGAAACAACCGTTTGATGTAGTTCCACTCTATGTGTCTCTGGGTGTCTCGGTTAGTAGGAGAGATCGCGATGCTCCTTTGACTTGAGGTCAATCATACGACATGTATGGAGTGATGAACTTTGACCATGACCGACGCTTACACCTCCATGGGTAGATATGGCTTGGATTGGGTTCATCACGAAATGCATGTGCGTGGTAGTTGAACCAAGATAAGGATTCATTCCTCAAAGTGGATTTAGAGAGAATACTCATCTTCTCGTCATAATTTGATCAAAGTCATTGGTCAATGCACGTCACCTTGGACTTTGTGACCAAAGGTGACACGAATGATCAATTAGTGATTCGAGATAAATCGATTAAGCTATTTGAATAGACACTTCATCATGTTCAAGGCTAATCGGTATTAAATGAATGAAAGGAGGAAATCGCAATAGCCCATATTACGATTCTGAGGTAGTTGCATGTTTCTCATAAAAGTACCTCATATATTGAGATTGTCCGATTTATTGTCTAGGGTTCAATTAAGACCGTTAGTTTGACTAATCGCTCGATACATGAGGGCCTATGGGTCACACAACAAGTAACTCCCGTGTACGGATTATAGTTGGTTGATTAAGTATTAAATTAGATTTAATATTTAATTTATGGAGAATTAATAATATAATAATTTGAAATTAATTATTATTACTATTTAATTAAATAGGAATCCCAAAATAATATTATGGAATATTATTGTAGGAAAATATCTGTAGGGAAAAACATATCTTTGAGATATGGTTTTCAAGATTATGAATTATCTTCCTAATAAAGATTTGCTTAAGATATAAGCTAATCTCCTCCCTATATATATGACGTCCCGATTCATTATTTACTACAACAAGAAAACCTAGTTTCTCCATAAAATCTAGGATAGGAGTTTTCCTAGCAAATTGCATCTCGATTCAACACTTGGCGGATCTGCAATTATTCTATCTCTGGGGATTACGTGGATACCGTAGTTGAAAATCTGCTATTGAAATCTTTGAAGATTTCTTGTTATGTTTAATCTCATTCGTTTAAAGCAATTAACTGTTTGTTGTTGGTGAACTGTTTATTTCCACTGCGCATGTATAACGTGTTTATGTGCCTATATATTCCAACATAAACTCCTCGAAATACAATTGACGCTGGTCAGTTGGCACATATTTCCAACTGTAAGCGTTGGCAGCAATTCTCACCCGCATGATGACGTTTTTGGCTATATCGGAAGCTTCGTGACCAGGTACAATACTAACACATTAAAAAATAAATACATAATTAATAATTAATATTAAATTAATTAATTATATAATTAAAAAAACAACACTTACTCTCCATTGATGATATTGATAGGCAAGCGAGGAATAGGAGCCCGGGATGAAGCTTGGACGTTATTACCAGCATCCATCAAAATAAAATATGAAATTTATATATTAATTAATTAATATAAAATACAATTAAATATAAATAAATAAATAAACGAAAAAAACATTAAAATATTACCGTGATATCGAAGAATATAAATGAAATTGTCTCGTTTGTGTTGTTTTCTGATTTGATTGATGGGAAAAATGGGCAGGCAGCGGCGGTATTTATAGAATTGAATTTAGCGATGGATTTTTGAAATCCGTAGCTAAAACCGTCTAAATTAACTACATCCGCTCCCAACGGGCATATCTCTTCATTTTCTGCACTATTTAGCAATAGATATTAAATATCCGTCGCTAATGACGTCGCTTGAAGTGGCGGTTCGAATTAACCCTCGCTAAACCGTCGTAGTTTGCGACAGTTTTGGTGTCCATCGCTAAAAATTGTGGATTTGACCGTTTGACTAATTCCGTCGCTACATCCGTCGCAGTTAGCGACGGCTGTTGTATCCGTCGCTAATTTCCATCGTTAACCTTTTTTATAGTAACAAAAAATTGCTAGTTATTTTAGCTAGGACTTAGTATTTTTTAAGTACACATATTTATAGTTCATTTTACTTCCTAAATATATGCAAGATACACTTTTTTATGAGACCGTTTAATTTACATGAAAGTTAAGAGGATCGAAATTATCATGTAGTGAAAAAAAATATGGATAAAAATTAGTGGATTGTTGAGTAGATCATGTGTTGAAAATACATTAAATATTTTAGTCATTTCAACACATTAAATTTAGTCATGCATATGGTACTGTCACACACGCGTTTTTCATACATACAAATAATATTAAATAATTCTCCATAAATAAGTTGTTAACGTGTTTTGGTAATAAAATTTATAATTTTTTTAATAATTTTATTATAATATAATTTATTTTTTTATTTTAAAAAAATCGTAAATATTTTTTTTCTGAACTTTTTTTCCGAAAATAATTTTTTTTTAATTTAAAAAAATAAGAAAAATTTCCTGAAAATAATTTTTTTTCCAAAAAAAGGGCCGGGTTGGGTTGAATTCGGACCGGGATAAGTTGAAAAGGGTAGAGTTTATATAATTTTAATGAAATAAATTGAGATATCCCAATTTCTTTTTTTGGAGCTTCTAAGATCTATTGAGCTTATTTTGAGATCTTATAAGATGTTAAACATCTTATTTAATTTGTCAAACTAAATTAAAGAGCTTATAAGCTGTGTCAAATGGGCTTTTAGCACGTCTAGTAGAATACAAATTAGATCGGTGTTGAACACATTTCGAAATTGAAAACTTTAACGGATTAATTCCTTTTTCTTTATTCTTTTTCTTGGCAACATCGAAAGAGTAGGAGAAATATTTTTTTTTTCGTCTAATAATTTATTCACTATCCATTTTTCGTTCAAAAAATTTTTAATATTCAATTTTGATCATATGATTAAATTGATTATCCAATTTTAATCCAATTGCTTCTGGAAGCTGTTTTAAGTGTTTCAAAACACACCCTTAGTCATGCATATAATACTGTAACACACGAGCATTTTTCATACATGCAATTATACAAATAATAATAAAGAATCCTCAATAAATATTTTTGTTGTCGTTTTGGGGTTTTTCGGCGGATGTTGTGGCTTGAGTGTCACATGTACTGTCAAGTGTATTTTTAAGTGTGTTTGACTAATTCTTGTCGTTAATTCTGTTTTAATTTTAAGTTTAAAATTTTAATTATATATGCTTGAAATTCCAGCTGTTAAAAAAAAAAAATACACGTGACAGTCCAGTCACAACATCCGATGGAAAACTCCAAATAAAAAAGGTAAAACGACGTTGTTAAGGTCGATTTGGGACTAAAATTGGACATTGTCAAAGTTATTGGGACTAAATCAACAATAAAAAAATTTAAGAAATTATATTTATTTGAGATAAAAGTTATGGGACGATTTGTGATTCAAACTCTGCCACACACGAGTGTTTTTCATACATGCAATTATACAAATAATAATAAAGAAACCTCCATATGTAGGTATCTTTGAATTAAATATGATAATTAACATGTCCAGCAAAATATAAATTAGATCGGTGTTGAACACATTTTGAAATTGAGAATTTAACGGATTAATTCCTTTTTCTTTTTCTTGGCAACATAGAAGGAGTCAAAGAAAAAAGGTTTTTTTTAATATCATAATTTATTTACTGTCCATTTTTTATTTTAAAAAAATTAAATGTTCAATTTTGATCTCATAATTAAATTGATTGTCCAATATTCGTCGAAAAATCACGAAAGACGCTATTTTCGATCATAGGGAAGTCTCATACCGGTAAAATTTAGTCATTTTTAAATTTGAGTTTTAATTTAATTTATTGAATTATTTACACATATATAATTTAATTGATTGTAAAATGTAATAAAACTAAAAGAAAAAGAATATTAACATCTACGTCTCCGATTGTATTGAAAACTCTCAAATTTTATTGACACGAAATTAGCAAGTAACCAAAAAAACAGTCCTTAATTTTTTAACGGAAATTGAAATAAAAAATTATACAATAATTTGAGTTAAAGGATAAAAAATGAATAATTTAATTTTTCAGGACGAAAAATAGAGAAACAATAAATTATGGGACGAAACCACTATTTTCTTTTCTCGAAAGAGTCGTATGAAAAAGACAAGACATCATTACAAATAGTGGACCGACCACTCATATGCAACTATAGAAAAAGAATATATACATAGCTCAAATTTGCTCCCCACTTGTAATGCCAATATTATTATATAGCTCAAATTTGCTCCCCACTTGTAGGCCAAGATTATTATATAGCTGACATTTGTGTTTCATTAAATCATAAATCTCTGAGCTTTACGTAAGCATATTTTGATCATAAGTTTTCTCCTTAACAAAATAACGTTGTGTATTATTATATTGGCATTTGGCAGGTGATTAATTCTCTTGTACCGGCTTAATTTACAGGATGAATTCCTCCGCAATGTCATGGCTGTCTGAAAAGGTAAACTAGAGCTTTTTTTTTGCTATATATATCCGAAGACGAAACAGGAACATACATTCGTACATTTGTTTAATTAATATGTGAAAGGCCTACTTTTACAAGACTACAAATCATTTCGCCTGGACCACGTTGTATATACTTGTTAGTATATTATAACGATCCGTGAAAATGATGAAGACGTATGACTTATATTATTAGATAATATTATTTATGATATTTGAAGAGTGTATGACTTATTCTTACATGAAGAGTATTATTTTTGATACTATAACTTATATTACAATAGAATTGATAGTGATAATTGAAGGGACAGAATAATATAAATTCGTGTTTAAATATGTAAATATAGAATCAATTTCACGATAAAAAACAGATTTTGTAAGAGACCTACCATATAATTTGCATATAGAATTCGGAATGAGTTTATAGATAGTCTAATATTTAAATTAAAGTTTATTTGTGTCACAAAATTTATAATCATTGTTTTTTAGTTAAGAGAATATATTTTTTTCTAATTTTACTTTTTTATTATTTTAGTCATCTTATCATATGTATATCTCTCAAATAACACTATTTATTTCGGTTTGTCCATTCAATTAATCATGTACCACTATCACTTCGATTCATAACATTATTTAAGTCGAAGACTGGCCATTTTATTAACCCCTCTGCATTGCTTATCATCTCTGCATCTGTAACTTATTTCAACCTCATACCACCCTTTATTTTAACATCATATCACCATCATTTCGATTAGATTCGTAATTTAATTGAATTAAATACTATCATTTTTTTAAATTTGTACTACAATTTAATTAATTTCGTACTATAATATATTAACCTCGCACCATCATTTTTTTTAATTTTTTATAATTATTTAAAAAATTATTCTCTTAACTCAAAAAAAATGAAATAAAAAACTTTGATCAAACAGAACTTTTCAAATAAAAAGGGGCTAATATGAAAGTTTTTTTTCACAGGATTCTGAGTAAAACATGGAGTACATCTTACGATATTTCCAAATTAAGAATATTGTTTATTTGTGGGGGTAAGAAGTACTATTTGTTTTGTATATTGTTTCTCTCTAACTTCGAGGATTTCACTTTTCAGGAGAGTGGGTTAACTCTTTTACTCATTTCATTTTAAGCAAAAAAATTGATGAGAGGGACGTGCAATTAATATACATTGAAACTAAATATAAACTCAAGTTTTACTAGACACAGGTCAAAACATAAAGTTTTGTACTACAATTATTCCTAAATACACAAAACAAAAAACCGTGCGGGTCAAAATAGGGTCGAATTGGATCACAAAAACAATATATTTACATGTTTCAATAACAATATTACTTATTTACGTATATAATGTTACTTTAACCAGTACTAATACAGTTTAAGACATTCAATAGTACATTATTGTTCATGTAATATTATTATTATGTAAATACAATAAAACAAAGTGTAACAATGATTATAAACAAGTAACATTAATTGGCATAATCCAACCCGCGAATTTCATTTTACCCGCAAGATTTTTGAGACATGTAAAACATTTTCTCTCTTATATTTTAGAATATTGAACGGTATAATAATATGATTTGTAAAAATCAAACATTAATTATCCACAAGCATGCCGAACTCATGTGTATATGATTTGTAAAAATCAAACATTAATTATCCCTCAACGATAGTAATGAGTTCGGCATGCTCAACGATCTTTGGCATAATCCAACCCACGAGTTCTAAACGATGGCTTTTTACACTCACAAGCATGCCGAACTCATGCCGAACTAAATTTTTAAAAACAGGGGAAAATAAATTATACCCTATTTTTTTAAGTGTTTCGTATACATGATGACTTTTTTTTTTGGCCCGAAAGCCCGTATTTTATTTTCTCACTTTTACATGATTATACATCCCACCTTTTCGGTGGTATATATAATATCAAACATTATCCCTCCTAAGTGGTATTTATAATACCAAACATGATTTAATTCATCATAACAAACACTTGAAAAAGTCAATGAGTGAATAAAAAGTATCACATGATTTCATATCTTTTTATATCTCATACCACATAACAAGCGGGTTCTAAGAGTAATTGTATTACCGAATGAATCCAACTTCTAGCTGTTTGCTAGCATGCTCCATATCAATTTTAAGTTGTTGACAAATTATTGTCTAACACCACTAAAGGTGCTGGAGACTCCAAATTTCAAAGATGGTGAATTTGATTTCATGGAATTTATGAATGAAGAGTTGGTTGCACTTATGGGAGAAGGGTTGGAGACTTGTTTATCCCCTAAAAATGATTTATCAACATCTTCTAATTGTTTGATTAATAACGAAAGCACCAATTCTATCTCTTTCTCCGCCCTTTGCCCTTCTTCAACACCTATGGTTCTCAACTTTAGGAACCCTAATTCCCCTCATCAAAATGCTCAAAACACCAACTGTGGTGATCATGAAGAGGCTATAGATGTTTCTCAAATATCCAAGTCTCAATCCTCACACGGCGCCGATGAAGAGCTACCAAAACGTGCTCAAAACATGAAAAAGACGGCTGGTCGCATCAGGCCGCCCAACAGCAGACGCGTCATCATATCGTGGGAGGAGAGAAGGCGGCGTGAGCCATTTCGCCATTTTTCTTGCTCTTTTCGACCATTGTTAAGCCTTAAGAAGGTAAATCTTAACTCCTCTGTTCCATAATAATTGTTTCACTCGTATTCTTTTTAAATGTCGTTTTAGCTTCTTCTTTTTTTTTGTATAATACATATCGTTTTAGTATTTTCTCTTCCCATTATCTCATATACTAAATTTTAAAATTTCCTACAAATATGTTGTGTGAATAATTTTTCTGTTAATAATAATTATGATGAAAAGGCATCGCACAAGTTTTTACCTAACTAATATTGTTAGTAAAAGTAACTAGCCTTGTTCAAGAAAACACAACCAAAGATTATTTAATTATAATTTTTTTATTGGGACGTCCTACAACATTATACATACATAAAAAAATGAAACTCCTCATTAAACTCCACCTCACTCTATGTATATATTTACACAAAATGTCATTACTTTTGAGACTACACATCACACTCAATCAAATTACTTTATTTATTTTACACATAAAAGTTGCAAAATTTTCCTCCAAGGCTCCAACGAGACTCATTATATATTTTTTTTTTTTAAAACTACGTGTCCCAAAAAAGCTCTGCACAATGTGTTATGGGCGGAGGGAGTATCTTTTAATAAAATAAATAATATGTTTACAGATGGATAAAACATCAATCCCAGGAGATGCAATCACACACTTGAAGTACCTCCAAGAAAGAGTCAAGATTTTAGAGGAAATCAAGAAAGAAGAGCATTGAATCTGTGGTGTTCGGCAACTAAAACAGAGGATCATAACCCGAGAAGACGAGAGAGGATTTGCGAGAAATTGAAGCTAAAGTGTGCGATAATCAAATCCTTATCAAAATCGAGTGCGAAAGTACGAGAAAAAGGCCTACTACAAAAGTGATCGCCCAACTCGAGAAACTCAATCTTACTATTCTCACTACTCAAGCCACCCGATTCGAATGCTCATTCTCGAAATTACAATTATTACAAAGGTATGAGTAGCTCTCCTCGTGAAAACCCGTTCATATAACATACTACCATAACACTTATTAATTGATATTACTATATTTTGTAAATTGAGATCATAACATTAAATGCTATAGGTATTAATTTATAAAAGTAATGATATCAATTTATAAATGTAATAATATCAATTTTATAGTATGAACAAATTTTACAGGAAAGTTTGTGCAAAGGTATATACATATATAGTCAATACTCCAGATTAATTAATAATTAGAGGGTGTTTACTTTATAAAAAAATATTAAAATTAGTGATTATGTAAATAGTTGATTAAAATTAGTGATTTGTAAGTGAAATTTTTTAATAGTAGAAATTAATTAGTGTTTGTAAAAAAAAAAAAATAAATAAGTGATCTTTGTTGAAAATAATAAAAGAAAAGATTAATAGTAGTATTTAAAGAAATCACATAATCTATCAAAATCTGGTTAAAAAGATACAAAACATTTCAAATTATATTTCTACACACAAAAGTTAATATAATCACTTATAATTTTTCAGAAACGCCTCTTAGATCTCGATCATATGCAATATTTTTTTTTTGACAGGCTCATATGCAATATTTAATTTAAACAAGACGATCGTATTATTTGGAGTGATTTTGAATTAATGTTTCTTTAATTTTTT
This sequence comes from Stenogyne calaminthoides, assembly GCA_037126765.1. NCBI lineage: Eukaryota > Viridiplantae > Streptophyta > Magnoliopsida > Lamiales > Lamiaceae > Stenogyne > Stenogyne calaminthoides. Next base: position 18,767,910 of record JBBCBC010000003.1, read on the forward strand.
TGTAGATGGAGAAAAGAGTTAAACTCAAGTGTGAATCAAGTGCTAAAAAAGTCGCATGGTGCAATCAAATTAAGCATGATCTGTGAATCAACTCGCAATATGGGGAATCAATGACGAGAAAAAATAAAGAAGATAAAAAAGAAATAAAGAAGATCATCTCTTGATGCCAAGTCGGTGAGGTTTGCAACGAAAAATCGTAATTGCACCAACTTTACGGTGTGGTTTTGCATCAAAAAATTAACCGCAATTTATGATAAAAACATATTAATGACGGTGTAATGCGGCTCGGTGCGGGCGGTTTTTGTAAAGTAATGGTCACCCCTAGCTACATGTATATATATTGTCACTTGTGAATCCACGTTGCTAGCTAGGGCAATGCATATTCAAAATAAACAATTATAATGTCGAATAATAGGCAAAATTAATGAAAAGCGTCTTTTTGTTGTCAAAATAAAATAAAGAAAAGCGTCTTTACACTGGGAGCAGATCCTGTGCAGTACAGGATGCTGTTGTTCAATAAAACGGTGCCGTTTTGCATGTATATCCCTTTTCCTATTTTCCTATTAATGTAAAATGTTTTGCAACAGTGGTGAATTATGTGAGTACTCAACATTAAGTGTATATTTTGAGTTGCTTTTTTAAGTAGAGTATATTGTCTATAAAATTTAAAAAGAATAACATAATAAATAATAATATATAAATAGACACATTAACAATTCATAAGGAATAGTCTAAATAATTGGCTTTAAATTTATAAAAAAAATTAGTTTCTTGTTTATGGCACGTGCTTATTTTTAATTTTTGGAATTGAAATAAATATTTTTATTTAAATTTTAATTTTATATAAAATGTTGTACTAATATTTTATTTATGAGGTGGGTATATTTTTATTTTTAAGGGAACTCTTGCGTGAGACGTTCTCATAAATGAGACAGTATTCCATATTAATATTTGGGTTATACATACTCTTTTTTTTAGAATTATGATCAGATTTGAGTCTCATAAACAGATAAAACATTTTATTAAGTAAACGAGGTTAAATGCCATACAAATTTTTATCTTTATTTTTCAGAATGGAAGTGGATATTTTGATTTAATATTATTAATTTGTGTATTTTTATATTTATTTAATAAATTTTGCACAATTATTTAAACAAGTGAGTCAATTTATGTATATTATTAAATGTGTTAATTTTCCAAATATTATAAACAATCTCGTCAAAAAAAGGCTAACTTAAATATTACACTTGATAATGTTGAGTACTAGGCACAATTCCCAACACCATTGTAGAACAATTTTACATTAATAGCAAAATAAAGAAAGGGATATAACATGCAAAACGATACCATTTTCTACAAAACAGCATCATCCTGTACTGCACAGGATTTGCACCCCTTTACACTTGGTAAAAGGGAGAGCATGCAAAAGCACGCTAAATGGATACTAGTATATGGTCCCGTGTATTACACGAGATTTTTTTAAAAATATATTAAATTTTAGATCAATTATCCTAAACTTTGATCTAATCAAATTATTTAATTTAATTATGATAATATTTTTGTGTGCATGTGCAAAATACATTTCATTAAAAATAAATTATGTATTATTATTTTAAATTAAATATCGAATAATGAAAAAATTAAAAAATTGGGTATCTTAACTTATGAAATATTAGATTGAAAATTTTAATTAAAATATAATTAAAAAAATGCATAATAACTAAACAACGGTGAAAAAAAGTAACAATGATTTTTTAGGATGGTTAAATAATATTGAATATGCAAAATATAATGTAAAATTCAAAATGATGAGATTATTGATATTTGAGGTAGTTAAGATAATATCCATTGAATTAGAATAAAAATTTTGAAAATAAGGAGAAAAATAAAATTTTGAATTGTGAGAATTATGGAGTGCCACATAGAAGATAGAATATTGGAAAATAGATGTAAGAGGATGTCCTCGTGGCCCGTTCTCTTCGATAATATCCAAATCCACCCTTTAGATTTTATTACAAATCATGGAACCGCCACACAAAATAATACTCCTTTTTTGTGGGCTACTCTTTCTTTTTTCTTTTTCCTCTTTTTATCTGGCCCAAATTAATTATAAAAATTTTCACATGTAAAAATTTTCTTATTTATCTTGTTTTCTTATTTATCTTGGTATTCGCTGTTATAGCTGGGATTCGAACCCTTACAATTTCCTTATTTGACTTGGTATTCGTTGTTGTAGCTGGGATTCGAACCCTTGCCGCACATGCAAAATCCAACACGCTTTACCACTCTGCTACAGCGGCATAATTTAACAAATTTCGCATAGATTCAATATACTCATTTGATTTTTAGTGAGTATTACACTTTTAACAATTTCTTAGCTCTTTTCTCCTTTTGTGTGTCGCATTTTTTCCTCTCGTGCTGTTCTTCATGTAATTTTTTTAATTTTTTAATGTCTATGGTAGATTCTTCAATTGTTAATTCATCAATTCGACAATTTATCATTTTGCTACGATTTTTTGAGAACTTATGTATTTGGATACCATACATGATAAAATTAAGAGGTCAAATTATTTGCATATTTTTTGTTCTTTTTTAAGTAATTTTTTTCTAAAGCTACTTTTGTTGGTAATTTGACATGACTTTGATTATATAATTTTTATTCTATTTTTAATACCAAACAAATAAAAAAAGTTACTTTAAATATTGATCGTGATTATACGAGGTTGGAGGATGGTTTATATTTTATGTTAAATGCTCTTATCTAAAAAAATGATTCATTATGTGTCTGAATTTCACATTTGCCTGCGTTTATTTTATATTTTTTGCTAGTTTGTGACTGACATTTGTTATAGTTTCAATCTTCATTGTTATTAATTGGTTCAACTACACTAAAAGTCTAGTCCGAGAATAGATTAATTTGTTATGCTTAAATTCATAGTTATGGTTCAAGTTTAGATGCAATAAGCCATGGGATGAAAAATGAAGTGGTGACAACTCATAATTTGGAGTAGGATATGCTCTCATAGTTACTCAAATATTTTTGCATGTAATATTGTTATATTTTACATGTAATACTACTTCCTTTTTTTTATTTTATATCTTTTAAAATTTACCTTTTTTTTATGTTCTGAATGTAATATTGTTGTGGTTTTTTTTTCATGTAATAATGTTATATTTTGCTTGTAATACTGCTTTCGTTTCGATTTGATACTCTTCATAAAAAAAAATTATGTTTTGAATGTAATACTATATTTTGCTTGTAATGTTGCTTCAGTTCACATTTAATGACTTTTAGAATTTACTTTTTTGTTAAGTTGAGAGTGTAATACTATTATATATATTTTGCTTATAATACTGTTATTCAATATATAATACTGGTCTCATATAAATTTAAAATACTTAAGAACTTACCTTTTCCTATGTTTTAAATTTATGATACAAGAAATGCTTCCAAAACGACTGGAAGAGAAATGCTACTTTATTATTTTAGACGATAAGTGGAGAAAACGTATTGGGAAACTCTCAAAACTGCTTTTCCAGATGAAAATGGTACGCACTTGTATTTATGTGCTAATTATTTTGTATTTTATAAAATTATTAATTGAAAAAAATATATACTTGAGCAAACAGTTTGACAATAATTACTTTAACTTTTGATGATTGTGCGTGTATATATTTTGTAGTGATATTAACATTTAAAATATGTAATATCAACTCTTCCAATTGACGTATCATGACACAAATTATGTGTGATTAATTATATTTTTTGTCGGTATCCTTTTACCAAAAGGTAAATAAATCAATGAAAAATTATGTAAAAAATTTCAATGTGGCGGTGGTGTGCTCGTTTCTAATTAAATCTTGAGACTTGATTCTTGGAAAGAGCGGATTTTGCATTTTTTTTAATATTTTTTTTAAATTTATTATGGGAAAAATAGATAAAATTGTAATGAAAGGGGATTTTGCATTTTTTTTTAATTTATTATTTTTTTAATTCTTTTAAGAAAAAATAAATAAAATTGTAATGAAAGGGGATCAAACCCACGTTGATCGACCAAAAGAAGCATTTGCCCACCGTCCGGCTACAGATCCCAGTAGTATTATTTCCTAACCATTGTTATCGAGTTATAATTGGCGATTTTAATTTTTTTTCACAAATGAAAATTTTCACATAAGACCTACTCTAATTATATTCATCGGATAATTTAATCTTTCATATATAATTTAATCATGATTTCAATTAATTAATACTCCCTTTTTTTTAATTGCTTTATAATAGATCCTTTTTTTTTAATCGCGTTAAAAATGGACGAGGTTTTTTGTTTTGTTTTGTTTTGTTTGACAAATAGATGAATATCTAATTTGTGGAATGGAGGGAGAGTATATATCCATACTCTATTAATTTATCATTCTCCCTTTCATTTTAAAAGGGTTAAAACATCATTTTTAAATTATATTTCATCTCATTATGAGATAATCTCACATAAATATGCCTCATAAATATTTACACAAACTCTCCTATGAAATTAACTTATTTATATTATAAAATTGATATCATTACACTTATAAACTGATATCACAACTCTTATAAACTAATATCTATAAAGTTTAATCTTTGTAGTGCCGATTATAAATATAATGATATAAGTTAATAAGTGTTATGATTTCATATTATGAACAAATTTCACCGGAGATCTCACAAAATTTTAATACGTGCAAGACTTGCTCGAGGACTTGAAGAAAAATGCAAGAAGATGTTATTATCAACTCATATATTTTTCTCTAAAGCTTGTCCCATCTCTTCCAGTGTAATTGATGAATCCAATTGTGTCGAACTTTCCGTTTTTGGAAAGGAATAGTTAAGGCTTCTTCCATTGCTAAAGGAAGGGCTGGGTTATACTCTTAAAAACCTATTTGGAATTGAAACTAGCCCAATTAGATTGGATCTGGTCCGCTTTTAGAAACCTACATAAGTAAGAACTGAAATTGAAATATAAGAAATATAACTACAAGCTAATGAATAGCTGGCACCCCTAAACATTTTTTTGGGGTTATACTTTTAGAAACCTGTTTGGAAATAGGCCCAAATAGATTCGATCTGGTCCATTTAGAAACCTAGCTATATAAGTAAGAGCTGGCACCCCTAAACATTTTTTGAAAACTCGAAACCATGGGATATGTCTGTTATAACTTGTATGGAAATATGATGATGATGATGATGATGATGATGATGATGATGATGATGATGATGATGATGATGATATATATAATGAGTTTTTGTGTATAATGAATTATTGATTTTACAGATTTTCAAGGCCCAGTAAAACTTGTGTGGCTCCAAGCAAATTAAAATGTCCAGAGGCCCATAATTGTTAATTTCATTGTATAGTAGGCCCGTAACGATAATTGTGTGATCGTTTTTTTTTTTTTGAAAGCATAATTGTTTGATCGTTATGTATTGTGTAGTTGATGAATATTATCCACAAGAAAAAGTAGAAACAATTTCGGCAAGTAATTATTTTCAGCAGCCGCCGTGCATAAGATGGAATTTACACTATATACTATTTTATTCGTGGCCGATAATATATGGTGTTTAATTACGGAATGAAGCATACTCATTCTATTCACAAAAAACAGTGATCATTTCTTTAGACATATATTTAAGAAAAAATAGATAAAATAAATAATATTGTAGGGTATTGATAGTATTGTGGGGTGTTCAAATAAAAACAAAAAATAGTATTGTGAGGTCAATATATAAATAAAGTGATTTTTTCTGAGTAAAGAATAACAATAATTTAAATAATTAAGTGATAGTTATGGAACTGAGATAAAGTTAATGTGTTGATAAAGAGAATGAGCTCTTTTAGCGAACAAGGAGAATATTTATAAACAAAATTAAGGAAATCAAGACCTATTGATTCTCATGACCTGCTCAAAAGTAGTTCATTACTCCATTAAATTATATTATACATGATCAGGAACACTCATATGCAATTTTTTATTATTATTTTTTTGACAGGTAGAAAAGCGTGAGGAACAATATCCCACAGTTTTGATTGGCTCACTCCGAACATCATTCAACATGAAACGAAAACACTCCGCAGGAATCTGTCTAAACCAAATTCTGTCGAAACCAAATGTGGATTACCAGTTCTTGTCGTGAAACGGAACTCAAAAGCGTGCCACTTTTTGCTGAACTCCAGAATGTCATCCACGATCATTGCCGAATATGGGTTTAAGTGCAGAAATGAGATTACTAAAGTCGGCTTCAACGATAACCCAATCGACACCCCGAAGCGCAGCACCAGTGCTTAAAAAAAAGTGTTGTTCTTTTCCCGCAAGCACCACCGCACCTTCCTCATCGCGGACATGTGATAATATATCGACATGTGTATTACTATCATATAGTAACACATATATGTGCAACAAATGATCTAATGCATATTGCACAAATTGATCTGTGCTATATTTTATACAAGTTTCATCATGGTAGTGATAATATATTAGTACACATGCATTTGGTGGGTTTTGTCTATTTTACATCAATCAGTGTAATCAGGTCTTTTAAAAAGAAATTGTTAAAACAAGCATAAAAAATTAACGTGCATATGGGTATGTGTATATATGTGTGTGTTCATACGGATAAACATGTGATTTTAAAAAGACGTCTTACTATCATATAGTAACACATATATTTGAAAAAATGATTTATTTATATTGCACAAATTGATCTGTTATTAATATGGATAAATAATTAGCACACATGCATTTGGTGGGTTTTGTCTATGTAGTGTAAAAAATTTCTTTAGAAGCCTAAAAATTTATTTTTAATATAAGCTTGTCTTTGAAAAAACAGAATTTATTTCTGTGCGTCGCATTTTAAAAATCTAATTGAAAGAATTTGCACTTTTATATCAAAAAAAATAATTTTCTGAGACTCACTCAAGTATTTATGCGCGTCTTATGTTATTAGTTGAATTAAAATAAAAAAAATACAAGTTTAAAAAAATATATGTGATGGCCCCCACAAATTTATGTGGTGCAAAAAGAGTTGCCTAGCATATCAAATTCATTTGATTTACGTGTACCAATGTATCACGACACTAACTAGATTAAAAAATAAAACGTTGAACTCATTATAAAAACGATCGAACTCCACAATTTTTCAATGGTTTGACAGGATTCCCTCAAACATAATATTGCCACATACCCTAGCATGAATATTAATTGTAGAATATATATATATATATAAAGAATAAATCGAGATATAATGCTTTTATAATAATTCTAAAAAAGAAATGACGGATAAACCCTGTGTTCTTGTTGCGGCCATGAAATATATGGAATATCTGCAAAAAAAAGTGACAACACTTGAGGAACAAATAATGGTGGAAGTAAATTTTCCAGGGGCTCAATTGATATTACCAGAAATTAAAGCCCGAATCTGCAATCAAATAATCCTTGTAAAAATTCGATGTGGGAACCGTAAAGGGCGTATTGTGGAGAGCTTGAATTTGGAAATCCTCAACTTCAGCGCTGCAACATTTGCAACTTCAGCTCTTGATGTTACCATCATTGCCAAGGTTAATTATTTAATTATAAAATGAGAGCTTCTATTAACATTAGTTCTTTTGAATTATATATTTAATACTCCCTCCTCCCTCCCAATTATATAGACGGATGATAAAAACTTGTGTGATCTCGAATTCATGATAAACTCGATATTTTTTAATATCACCATTATGCATAAAAACTATAATTGTTATGCACAAAACCATTATTTAAAAAATAAAGTATTTTTTAAATAGTGATAATTTTTATAAATGATAGCGATAAATTTTGTGCATAACAACGATATTTTTTATGATGCAAGAATCCATAAAAGTTTTATATATAAATATGGTTCACTGGAGTGCTACCCTAAACTGGTTGGGTTTGCACAAAGATTCTATTATAGCCTATTTAATGATTGCTATAGTTTATAGTTTGATTAAAAAAAAAGTTTATATATTTGAAATATTCATAAATGAAAAACAAGATTACATAATTGAGACAGAACGAGTAAATTTTGAAGATCGGGTTGCTTTTTAGTTGTCTTGTTTGTCTTTGACTTAATGGTTGTAATTATAATCATACAACAAATTAACGAGGCACATTTACGTGAAACGGTCTTACAGTAAAACGCATTATAATTTGAGTATTGTTAAAGAATTCTATCTTATTTTAAAATCTGAACTTGTAGAAAGTTGTGAAATTAATTAATTTTTTTTAATAAATATTTTAGCATTTTGAAAGGGATGAATGTTAATTTGTGTTAAGTGATATTCATCTCATGCATGACATCGGCATCGGCTATATGAATTTTTGTCAAATGATAAAAAAAGTTTTAAACTAAACTAATCTGTAGAGACACATGGAAACTTATTCAAAGCAGGGCTGGTGTAAACCAGATTCACGTGATTGGGCCAGAAAAATTAGATTGGGCCCAACTTCTTTTCTTCTCCTACATGCTGAATGCATAGTTTTTCTTACCGAGAGTATGGATTAAACAACGTGCAGTAACCAAATAATTTTATTTTTTTACAAGGAGTGTTAGTAGAAAATTTTCAGTTTGGGGTATAGCTGGAGCCTGGAGGTAACTATGATTTTCAGATAATTTGATTTCATCAAACATTTTTGGTCTCAGATGGAGAATGAATCCAGCCCTTCGGAGGCCGATATCGTGACGGTCATACATGATTTGCTCTAAAAAATTGGAATATCTTTGTAATTTCAAGAGTAGGGCTCGTGTAAATTAGATTCACGCGATTTTTTTTAATAAAAATCTTCTTTTTTGTTACAATTTTGATGATCACTTTCCATAAATATTCGTCTTAATTTTGATTGGACATTTCGTAAAAAAAAATAAAAGAACTTTCAATCTTATTTAATCTTTATTATTTTCTTACATCAAACTCACTTTATACCATTTAGTAGTATAATTTCTCATTTTTTCTTAATCTCCTTGTATATAGTATTTGGTCTATTAAAATTAGGATGGAGGGAATACATTTTAATATATGAAATATCACATTTTGAAAAAGTGTTATTATTTAAAAAATATTTAATTTACGTATTATTTTCTTTGAAATTACTAAATAGTAGCATTACTTTGTATTCTAAACAGTAACCGATTTCATAGTAAAACTTTGCTGGAGCCAATATTTTTAAAAGCGGACCGGTCATTGAATTGGACAATTAACTGGATCATTGGTTCGACCGGTTGAACCGTTGTGTAAAAACCGGATGACTCGAATATATTATAATATATATATAATGTATATACACATATATTATAAAATTTAATATTTTACCCAATATTGCACAAGATTATAAAATTAATGCATATCCCATTAAATTTATTATTTTAGAATAATAAATGATACTCGTTTAATTTTACTAAAAAATCAAGTACTATATCATATTATAAATTTAAAATAAATTAGAAACCAATCTTTTTATACTAATAAGGGTTGGTAGGATAAAATTTATATGCAAATATTCACATCCTAGATATATTTTATTTCATTACCTACCAAAATTAACTTGTAGTTTAATGGTAAATTACTTCTCTAACATAACATTTGGTCCATGGTTTGGATCATATTAAGGTATTTTTAATAAACTTTGTGTTAAAAAAATTATATAAAAAAAATCGGGTTAACCGGTTCATCGAGTCGGCCGATTAATCCAATTTTTGACCGGTTCAATCCGATTCCTGACCTATTGGTATTCACTAAAAAATGGACCAACACTGTGACCATTGATCGGTTTTCAGTTAAACTAGTCGAACATGACGATCCAGACCGATTTTAAAAACACATTCTGGAGCAGGTTCACTGAATTTTTTTTGTCAATTTATATTGTAACGAATGTTGGTCCAATTATCCGTTTCAATAAAAATGTTGGTCCAATTATAACCAGGATGTGAATATATATCACGTGTGCTAGTTACACCTATATATACAAATACAAATGTTCAATAGATTTTATAAAATACTAAAATCCATACATAAACATAAAAGACAAAGTTGTGTATGCAGGTGAATCGTGCAACTTAAATCGCTATAAAAAAATAGTGCATTGCCTACAATTTTTTTTAACATGCCTATGAAATTTTCAACGAAAATAATTTCGTCCTTAAACAGTAAAGCTTTTCTATGACTTACCTATAAAAATTTCTACTTATATAGACTATTTCTAATCTACAAATATAATTACATACGAAAATGTAAATTTTCTAGAAAATTATTTTGTAGGTAAATTTACCTATAAAAATTACAAATATGTAGGCAGATTGCTCGTAGATAATTTTTTTGTCTAGAAAATTAGTTGTGTAGGTAATTTTTTGTATAGATTATATTAAAATTTGGTAGGCAAGTTGTAGGCAATCTTCACTTTTTAAGGACCAAATTATTTTTGTAGGAAAATTTTGTAGACTTTTGAACATTTTCATAGGCAATCCTTCATTTCTTGTAGTGAGTACATTTTGAAAACATGCAATTTTTTTTTAAATGTTTTTGTTTACACTTGAACGTTCAACATTGTAAATAAGTTGAAAATTTAAAAAAAAATTAATGCACTTGAACTGCATGATACATTGTACACCTGGTGCACTCGAAACCTAGCTACTCAACATAAAATATGTAAATAGATATATTTCATAAAATTCATAAAAAAAATAAATAATAAGAATACAATTGTTGTGTACTAAAATATATGGGTTAGAGATTAATGATGTGGCTTGATGATCTTAGTGACACAAACAATAAATGTGTAAAGTAGATTGCATTTATGTTATATGATTGTTTGAGAGAATTAGTGCTTGAGTAATCAATTTTCAAGAGTTTTGGTAAGGTCTTGAATTCTCTAGCCTTCTTGGTCATAAATGACCTCGGAGTTGATACCGATCATATCTTCATGCGACCATGCGAAAACATCTAAATTCTGTTTGAGGAATGCTATCAATTGATCTCGCAGATCGCTGGGTATTTGCGTTCCGATTGTCAAACTCAGCTCTGGCCGATCGAGGTCGACCGGGATTGTTTCTAGATCTTCGATAGGGGTTGCCTGCTGGTCGTTTCTTTCTATTCATGGATCGAGATTGGATTCCCGCCGTTCGGTATCGACCTCCATTGGCTCAAAACCGAGGTGAGGTTCCAGGTCTGGTAACTCTTGTGCGGGTCCTTCTTTGGTGGCCATGTCAACTTCCATAGGTGTTACACCTACTTCTATTATATTGTCTATTTCCATTTTATCATCTTTTTCTTTCCGGGGTGGAGTTAAAACAAAACCCAAAATTTCCGCCTCGGGTTTCCTACAGAAATAAAAAGCAGAATTTAAACTGACACAAGAGTAAGTCAAACACTTTCTTGCAGTGATCTGGTCACCCTTAATGGTACCAATCTTCCCGTCAGATCCGGGAAACTTGATACAATAGTAATAAGATGAGGCGGCAGCCCCAAACTCATGTTCGAAAGGCCTGCCAAAGAAAGCATTGAAATTTGATGGGATGTCGATGATCACAATATCTAGCTGTCTTGTTGCCTTCACCTCGGCATCCAGAGTTGAGGTGATCTCCACTGATAGGCGAATCATTCCATAGGCCTTGACAGGTTGACTTCCAAACCCTCAGATCCCTACCTCGCAGGGTTCAACGTAGGAGTGGAAATCGCCGAGCTGATCCAGAGTCTTCTTGAAAAGGATGTTGCAGAAATCCCCATTGTCGATCATGATACGATGGACCAAAGCCCCCATTATCCTGGCTGAGATCACGAGTGGGTCCCAATTCGGGAAGACCACTCCATCTTTATCCTCCTCGGCGAAGACGAGTTGTTTCAGATTTGTGGCGATGGTGTTGACTGGGAGGTAGCTTAGCACGATATTGTCGAGAGCTCGCATCTTGGCTTTCTGGCGATGGTTTGATAGGGATGTCACTGGGAGGAAATCCCCGAGGGTTCCCCCTGATGGGCAGATCATGTGGATGACCCTATTTTCAGCCCCCTCCGGGATCTGCGGAACTCGTCTGCCTTGATCGGGTTGATTTCCTGGTGGGGGTGCTTGTCGCTGGTTCTGTTGCTATCTTGGCTTGACAAACCTTTCCAATTTTCCTTCTTCGTTTAACTTCCAGAGTTCTCTCTGCGGATCGCGACAATGTTCGGTGGTATGCCCAATGGTATTGTGATAGTCGCAGAACTTCTTCGGATTGAGCTTAGACGTATCCTGGAGCATTTCCCGAGCTGGTGGGATTTGCTGTCCGCCCTTGATGGCTTGAAAGATCTGAGCTGCATTCATGGTCAGTGTTTCGAGAAGCTTCACTTCTAGGGTGTTATCGATCGGCTTGAATGTCCCCGGAGCTCAGTAGTTGGATGGTCCGGGCCTTCTGAAATGTTTCTCGAACTTCGGATCTGGCTTCTTGACTTCGGCCTTTACCTCACTTGGTCATTTTTCACCCAGTCGCGAAGTTAGTATTTCGCATTGGTGATCATGATGTCTGCTCGGTATTGGAAATCAGCGTAGATAGACGGGTAGTCCTTGTTCATCATCTTCCATAAATTGGTTCCTTTCTTCAATCCGTGTACTATCCCCAAAACCTTGGTCTCGTCCCCCAACGACTGTCCTTCCATGATAAGTTGGTATATGCGGTCAATGTATGCTCGGTCCATTTAATCTTCGAGCTGATGAATGTTCGCCAGACGTTGCTTAGTTCCCTTGTGCGGGATAAGCGATGCGAAGTGAGTGAGGAACAGTTGTGCCATCTGGTGGAAGGACTCTATGGGCGTCGGTGGTAAGGTGTTGAACCATCGGTAGGCCTGATCGCCTAAAGTGAGTGGGAAAAGTCGGCATTGGGCGAAGTGGAGAGTTTCTTTCTCGCCGGCGAAGTGACGGAGTTCGGCGACGTCTGTAGGTTGATGGGGTTCTCTCCAGCCTATGGGATGAGGGACTTCTCTCAAGTCGATCTTTTGCAGACACTCGTTGTTTGGGTCCTCCTTGGGCCACTGATCCCGAAAAAGATCCCTCAAGGTCAGCATGGTCGCACTGTGTCTGTCGAGGCTGATCTCGCTGATGCCCGTGAGCTTGGTGTGGGCCACAACTAAAACCTTTTAAGAACAAACGCCTGTGGATGGGATTTGGCCCCTCGTTCGGATTACGCCGGTAACACGGGGTGTGTTGGTTCCGATGAGAGTTGACTTCCTGACTTTATTTGTGGTGTGGTCCCTCATAGCGAGATTCCTCGCGATGACACTCCTCGCGGCGGGATCTTTCCTAGCGAGGTCCCTTAGGGCGAGGTCCCTCGTGCATTTGGCCTTTGCCTTTGTTTCTGGCTTTTCGGTTCAGATCATGGCGTAGGTCACCGTTGGAGAATTCCATCTCGACCTGCTTTTTGCTTAACTCGGCTATAGCCTCATCGATGTCTTTTGGGGTACGGATTTGTTCGAGCTTTTGAGCTATCCCGACGGTGGGTCCTTCAGCTTTGCGGTTGCTAACGGCCGGGCCACTAGCCCCCGCTCCACCGGAGCGACATGAAACCGAGGCGGCCTTCCTTTTGGAGATGGAGTTGCTTGAGACATGGTTGAGTGTTTTATGGAGTGATTTGAATGAGTGGGACGGATTTATGTCGAATATTTGTGAGGAATACTCCAATGAGAAAACACTAAAGACTTAGCTTGATATTTCATAAAGAGTACCCTTCTTCTAGCGCCAATTGTTGTGTACTAAAATATATGGGTTAGGGATTAATAATGTGGCTTGATGATCTTAGTGACACAAATAATAAATGTGTAAAGTAGATTGCATTTATGTTATATGATTGTTTTAGAGAATAAGTGCTTGAGTAATCAATTTTCAAAAGTTTTGGTAAGGTCTTGAATTCTCTAGCCTTCTTGGTCATAAATGACCCATATTTATAGGGTTTGGGAGAGTGGAGCTCACTCTCCCGGATTACAAGTACAAGTAGCCAAAAGTGGCTCTGTGAAACATTAAATGCTACAAGATTGATGTAACTCAGGTCGGAGGTCGCTGGGAGGTCGCCCGAGATATCGGAACTTCTGGAATCTCGCTGGGACGTCGCCCAAGGTAAATCCGGATTTGCAGGGATTTAGTCGTTTAAGTACTCCTGGCTGTCAGTCATAACTGTCATTTGCCGCTTTATCTCTGATTTAAATCCATTTTAGGTAAGCTTCTCGGCGTCGCCTGCCTGACACTAGTCAAATCATAGTTAATGCTCCGTACTTGAGTTAGCCCGAGGTCACCGAGGTCCCCACAGGTCGCGAGGTATTATACTTGTCAAATTCTTTGATAAGTTCTCCTAGGCTTTTTCCTGGTCGCATCGGACCTCGCGCATTACGCACACAACAACAATCATATAAAGAAAAGCTCTGCTTTTGCTTAAAAGCTCACAATTGGAAAGACAACTCACACCAAATTCAAAAGGAATTAGTTAGAACTTAATTATAAAAAAATTATAAATGTCACAATGCTAATAAATTTGTAATTTAATTTCACATAATGTACAATTTTATATTATATATATCCCAGTGGAGGGGGTGGGGGCATCAATAAATATTTCATTAGGATAGTGAGTAATGGGATGGAAACCAAATTTTGATATGACTGCTGGTGTGGGGACGAACCTCTTAAATCGAAGTTCGGTAGACTGTTTTATCTTAGTGTGCAGAGGGAGGAGGTGGTAGGGGAGATTGGTAGTTGGGATGAGGGAGTTTGAAGTTGGAATCTAAGATGGAGAAGGGAGTTACGTTTAAGGGAGCTATCACTTGTAAATGAACTAATTACGTTATTAAACAGGTACAAATTACAGCAGCAAGGCGAGGACATGTGGATATGGATACATTCTAAAAACGGTGTGTACGCTACAAACATTGCATACAACATCAAACTTCAAGAAGCATCGGCGAACTCAGTGCTACAACAAGATAAGAAGATCTTCAGAAAATTTTGGAAAAACATTGCCCCACGACGGTATCAATGCATTGCATGGAAATTGCTCAAGCATCGAATGACAACAAGAGTTGAATTACAAAAGAGAAGGGTCATTTCAGCAAATGGAGATATCAAATGTCCAATGTGTGGCGAGGAAGAAGAGACTCAATCTCATCTCTTGTTCCATTGCAAGGTGGCCGTGCAAATTTGGATAAAGTGTTACAAATGGTTGAATATCATGATGGTTCCTCATTTCTCCCCTCACATTCATTTCCTACAACATTCCGATTCAATTGGTCGGGACAAATCTTCAAATATTGTGTCGGCTATTTGGATTGGGATGGTGTGGAGTATTTGGAAAATGAGGAACGATCTGGTGTTTAATGGTGTAACCCCAAACTCGAACAAGTGCATCAACGATGCTAAAGCAAGAATATGGTCATGGATGGAGGTGAAAAAATTAACCAACACATGCTTTTCGGAATGTTATTCCCGGTGCAAACGAGTCTTACACGTGTATGGGGGGAATACACGTGTTCAGTGTTTTTAAAACTTTTTCTTACTGAGGTCAGCTTGGGTCAGGTTGTCCTGATGATTTGGTCCTGAGAAGCACAGATCGCTCTGAGTCAAAGTCTACTGAGACAGTGATCCTGAGCTGCTTTCAGTAGTTTACTCACTCTTTACAACTCCAATCTCACCAACAATCACACTCAAACTACCTTCTATAGGGTTTGGGGTTTCTTGGTTGGTTTCCAACTAGGATGAGATATCCTTTACAATAAAGAACAATGCAAAGGCTAGGATATCTCGACTAAGCTTTGGATATATCTTATCAAGCTAGGCTTAGTTTAATGAGCTCTCTTCAATATAAAGCACTTGGGAAATTCTGGGTTTTTTTCGAGTGCTTCAACTTTGCGATAATAAGTTTGAGCTCTTGAGTTGCTTACAAATTTCCCGTAACCTTTCAATGTAGAAGGTCACAAGTATTTATAGGCATACACCAAGGTCACTCTTGAAAAACTATCCGTTGGAGAGATAACTTCGTGAGTTTCCTCTTATGGTGTGTGAGAAACGACTATATTTAGGGTTTGACACTCCTAACACGTTTTAGGCAATAGCCTTTCATGTAGCCGGTCTTCACTTTTTGCGATGCTGGAACTTTGTACTTGACATCTTTTTTCAATGACACATCCTCACATCGGTGTCGATGATGGTACAATCTTTGTCTTCCTCTTTTTGACTTTTGTCTCTAGTTAAAGGTAGACAACTCAACGGCTCTTTTGATTATAATCTCTGAGTGATATAACCTTAACAACACTTTGTCTTAGTTCCTTTTTATGCGCATTTGAATGTGCGGGCAATATCTAACTTTCTAAGGAATCGCGATCTTCTCGATGTTGCATCCTTCGATAGATATGTTCGATGCCTCGGGAACATTCGGTTTATCTTGAGCATTCAAGACATTCTTGAGTCTTGATAATTCTTGTGGCCTTCATATTCTTGATCTTTAGTTCTTGATCTTACATCTTACGTGTCTTCGTGAGTCTTCTCGAGTCTTGAGTCTTACGAGTCTTCTGAGATGTCTTGGTGATATCTTGAGTCTTCATCTTTGAGTCTTCAATTTTTTTCGGGTTTCATCTTTTGAGTCTTGATATCTCGATTTCATCTTGAGTCTTGATATCTTTGTTTCATCTTCGAACTTGAAACTTCGATTTCATCTTTGAAACTTCGGTTTCTTCATAAACTTACTGAGTTCTTCAGAATCTTCAGATCCTAACCTGATCTATATCTGCTGACTATACATTTTGCAGATAACATCCTGAATACTCTAAAATTGAATCCTAACTCAACTATCAAGATTATTCTGAACATGTCATACTCAGAGGTTTTGGGATCTAATCAAAATCATATCTTTATTAAATTCATCTCCCAACAATTTCCCCCTTTTTGATGATGCCAAAACTTATCTTGTTACAAACATACTTAACCTATACTCAGGTTTCAGTTTTATCCTATTACAAGATTAGTTTTATTTTCAACAATTTCCCCATAAATAATGAGTCTCTTAACAATTAATTTCCCAATAATTTCCATACAGAGAATCTCATAGCAATTTCTCCAGTAATGAATCTCTCAAAGGATTCATCACCAAATACTTAATTTCTCTATCAATTAATCTCAGAGACAATCATTCAGGCATATCAAATTTAAAAGACATGTAAATAAGATAATGAGATATTATCTTTTGAGCATAAAAGATAAGTTTTCATTGATGATAGGTAGACTGTTACATGTTACAATGAATCTTATCTGAACAAAATCAAAAAGACAAAAAAAAAATATAAGATTACATAAATCTTCTGAGTCTTCATCTTCTGAGTCTTCATTTTGTTCTTCAGTTCAGCTCTTCAATTCGATTCTTCAGCTCTGCTCTTCCACCTCATCAGCAGCGACTTCTAGGTTGAACATTCCGTAATATCTCTTCTTCAGTGCATCTCTTTCTTTGATGATATCCGGATTGTTTCCTGTCAGACCTAACTGAGAAGCATACTGAGATATTTCCTGAGAAATGGCTTTCTCATTAACGCAGCCATTCTCCAGCCTGGGAGAAGGGTACACATATGGACCAGGGGCGGTTATCTGCACATTTCCTTCATCTGCTAGATTTATCCATCCTTGGAGATATTTTGGATAGAAGGCCAGGAGATAGTAGATGAAAGCCTCATTCGGATCTGAGCTCTCCCCTCTCCATTCTCTGAGCACATCATAGTAGAACCAGAAGGTTCTCTTGATTTCTTCCCACGCATCGTTGAGATGGACTGGCATCCATTTGTCAACGTGCGACCATTTCTGTGCTTTTGTGCTCACTCTCCTCTTGCTTGCGAACCTTTTGAACCCACTCCTTTTTTTCTGCTCTTTTTCAGCCTTCTTTCTGATCACTGGTACACCAGAAACAGAAGCAGCAACTTTCTTTGCTTGTTCAATCTGGAGTGTTTTCAGAGTGCTTCTAGTGTTGAAGACTTTCTTCTTGGGTTCAGACTCAGAATCTTCAGTACCTAATATCAGCTTCCTCTGAACTGGCTTAGAAGCCTTTGCTCTTTTGCCCTCAGGCTCTTCTATCACCACGGTCTTTCTCTTGATGGGCAATTCAGCACCGGCCTGGCTTGTCTCAATCCTTCCTCTACCACTCAGTTTCTCCGTAGCAACTTCCTGCATTGTTTCCTTTGAAACCTGAGTGTAGACTGGCTTCTCCACCTCCTTGAATTTCAGCTTTTCAGTGGCTTCAATCTCCTTCATGGCTTCGGCAAGTATCTTCTTTTCAACATTTTTAACAACCTTGCCCTTCAGAGTATGTTCCAATAATTCCCTGAGATCAGCTCCAGGTCTTTCCCCCTTCTTGGAACCATACTCTGGCAGAAGCCTGGAGAGTGCTGTGTCCATGTGATATTGCTCTTTGCTGACACTCCGCACCTCCCCTGCCATCTGATCTTGCTCCTCCTCGAGCCGCCTAAGGTGGTTCTTCACCACAGAGAATTCTTCAGACAGATGTGCAAATTGGCTTGAGAGAGCTTCCTTGAACATGTCTGTCATCTTGGCCATGAGCATTGAGCTCATTTCCTCAACAACGTTTTTCACTAGCATCTCATTCCTCTCAACCAACTTTGCTTCAAGAATTTGTGTCTGCTCCTGATGCTTTTGCTTCAGCTCCGCATTAAGCTCAGCCTTGACCCCCTCCATCTTGTCTTCTAGCTTTGCTTCCATGGAGGTCAGCTTTTCTGTCATAGAGCTCTGAAGCAGCACCAGTTCTGAAGAAGTACTCAATCCTTCAAACTTCTGAGATTGGTTGGCCAAAACTTCCTCCATCTGAGCAATTTTGTTCAGTATTGGCTCAACCTTCTCCAATTTATCCATCACCGGGGTGAGATCAATCTCAGAAGCATTACTGATCTGCTATGCCTCCTGAGTTGGCTGTTCATCCTGAGTCTCAGTCTGAACCTGAGCTTCAGTTTAAACTGGGGCTTCACCCTGAGCTTGGGTGTCCACCTGAGCCTCAGTCTGCATATCAGACATTACAGATTTAAAGGTAGGAACTTCAGTAAACCTGGCATAATTATTAATTGTGTCAAAAGTTACCTGAAGGCTAACTTCAGTCTGAGGATGTTCGACAGCAGCCTGATCAGCATCAGTTGAGTCTTTCTCCTTCTGAGATTGACTCTCATCATCCCCTTGTTGGTCCCCATCCTGAGATCTGTCAATGGAGCTCGGGGCACCAACTTCAGCAGTTTTCTCAGCCACCTTCCTCTTCACAAGCTCATCAAAATCTAAGATTTTCATCCGGAGCTTGGTTTTTCTGAACCCTGAGAATTCAGTGAGAAACCCTGTCTCCTCGTTCCACCAGTCTTCCCCTCTGAATGAAGCAATGTTAAGCATCTCTGGAAGAGTCTGGTTGAGGATGTAGACCGTTGACCTCAATCTGAAGAAGATGTCTTGGAGGTCAGGGAATGAGCTCAGCTCAGGGTAGCGGTCAAGAATGAACCGTTCCCCCTTGCTTCACCATTCGGTCTCTTCAGCTTCTCCTTTCTTGAGCATCGGGCTCTCAGGTTCAGTAGGAGGGTCAATCAACAGCTCACTCAGGAGCTCTTCAAAGTTCATCGGCTCCTGAGGCTCAGCAGCTTCTGAGGTTTGGACAGGCAGCTCCTCAGTCTGGATATGACTTGGTTCTGAGGTCTGAGCTGGCGCCTCCTCAGTGGGAATATCTGCTTGCTTTGAGAACTGAGTGGGCATATCCTCAGCAGGAATCTGAGCATCTTCTGCGGTCTGAGCCGACATATCCTCAGTGGGAATCTGAACTTTCTCTGAGGTCTGAGGTCCTTGGAAAATTTCCTGAGAAAATTTGTCTGAGCTCAGTGATGTCTCAAGAACCTCAGAGAAGACTTGCTCCTCAGTTTGATCCTGTGCCTTTGAGATAGCCTGAGCCAAAACATGTAATGGCGATTTCTGAGCAGTTTGGCTCTCAGGCTGAATCTCCTCAGTCTCACTTTCCTCATCTTCATCAGTGAGAACCACCATCCTTTTGCGTTTTGGAGCAAGGGTTTTTTGTTTCTTCAATTTCTCACCCTGCTCCTTCTTGGCTTCCAACAACACCTTCCCCCTGGCTTGTTGGGTTTCCTTTTCAGCAGCCGCAATCGGTGATTCCACTTTCTTCTCTTTCTTTCCCTTGAAAGTCCTCTTCGCAGCAATCGACTTGAACATAATTTTGGACTTAGGGAATGGAGTAGAGTTAGCAAAAATATCCTCCTCCTCACGGCACATCTCCAGAATGAATGCAATTTTGGTGGCGTGGAGGATTCTGCCTTTGATAGATATTGCCCCATCATGCTCCCTTTCTATGACCTTGGCTTGCTCAATCACCACCTTGATCAGATATTTCAGCCAGTTGAAATCCTTGGTGGATGAGTCCTCAATAGCCGCCATCAGTCGGAGAGTGCTGATCTGCTCGAAGCTTCCAGATCGACTCATTATGCACTTTCCCACAATATCCATCAATACTCTTTATTTCGGCTGTAGATGTCGTTTGTGCAGAGTTGCCTCAAACTTAACAGGTTTCTCGGCAACCTTGTCAAGATACTCCTGCTCCTTTCTCAACATATACAATGAGGGATCATCTCCCCTATCGCATAACTCAAATACATCGTTCAGATGCTTCGGGACAATATAAAGCTCTCGAACAAAATCTACATATTTCATTGATTGTTCGAGATGCAAAACAGAAATCTTAGATTCTATACAATCTTCCTCATCGATTTCCATATTTGCAACAAACTCTATTACCTCACGGGTATACTCCGCCTCTAGTCGATTTGCGACAAGGTTCGTCAATTTCGCCAATCTAATTAAGTGGAGCGCTTCTTCTTTGTGCTTGGCATTTGACGTGCTCTCTAGAGACACCATGTATTCGTACCATGGCTTATTCGTCTTGGCTAATCTTTCGGATATGGTTGGGGCCATTTTAGATATGAAGATTTGAAGATTTAGGGTTTGGGTTTTCTGGGCAAAGGGATTTTCTTGCAGAGGATTTTGGGAACGAAGTGTTTGATAAAGTTTGGCTTGAATGGCTTCAAAGAATTAAATAGCTTGAGATCATGGGAAGTCGTATCGGTTAGGTGAAAAGCAACGTTAAGATTAATCCATGATTAATCGGGTATGCGAAAGGTCGACCCCCGAAAAGTAAGCCGTCAGTTTAACTTCATTGGTGATTAAATGTAACATAACATTTAATGACTGTTGACCTTCTTTAGGAATTTCAAAGATCCCGCCCAAAAACATTCCTCAGGTGTTATGTATTTATTGCGAATGATTATTGAGTTTCACTTAAGCAATAAATGAGTCGCATGAGTCATTACTTCTTCAGACTAATTTCCCTCTCAGTCTTACTGAGTATTGACCTTGATAAAATGTTAGTATGATCTTGAATCTTGAATCGGTTCAAGATACTCTTGATCTTGACCTTCAATGAAATCTGAGTTTCCCCGAGACTCGATTCGAGATTTCCATTTTATCCCGAGTTTCTCGAGAGAATTACGAAAAAACTTCATGCATCTGAAAACCTTCAATTTTTCAGTTTTTACTCTATACACCTGGATCTAACATCCCTAATTCAACTGATAGTTCCTGAAATCTTGATTCAGCCAAAGTTTTAGTCAAGATATCAGCTCTCTGCTTATCAGTATGAATTTTCTCCATCCTTATGTCCTTTTTCTCGACATGATCTCTGATGAAGTGATGTCTGATATCCACATGCTTGCATCTGTGTGTGTCTACTGATTTTGTGAAATAGCAATGGCATTATTATTGTCACAAAATATTGGTACTTCATTGGCTACAACTTTATAATCCCTTAATTGTTGTGCGAGCCAAAAGAATCTGAAAAGCACAACAACTTCCTGCAAACCATGTATTCAAATTTCAATAATCTTGGTTTACTCTTGAGGTCTTTTTTTTGAAAACCAAGATATCACCTTACTTCCTAGAAATTGACAAGTTCTGTAGTGGACTTCACAATTCTGCAACCTCCATAATCGACATCCGAAAGTAACCCGTTAATTCAAGGTTATCATCACCGGATACCATAATCCTCTATTCATTGTGCCCTTAAGATACTTGATATCTTTTTTGGCGACCTCCATGTGACTAAATTTAGGATTAGCTTGGTATCTTGCACATATCCCAACAAAGAAATGTTATATCCGGCCTACTTGCTGTGAGATAGAGTAATGATCCAATGATTCCTCTATAATCAATATGACTCACTGATTTGCCTTCATAATCAGGATCCATCTTGTAGTTAGTATTCATAGGAATTCTAACTGCATTGCAATTCTGTACACCATATTTGGCAATCGATCCTCGGTGTACTTTGCTTTTGTTGTTGATGAAAGATTCCTTCCTTTGATTGTTTCACTTGAAGACCTAAAAATAAATTCATCTCTCCCATCATTGACATCTCAAACTTGTCTTTCATCGGTGTTGAAAACTTTTCACACAAATTGATGGTTTGGAGATCCAAAAATGATTTCATCAACATATATCCCGAACCAAGAAGATATCTTCCCCATCTTCTATCCCTAACGAGTTCTATCAACATTCTTTCACAAAACCATGGTCAAGAAGAAACCGAGAAAGAGTATCATACCATGCTCTGGGTGCTTGCTTGAGACCATACAAAGCTTTTTGAGCACATAAAACTTGGTCATTCTGCTTTGAAACCGGGAGGTTGTTCTACATAAACCTCTTCTTTAAGCACACCATTCGAAATGCACTTTTCACATCCATTTGATAGATCGTGAACTTCATGTGGGCGGATATGCAAGAAACAATCGATGGCTTCTAGTCTTGCAAACCGGTGCAAAGGTTTCATCATAATCCAAGCCTTCTTCTTGGGAATAACCTTGTCAACTAAATTTTGCCTTTGTTTCTTACAATGTTGTTGTTTTCATCTCTTTTATTCTTGAAAACCCACTTGGTTCCAATGACATTGTGCCTTTCGGTCTATCTACTAGCTCTCATACTTCATTTCTTGAGAATTGATTCATTTCATCTTGCATAGCAAGAATCCAATGAGAATCTTGTAGAGCTTCACCAATCTCGAGACGCTTCTTTCTCCGATAGGAAAGCGGCAGAATAGTGCACTCTCACCATGGAACCTTCTTGTTTTGACACCTTCAGTTAGATCACCCACAACTCGACTTGTAGGATGACTATCTAACCATCTTCTTCTAGATGTTCCCCTTCAACAAATATCCTCAACATTTGAAATGTTAGGTTCGATTAATTCAATGGCTTCGAGGAACAACAGAAAAAGGAGAAAGGGAATCATCTTCCTCGGGAAATTCTATTGAACATTGTCGAAACATTTGTTCCCCTTTGGTTGATAGATTCAGAATTTGCCTCACCGTGTGACCACATCTTCATTGGCATCACATACCCGAGTCCGAATCGGTGTCTGCTCAGATTATTGTCACCTTTTGGTGTGTTGGCTTTCCCGAGTCTCACCATCCCGAGTTTCATCCCGAACTTCTTTATCCGAGTCCTGAGTCACTCCAATCATAGAATGTGACCGACTTCTTCTTTTTCGGGTTCAGCTGATGATTTGTCATTCTTTTTCGTGGCTTAATCTGGTGATCCTCTTGGTCGGGTTCTTCCAGCATCATGTAGATTCATCAAAAACAACATGAGGTGTTTCCTCCACAATAAAAGTCCTACAATTGTAAACTCGAAAGCTTTTGATTGACTTGAATATCCTAAGAATATTCCTTCATCGCCTTTTACTATCAAATGTTTTCAATTGATCTTTACCATTATTGTGTATGAAACACTTGCAACCAAACACACGAAAAGAAAAAAGAAAACAAGAGGCTTCCTTTCATTCCAAAGCTCATAAGGTGTTTTGCCTTGACTCTTGGTCTGCATGGATCCGTTACGAGAATAGCATGCGGTGTTGATGACTTTTCCCAAAATCTTTTAGGAATATCAGCTTCAGCTATCATTGTCCTTGCAGCTTCTTTAAGAGTCATGTTCCTTCTTTCAGCAACACCATTTTGTTGAGGGGTCCTTGCAGCTGATGTTTCATGAGAAATTCCATTTGCTGCACAATAATCAGATATAATATGGTTTATAAATTTAGTTCCTTTGTCAGATATGATTTTGACCACACTCAGATTTTTCTCAATACTGAGCCTTTTGATGAATTACAGCGAATTTTATCTCGAGTCTCTTTCTTCTTTGAGTAAGAATATGACCCAAGTATATCTTGAGTAGTCATCAACTACTACTAGTGTGTATTTCCTGCCATTAGTGCTCACTGGTATTATAGGACCAAAAAGATCCATATGCAACAACTGAAGTATTCTTTCAGTAGAAACATTTACTTTGCTTTTAAATGATGCTCTAATTTGTTTTCCTTTTTGGCACGCATCACAAATATGTTCCTTACTGAACACTTCATTAGGCAACCCTCTCACAAGAGCTAATCTTGCAAGCTTATTCAGGGTTTTGAAATTCAGGTGATTCATCCTTTTATGCCATAACCAACTGGTATCTGTGGAACTTTTAGCAACCAAACATGTATCTTTAGGAGTTGAACTCCAGTCAGCAAGATACACATTTCCTTTTCTAGTACCATTCAATAATACTTTTTGTGAGATATCATCTTTCACATAACATAAGTTCTTAGAGAACTCAACATTAAAACCTTTATCACAGAATTGGCTTATTGAAAGCAAGTTATGCTTCAATCCAGATACATATGAAACACCATAGATATGAATTGAGTCGATTTCCAAAGTTCCATATCCTTGATCGTCCCTTGAGTTATCTCCAAAAAGTGATATGAGGGGCCTCTTTGTTCAACATAGTCAATTGAGTATCTTCTTGAATCTGTCATATATCTTGAGCATCCATTGTCAAGATACCATACATCGAGGGCTTTTTTCATCCCTGCTTTCATCGCTGTTATGTGATCTTTAATCACTTTCGATGCCCTTTTTTTTCCTCCCCGAAAAAGCAGATCAATTCTTAGGTACCCAATTTGTGTAGGGTCCTACAAGGTTAAATTGTACCTTCTAATCCAAATCTGCTGACAACTCTAATCACTTTAGAGTGGTTGATCATCTTCCATAAACATCTACATACACATTTACTACTTTGGGTGCCTTAGCAGTTTCCTGTGTATGAGTGCTAGCCTTAGCATGAACATGGGCTTTTGAATTTTTCTTTGGTTAAGGCCTTTTTGTTCATTTGCTTTGGCTTCTGTCTTGTTGGTCCGAATCTTTGTTGACTTCGGGTTCGTAACCTTTACCCTTAGGCAAGTGGGGTTCGGGTTTGCTCTTTGAAATTTTTGTCTTTCAAGATCTTTTGAGGACTAGGTCTCTTCGATTGAGAATGTCTCTCTTTGAGTGTTTCTCTTCCTGAAGATTCCTCGATGGTTCAATGTAGATCCTTTCGGGTTTGCATTCTTACCTGAGGCTTGAAGTACTTGCTCGAAATTTTTCCAATCGAGTGCTCGGGTTTTCTAGCCTTCACCCGAGGTTTGGGCTTTCCTACGATCATTCAGTTTCTTGAAACCATGGGTCCTTTTCCTTGTCTACAACCTTGGGCATTTCTTTAGTTTGAAGTGTAGGTGCCCTTTGGTTTTACAAAGATTGTCTTCTTGCTACTTGGTGCGAAGATTCGGATGACCTTGTGAGGTTCCCCGGAATGTATCCCAATCCAGATTTTATAGTGGCGAGATCTCTGGTAACTCTGAATTTCATCTATTAATTTAGATGCGATATTCAATAGAGTTAGCTTCTCCTGTGCACTATCCTCACAGTTCTGTAGAGTTTCATGCTTCTCAGAGAGGTCATTGAACTTAGTTCTGATCAGTTGAATTTCTTGATGGAGATTTCTCTAGCTTTTGATTAGGGTCACTATCATCTTCTCTTTCTCTCCGTTGTACTTTCGAACATCCACCATCAAGAGCTCCCATTAATTGAGAAGTGATTTCATATTGCTAGAGTCTTTCCATTTTAGATTTTTTACTTTTCATTTCTTTATTCTGCTATTGAGTTTCATTTAGCGATTCTTGTAAAAAACAACATAGTCCTTCATTAGACTCTCAAAAGAATCCATCGGTCAAAATGATCACATAGTTGAACTTGACAACTTTTGTGCTAGTGTAGGAGCAACAACAGAGAAAGAAGAGTTTACCTCCTCAATGGCCATCAGACAGATGTCACATCACTTTCACTGTCTGAGAATATTTCATCCGAAGAGTTAGATCCCTCCTCCGTAATGTTCTTCTTTCTACGCAACCATGGCCTTTTTGCTAGAGAACTTCTTGTCTCTTTTAGCTTTCCTTTCTCTTCTCTCCTTAAAGACTTTCGATCCTGGGACAATCATCTTTGGAAGTGTCCTTTCTTTTTAGCAATTATAGCATCTGTTGGCATCATCATCCCGATCACTTTCTTCTTTGGACTTGGAGTCCTTCCTTTTGGATGAAGATCCTCGACTTTTCAGGTCCTTCTTCTTCTCAGTTGATTTGTCCTCAGGTTTCTTCTGGTACCTGTGATTCCTGTAATAGTTTTTGTATTTTTCATATCGACTATTAAGTCTTTCAAACCTCCTTGCCATCGGTCTTTAGCTTATCCTCAAGCTCATCCTGATTTTTAGCAAGGGAGTTCTCAGACTCTCTAGTTTTACAGGTTTTATCTTTGGCTTTAAAAGCCACATTCTTACTAGATGATGAATCATCTTTGCTGTCGCCTTTTTGGATTTCTTATCAATTACAAACTCATAGGCCTTCAGCTCAGAGAAGACTTGTTGATATGGCATTGAATTAATGTTTTTGGTGTTTTCAATCACCACTGCATGTATATCCCATTTCTTAGAAAGACCTCTAAGAATTTTCAATACAACTTCTCTCTGTGGATATTTCTTACCAAGTGCATTTAGATCATTCATAATGCTAGTGAATCTGACTTCTAATTTGTCAATAGATTCACCTTCTTCCATTTCAAAACTATCAAACTTTCCAATTGCAACTGAAAGTTTGTTTTCCTTTATATGATCTGTGCCTTGGCACATTACAGCTAGTGTATCCCAAATTTCTTTTGCAGTATTACAGTGAGAGATCATTCCCATCACACCATCATCAATTATACTGTATAGTGTGTCTTTAGCAATATAGTCTAGATTGACTAACTTCATCTCCTTAGGAGTCAGTTGGTCATCAGACTTAGGAAATTCTGCTCTAGGATCGTTTCTCTCATTTTCTGTTCCTCTGGGATTCACCACAGTAAATTGGAATGGCCCTTCAGAGACCACTCTCCACATTCGTTCATGTTTAGAATACAGGTGTGCCTGCATTCTCAATCTCCATAAATCATAGTTCTCCACTGAGAACATGAGAAGTTTCTTAGAAGACATTTTATCTGAGTCTTTTAAGAATTCAGCAAATAAGATCAGTTCAGATAGACCACAAGTATTTTAGAAAAATAAAACTTTGGTCAACAAAGCAGGTGGTCAAGTTGAACCACTGCTCTGATACCACTTGTTGGTCCCGGTGCAAACGAGTCTTACACGTGTATGGGGGGGAATACACGTGTTCAGTGTTTTTAAAACTTTTTCTTACTGAGGTCAGCTTGGGTGAGGTTGTCCTGATGATTTGGTCCTGAGAAGCACAGATCGCTCTGAGTCAAAGTTCTGAGAGACAGTGATCTGGAAGTCGCTTTAAACCTCGAGATAATCCCAACCCCGAGTCCTGAGTTTTGAGATCCCGAGTTGCTTGGATCGATAACTAACTTCTTGAGTAAGTTCGGTTTGGTAACTATCTGTTCTAGCTACTCGGATGTCTTGGAATGGTTGGCCCTTAGTTTATACTCGTTTTAAGCTTTTCTTTGAAAAACCTTCCTTTAATGGAATAGTGATTAGGTTGTGATTCAATTTATATGCAACTTCAAAGAGATTGATTCCAACCGAAATATCGATGAAAATATGCTTTGAGAATATATGCAATTTAAGCAAAGCAAAAGCAAGCAAAGAACACCACGACAATTTATAGTGGTTCGAGACTCAAGCTCCTCGTCCACTCTCTCTCGATCTCTTGAGAGAAATTCACTAATCACTTCCTTGAGCTTTTTGACTACCTCTCGTAGTTTACTTACTCAACTTCGGCCCTAAGTTTTTCGACTACCCCATGGTTTACTTACTCAACCCGACCTTGAGCTTTACATTACCTCCTCAGGTTTACTTACTCAACTCACACAAGCTTTGGACTACCACAAGTAGCTTACTAACTTCTCCTTTAGAGCTTTACACTATCTCTCCAGGTTTACTCACTCTTTTACAACTCCAATCTCACCAACAATCACACTCAAACTACCTTCTAGAGGGTTTGGGGTTTCTTGGTTGGTTTCCAACTAGGATGAGATATCCTTTACAATAAAGAACAATGCAAAGGCTAGGATATCTCGACTAAGCTTTGGATATATCTTATCAAGCTAGGCTTAGTTTAATGAGCTCTCTTCAATATAAAGCACTTGGGAAATTCGGTTTTTCGAAAGCTTCAACTTTCTCGATAATAAGTTTGAGCTCTTGAGTTGCTTACAAATTTCCCGTAACCTTTCAATGTAGAGGTCACAAGTATTTATAGGCATACACCAAGGTCACTCTTGAAAAACTATCCGTTGGAGAGATAGCTTCGTGAGTTTCCTCTTATGGTGTGTGAGAAACGGCTATATTTAGGGTTTGACACTCCCTAACACGTTTTAGGCAATAGCCTTTCATGGAGCCGGTCTTCACTTTTTGCATTCTGGAACTTTGTACTTCTGACATCTTTTTTTTTGACACATCCTTTGTCGATGTCGATATGGTGCGATCTTTGTCTTCCTCTTTTTGACTTTTATCTCTAGTTAAAGGTAGACAACTCAACGACTCTTTTGGTTATAATCTCTGAGTGATATAACCTTAACAACACTTTGTCTTAGTTCCTTTTGTCTGCATTTGAATGTCTGGGCAATATCTAACTTTCTAAGGAATCGCGATCTTCTCTGTATTGCATCATTCAGATAGATATGTTCAGTGCCTCGGAACATTCAGGTTTATATCTTGAGCATTCGATACATTCTTGAGTCTTGATAATTCTTTGTGCCTTGATATTCTTGATCTTTAGTTCTTGATCTTACATCTTACGTGTCTTGAGTCTTACGAGTCTTACGAGTCTTCTGAGATGTCTTGGTGATATCTTGAGTCTTCATCTTTGAGTCTTCAATTTTCGATTTCATCTTTTGAGTCTTGATATCTCGGTTTCATCTTGAGTCTTGATATCTTTGTTTCATCTTTGAAACTTGAAACTTCGATTTCATCTTTGAAACCGGTTTCTTGAAACTTCTTGAGTTCTTGAAATCTTGAGATCCTAACTTTGATCTGTGTCTGATTCACTATACATTTTGCAGATAACATCCTGAATACTCTAAAACTGAATCCTGACTCAACTATCAAGATTATTCTGAACATGTCATACTCAGGGGTTTTGTTTTGGGATCTAATCAAAATCATATATTTATTAAATTCATCTCCCAACACGTAATGACTCATGGATCCTGGTAAATGCCTTCAATCTGTGATAACTAATTGATATTGTTTCATCTTCTGTAAGTGTGGTTAGAGAGCTGGTAAATGTCTTCAATCTGTGATAACTAATTGATTGTTTTCATCTTCTGCAAGTGTGGTTAGAGAGTTTGTAAGTGAGGTCAGAGAGTAGCAGCTAGTGGAATTGCAGGACTTAAACTCATGTAAACTCAAAAATGGAATTTTGGGTACATCTTGACTCAACATCCTTAATGAAAGCAATAAAAATTTCTTTTGCCTGTTCAAAAAAAAAAATAACTTTTTTCTTTTTCAGATTGAGGGCAGCCATAACCCCATGTTCTTAAGTAGATCCGTCAGTGATCATCATAAGCAATGATAGATTAAAAGCAAAATTTAGAGTTTGAATAGTGCGATTGGTACCATTTTCACCCAACTTTTTAATTAAAGAATTGAACCATTCAAAAAAATAACATGAAACAATGAAATATATAAAAAGAAGTATTAGTTTATATTAAGAAAAGTATATACAACTCAATTCTATTTTTATAAAAGACTTTTTTATATAAAACTTTTTATTTATAAGAGTTCATCATTTTGGATCATACTGTGTGCGATATATATTATATGCTGAGATTGTGTAAAATAAAGGAGTTTTATTTTTATCTCACATTGGATTGTGTCAAAAGTTGGAGGACTTTCTAATCCTATAAGAAGTCTTATTCTGTCCCATATTGGATTATGGAAAAAGATGACGGGCTTCCTAATGTTATTTAAGAAGCTCATGTTTCTTTAATATAAGTGCATCAGTTGATTTTGGTCTTATTAATTTAGGCCCAGCCGGTTAGGGATCATTTATATTTCCATTTGAGTTGTATATTATTTTCGGTTCTGAATAATATACGAGATCATCTCTTCTTCCCGTGGACGTAGCTAGCACATTGTTAGTGAACCACGTAAAATTCGGTGTCGGTTTATTTATCGTTTTTATATCTTTCTCGCATCAGTTATAACAAACTGGTATCTAGAGCCTTGTTGGGGGTTTTCGCAATTTGGAGAGAAAGATTTGTGCCTTGTTGAAACAACAAGGATTGTGGCCACCTGTTGGGATATTTTAATTTTGATGAATTGTGCTAAAACATTATCAACTTGTGTTATTGAAGCTAAATTGCAGATAACAAGTTGAGGGGGAACGAGAGAACAAGTTGAGGGGGAACGAGAGAACGAGTTGAGGGGGAACTCACGGAATCAGAAGTAGATGATCGAGATCAGACGAGGCTACAAACGAGACTGATCGAGATCAGATGAGTTAGATGAGTTCGAAGTTAAACTGATGAGCTGTGCAAAATCAGAAGAGAAGAAAAGCTAAGCCAGCTGATCAGAAGAATCAGAAGGTCAAATGATCAGATGACCAAAACTGAACTGATCAGGAGACTAGATCAGAAGAGAAGGTTGCAGATCAAAAGAAGAGCAGATGAGACTGATCGAGATCAGATATGAAGATGAGCAGATGGTCAAGATCAGACGTGATTGAGACCAGATGTGTTAACCTGATATGCTAACCTAATATGCTAATCTGATGAACTAATCTGATGCAGATAAACTGATATGTGACCTGATGCTATACTGATCTGATCATGTGAGCTGATCAGATCAGGCGAGAAGAAATCAGATATCAGAAAACCAGAAATCTGCATACCAGATCAGAAGAGAAGTCATCTGAAGTCATGTTCACTGAGAATCAGAACGCTACTGATGATCAGTTAGCTGAAAAGTGCTAATTGACTGAGGGTCGATTGTTCAAGACAAGAAGAATCAACTCGGTCGGCTGAAAGTGTCGAGATAATGATCGAACAAGGTCCGATCAAGAGAAGTCACCAAGGCTCGATAGACCTGAAGCTCGGATAGACTCAAGGCTCGGACAGATCTGAAGACTCAGAGAATCCTGAATGATTCCAAGGCAAGGAATCTGAGGAATATAGCCAAGTAAGATCACCGACGTGGACCAACGAGAGGAAGACAACCAAACTGAAAAAAGTGCGAACTTACAGAGAATAGTATGGATTTGAATGTGATTATCTCCAACGGTAACATTCAAATCCACACTATAAATACAAGTTCTTCCCTCATTATCAGGTGTGGAAGTGCGAAGAAGATAGCAACAATGCTACAGAGCCAAAGAGAGTTATACTCAAAAGCATTCACACCCTAGAACACAAGTCCAGAGATATACAAATATATTCAAAAGAGTGTTCTAGAACCCAATCTAAGCAACCCACGATGTATCCTAAGCTTAGAGAGATTTTCCCAACCTTAGCATTGAGGCTTAAACAAATGTAAGGAAAATCTCACCATAGTTGGAGACAACACCAAATCCAAACCCCATGGTGAAGTGAGGTAGTTGTTAGGCAATCCCGAGTGAGGGTGATAAGTCCCGTTGGAGTGTGAACTCGTTAAACATCTGTAGGCAATCCCGTGGAGGGTGATAAGTCCCGAGGCGAACCCGAGAGGGTGATAAGTCCAGTTTGAGTGAGAGCTCAGAAAATATCTATAAGCAATCCCAATCAGTGGAGGCGATAAGTCCTGTTTGAAGGAATTTCCCTAGAATGGGGAGAGTGGATGTAGGAGCTTGAGTCTCCGAACCACTATACATTGTTGTGTTGTTTACTGCTTTATGTTCTTATCTTGTCATAACGCATTCGATTATAAGCATAACACAACACATGAGCTTAAAACGCAAAAATCTGTAATCACTCTGCCCTCACCCCTATTTTATATGCATCAAACTGAAATGTTTTGCTTCCGCACGCGTGAAATGGGTTTTCTAATCGGGACCATCACCACCATTGATGAAAAAGATGGTGGATTTGGAAGAAACTAAGATGACCATTCTGGAGAAGAATTCACACTTATCAATCATGTTGTGTCTCGCAGATGACATCATAATCGAAGTCGCAGAGGAGGAAACTGCGCCTGGTCTATGGTTGCAGTTGGAGAGTCTGTATATGATGAAGTCGCTAATCAATAAGTTGTTGTTGAAACAACGTCTGTTCAGTTTGCGTATGCATGAAGGTCAGCCACTTCGTGAACATCTGGATCAATTGAATACAATTCTATTAGAATTGCGTAAAATTGATGTTAAAGTTGATGATGAGGATGTTGCTTTAATTCTGTTGGTTTCTCTACCTTTGTCGTATGAGAATTTTGTGCACTCTTTCATTGTTGGGAAAGACACTGTGTCTTTGGAACAGGTCAGATCATCTTTGCATACTAGAGAGTTGCGACATAAGGCGAGTGGTGGAAGTTCAGATAATCAGGCCGCTGGACTAGTAGCTAGAGGGAACAAGGGACCTAGAAAATTGGGGAAGAAGAAATTCAAGAAGTCTGGGTCTAAGGGTCCTAAATCAGACGATAACTGTAACTACTGCAAAGAGCTAGATCATTGGAAAAATGACAGTCCAAAGAAGAAGAAGAAACAGGAAGGAAAAGTAGGTATTGTTGTTGTTGCTGAAGGAAATGACCCTAACACATCACACTGATGTGTGGGTTCTTGATTCCGGTGCATCTTATCATATATGTCCGCGCAGAGAGTGTTTTACAACTTACGAGCAAGTGGATGGAGGTAATATTTTTATGGCCAACATTTCAGTTTGCAAGGCGGTTGGAATAGGCTCAATTCAATTACGGACACATGATGATAAATTTTACACATTGAACAATGTTAGGCATGTTCCACAAATGACGAAGAATCTGATATCACTTAGTCTTCTAGACAGTAAGGGTTTCAGTTTCAGAGGTGAAGGTGGAGTTATGTATGTCTATAAGGGTTCTAATGTGATTCTAAAAGGTGTGAAGCAAGGAACTTTGTACTTTCTGCAAGGTTCAACGCTATCTGAATCTGTTATTGTTACATCATCGGAAGTTCACAAAGACGATTTGACTAAGTTATGACAAATGAGACTTGACCACATGGGTGAACGGGGAAATTTTGGGAATGGAGATCCATAGGGATAGAAATAAGAAGAAGCTTTTCCTTTCACAGAAGGATTACATTCAGAAGATATTATCAAGGTTTGGTATGCCTACAGCTAAATCAATTGATACTCCAAGTGCTGTCAATATTCATTTGTTTGTTGCTTTCGCTCCTAAATCTGCTGAGGAGAAGGAGTACATGTCTCGAGTTCCCTACGTTAGTGCAGTAGGGAGTTTGATATATGCTATGGTTTGTACTAGACCTGATCTTGCACATGTTGTTACTGTTATCATCAGGTTTATGAGTCAACTTGGAAAAGAATATTGGCAGGCTATGAAGAGGATATTTCAGTACCTCAGAGGTTCTGGTGTCGGTCTCATTTATAGAGGTTATACAAATTGTTTAGTTTCAGGCTACTGTGATTCTGATTATGCAGGAGATTGACAGTAGAAGGTCTATGCCCGATTATACTTTTACTCTTGGTGGTTTTATTGTTAGTTGGAAGCAACTTTGCAACCTACAATTACTTTATCTACTACAGAGACACAGTACATGGCCTTGACTAAAGCAATCAAAGAGGGAATTTGGTTTAAAGGGTTGGTTAGTGATCTTGGTCTACATCATGATTATGCAACTGTGTTATGTAACAGTCTGAGTGCAATATGTTTAGCCAAGGATCAAGTTCATCATGAGAGAACAAAATATATTGATGTCAGGTATCATTTTTTTGAGAAGTGAGAAGAGGGTTAAAGTGAAGAAAGTTAGGACAGTTTATAACCCTGTTGATATGTTCACAAAATCGGTTTCAAATAACAAGTTTCAACACTGTTTGAACTTGTTAAATATTACAAGTTGTTAGTTGCTCTGCTTTGAGGGCGAATTTGTGTACGAGGAGTTGCTCGTAAGTCTAGCACTTTTATGGTGCATCTGGTACACCTGTTGATCTGTGAGAGGATTCAAAATCAAGGTTGAGATAATGAAGTTTTATTTTATTTTACGAAGGTGGAGATTTGTTGGGATTGTGTAAAATAAAGGAGTTTTTTGTTTTTTATCTCACATCGGATTGTGTCAAAGGTTGGAGAACTTCTTAATCCTATAAGAAATCCTATTCTGTCCCACATCGGATTATGAGAAAAGATGAAGGACTTCCTAATGTTATTTAAGAAGCTCAGGTCTCTTTGATAAAAGTGCATCAGTCGGGTTCAGTTTTGAGCTTATTAATTTAGGCCCAGTCGGTTAGGGATTATTTATATTCCCATTTGAGTTGTACATTAATATTATTGTCGGTTCTGAATAATATACGAAATTCTCTCTTCTGTCCGTGGACGTATCTAACACATTGTTAGTGAATCACGTAAAATTTAGTGTCGATTTATTTATCGTTTCTATATCTTTCTTGCATCAGTTATAACATTATAATGTAGAAAAAAATTCTCCTTATAAATTTTAGATTTGTCTCTCATTGTATTCGTAAATCATAAGTATGAACTAATGGTGTGTGAGCTCTCATAAATAAAATAGTTGATGTCGTTATTGATGTAAAATACTATATATATATATATATATGAGGGTGAAAAATCTAAAAATAACTATCGGTTTATGTCTTGCAAGAGATTTACTTGTGTTCTAAAAGAACTATAGTAGTAGAAGTTTCATATAAAATTATCGATCCACAAGACAAAGTTTAATTTTGTGTGCCTCAATAAGAATAAAATGATTACTCTTGGGTTGTTTTGTCTGGTAGAGTAGACTTAGGACTTGGGAGTAAGCATTTATTTAGGTGTCAGGTTTGAAATTTTTAAAGTGCGATCGAATTCTTGAGATGGGTCAGCCTATACAGCTTAAAATGAGCCTCCCGCTAGTGGACGATAAGTTATGGTCTCCAAATTATGCAGTCAATGAAACGGATAACGAGTCATAAAAAAAAGAATAAAATGATCATTTACACCGAAATCTCCACATCCAAAACTATTAGTTGTCGCACCAGTCGATCCACCTCCATCCCTACACAACCAACATCCCAGTTATCAACATAAGAAATGTTAAGACTTCACAAGATAAATTGAAAAAAAAAAAAACTAATACTCGCAATCAGGAGATCAGAAAACAAAAACTCTCAACTCAGGAGATATAATTAGAGGTCTCAACTTAGGATATATATATATATATATATATATATACATTTTACATTTTTATGTTAGTTCACCCCTTCACAGTAATAACCTAGCCACCCCTATTTTTTTGACCTAGCACACCTTCTGAATTTGAAACTTACTGAACTTTGGAAGCCCAACAGGTAACGCCACTGTTGATGTGGGGCTAGTGGGAACAGAGAGACAACAAATACAAACGTCGTCGATTCTTCGAGATTGTGAACAGATAAATATCACGAACAGGAATCACGAAATAATAATTTGATAAATCGTTCAAATTAAAGAGAAATGTTGACATAATGCCAGCTCCCCTAGGATAGAAACTCAATCAACACTGCAGATATAGTTTTTTGGGCTAATATGTATAAAAAAGATTAAAATATAAAATTATAATTTACTAAATAAAAAGAAATCCTGAAATATAATATGCAAGGTATAATGATTTATATAAATTAAAGAAATTAAAAAAAAAAGATTAAATTTTCCGTAGTCCAGTAATTTATCCTCATTTTGAAATTGATCCTGAATGTTTTGACTTTTTTATTTTGATCCTGTAAGCTTATGAGAGTTTTGAAATTGGTCCAGATGACCTGCAATAGTAGGTCACCTTTCTAGTTAATGCAAATGTAACATTTTGTTTGACCTTTTTTTTTCATGTGGTAATATTCATTGAAATTTTATATTAATGTGACATTATTTGTTTTAATAATTCATTAAATTAGTAGAAAAATTATAAATTCTAGTATTTTTAACTTTTTTAATATATTATCAAATATGTTACTGAAATTTTTTGTACATAAATTTATATCATTTAAACCCTAAATTAAATTAAATTTTGTTAAATTATTTCAAAAATTAAATCCAAATATTTGAAATATCTTAAAGTAAATTCATAAAAAAAAACTTATGACCGATAAATTTGTAAAAATTAAAATCATGAGATTTTAAAGCTGTAATATAAATAAAAAAAATAAAATGTTAAAAAATTATTTTAAATTTAATTTTAAAAAGGCTATAGTATATTTCTTTTTTAAAAGTTTTATTTTAATTTTATTTATATTAAAATCTTTTTAAAACCTTAAAATTTTTAATTTTTACAAATTTAACGGTCATAATTTTTTTTATTGAATTTACTTTAAGGTATTCTAAAAAATTTAATTTAAGTTTTACAATGATTTGGAAAAAAATAATTTATTTTAGGGTATTCAGTAACATAATTTGAAGAATATATAATTTTTTAGTTTTATTATTTTTCTATTAATTTAATAAATTATTAAAATAAATAATGCCACATTAATATAAAAATGTAATCAATATTGTCACATGTAAGTAAAAGTCAAACAAAAGGTCACATGCAAAGATTAACCTGGATAAGTGACTCTTATTGCGATCAAGAGCTGATTTCGCCAATTTCAAAATTTTCACAAACTTACAGGATCAAAATAAAAAAATCAAAACAATCGGGACCAATTTCAAAACGATAATAAGTTATTGGACTACAAAAAATTTAATAAAAAAAAAAAGATGCCAAAATATTTTTTTCCCTCGTTACCAAGTATTATATATATAAAATGACAAAACTATTACTCTCAACTTTAACAAAAATATT
Organism: Stenogyne calaminthoides; assembly: GCA_037126765.1. Lineage (NCBI taxonomy): Eukaryota > Viridiplantae > Streptophyta > Magnoliopsida > Lamiales > Lamiaceae > Stenogyne > Stenogyne calaminthoides. Next base: position 18,805,252 of record JBBCBC010000003.1, read on the forward strand.
TAAACAATATCAAATTTTATTATTTCCATATGTGTTCATGTATATTGATGTTTATTTTTTAATAGGAAAGCAAAGGATATTGTTATCATTAAAAAGGACACCTATTCAACCCCAACGGTCATAAGGCGTCCAGATGGTGAGAAATCTTATCAGTATTTGAATAATTATATTTGTCCTATTTTCTAAAATGTAGACACACAGCTTTCAGTTGATAGTGAAATTGATATATCATGCGATTCATGCAGGCGGCTGTAATCATTTCCACTAGAAGATATTCGCGGAAAAAGCTAAAAAATAAAAAACACAAAGAAAGTGAGCTAATATTTCCCATATATTCAGTATTTTAACCGATATTCAAATATGATGCTTCAATATTGAAAAAATTTCATCAAATTTAAAAATCTGAATTTGGACAAAAACTTGTATGCAATATTGCGTCTGATGATATGTCTTGATTAATGTCTTTTTTTTCATGATCGGGAAATGGATTTTAGGGCAGATTGTTGGTGGGTCAATGAGCTTCTTCATCTTCTTCCTCGCGCGGTCAGATTTCCCCTTCTTCGTCTTCTCTTCTGGCGAATCTCATGGGCTTTCTTCTTCCTCGTTCGTGCCCTAATTTTTTTTTTCCGCTCCGATTATTGGATGAAACCAGGTCATTCAATTTGGATTTCGATATGGATTCTACGTGAAGAAGAGAGAATATGTGTGTGGTGTTTGGATTACCCCTCAACACAAAGTGTGTGATGAAATTCAGATCCTTCTTTTGACTTTTTTTTTCACTGCTCAGAATCTGTAATTTTGACCTAATATTTTTTTCACGTTTGTCTTGGTTTTTTGTTCATTTAAGTAACACTCTTTTTTCTCATATAGTAACACTCTTTTTGTTCATGTAATAACACATCAAATTGTTCTTTAAATCTGTAATTACGACTATGATTTTTTTTTCGCTTTGTCTTGATTTTGTTCATGTGGTAACACGTAATATAATAATGTAGTAACATTTATACATAGATATAATGTACACAAAAATTTGAGAAAAAAATAAAAAAAAATTATAAATCTGTAATTTTGGAATTTGAAGATTTTTTTTTTTCGTTTATCTTGGTTTTTGTTCATGTAAGTAACACTCTTTTTCTCATATGGTAACACTTTTTTTTATTCATGTAAGTAACACATCAAATTGTTCTTTAAATCTGTAATTACGATTTTGTGATTTCTTTTTTCGGCGCTTGTCTTGATTTTGTTCATGTGGTAACACGTAATATAATAATGTAGTAACACTTATACATAGATGTAGTAACACACAAAAAATTAGAGAAAAAAAATTATCGTCTGATTGGGAATCGAACTCGCAACCAAATTTATTAAAGAACAAACCCGAACCACTAAATTTCTGAATACATATTTGATAAAAATATCATTCTATAAATACATATGCGTCCGCGCCAACCCTGAACCCACCGCCCGTCACCCTACGCCTCGCCATGCCCCGACCCGCCCGACCGACCCGCACCTGCACCGCTAATTTTAAGCAATTTTTACCTTATTTATGTTGTATTGCATACATAACACTAATGTCAATATATTTTCTATGAACTTTCTCCTGAATTTGTGAAGAATTATAGAATTAATTTGTTTATTTTATTTTTCTAACACCCCCTTACTCATGAGCTGAACTCTCTTACTCCATTATTAAAAAGAGACTAATCGAGTGAATGAATTAATATGGGTGAAATTTATGTTGTATTGCACATAACACTAATGTGCAATATTTTACACAAGACTTTCTCCTGAATTTGTGAAGAATTATAGAATTAATTTGTTTATTTTATTTTTCTAACACCCCCTTACTCATGAGCTGAACTCTCTTACTCCATTATATAAAAGAGACTAATCGAGTGAATGAATTAATATGGGTGAAATTGCTTTTAGTGGGGCGTGAACCTGAAGGCTCTAATACCATAAAAAAATTTCATTTAATCTAAAAGTGCGAACTTGTGAAGTGTTGTGGAATTAATTTGTTTTATTTAATATCCCTAACAAATATCTTTAAAAAGAAAAAAAAAACTTATATAAACAGGGATGCATAGCCCTTTTTGGGATTAAAAAATTTTGTAATATACATGTAGAATTTTTTTATTTATACATTAAAATCGTAAAATTTTGTCATTTCGCCCCCTTGGGAATATTAGAATATTTTCCGTCCTTACTCAATGAAAATTTTTGCCCCTCTTGTGATAAAATTCTGGATCCGTCCCTTCATATAAACAACTCAACTCGAAATGAAATACTATTTTAAAAATATAAAAGCTCATATGAGATGGTCTCATATATAAGACGTATTTTATTTTTTCTATCATATGATTAATGAGTTTAAAGAATTCAAATCAAATTATAAGTTAAGGGGTAGCATGACCCAAGTAACACGGTACATGGATACGTCTCATATATGAGATCGATTAACACAAGACTCTTTTTTTTTTAATTATGATATTAATAGTTGTGTTATTTTCAGTGTAAACAAGTGATATATTTAAAAAATGTACTTGAGTTGCACGGTGCACTCAGTGTATATATAAAAGACGTTGTCTTCTTTTGACCCAGCTAGTGGATGGCGAGTTTTAATCCCTTGGATAAGTCAGTCATTGGACCGGATGAGTTATCAAAAAAAATCTTTTCCTTTTATCTATGGCATGCACGGGTGGATTCAAAAATTGATAGAAAGGTGGGCCAGAAAATATAATTATTTAGTAAATAATTATAAAAATGCAAAAAAAAAATACATAATTTATACCCAATAAATTGGAAACCAAAGTAATTTTTCTCTCTTTGTCGTCAATATTTTTTAACCTTGATTTCTCGTAGACTTCCATAGTTTCAATCTTTTTTCTTTCACTTGCTTATGTTTTGTGTCCCTTTTCAGGCTAACTAGCTTGTGACTCGTTGTTTAGAGTTGTTCGGAGGGTTGTGGTTCCTGTGCGGCTACCTCGAATCATCATGTATGTCCCATTGTCCGATCTATGTGCCATCGTTTCTTTGGATGATGAAGAGAGTGTCCAGATCCCAGTTTTGGAAAACATTGAGACCTCGTTTCGTTTGAGGGATTTTTCGTCTTGATCGGTAAGGTTTTAGCCCCGCACTCGATTCCACCTACCGATCTAGAATCCATGTTCCACAATATTTGGAACCCGAAGAACTCAATGACATGGAAGGCTTTGGATATGTTGTTATTATCCCATTCGCTACGGAAACCGATTATCTACAGATTTTGAAGGGAACCACTTGGTTGTTTGATTGCTATCTCTTTGCACTACAGTGTTGGAATAGACTAGCACGTAAACACGTAATACATGCGCAACGAAAATAAATCACCAACAACGAATAATTAATTGCATAAACGTGTACGAATAATCATAACGAGAAATCTTATACAGTAATTCGAAAGCATATTTATAGGACAAGGGTGACCGATTTTTTCACTAGAAAAATAAGGAGGAAAATCTTTTTCTTGATGTCCAAGAAATCTTGAATATATCCCACATATTATTTTCTCCATAATTAAATTTTTCCATAAAAATCTCACTTCCCTTTATCCCATATTTTTTGAAAAATACAAGGAAAAAGGAATCAAGATTTGATTTCTTGAATTTATGGGATAATTATGTATTCCAAGAATACTTATCTTTTTCCATAAAAATCTTTTCAAGAAAATCTTTCTTCTTCTTTTCCTACAATTTTCGAAAATTACTAGGAAATATAGGCAATAATATTTTCTTCTCCTTTTCATTAATTGAACTTTAATTTGGGCTATTTGAAGGGCCTTTAGGAGAATTAAGATTGGACCTCCAATGGGCTATGAAACTTTAATGTTTAGCCAAAATATTATTCAAGCCCATTAATATTAATTTATTCTACTATAAAATTAATATTGAACTATCCATCTTAACTCATATTACGACTTCACAATAATATGGCTCCCGGTCATTATTTTCCGTGTTTAAGATTATCTTAGTCCACTAATTAATTAGGTCACTGAACAGGCTTTATATTAATTAATATATTTGTCCTTGGAGTAAAGACAGCTCAACATTATTATTCATACCGGAAATAAATTTCCACTTACAAGATTTGGTATGATAAAGATTCTGAGTCCACCAAGGGGACAAATCAAGCAAACCGTACTTGCAAACGATTCTCCGTATTAAATCTTAGCAATCGTCATGTAATTAATAATATTGCCCAAGATATAAGGTATCGAATCACATTGATTCTCTTCCCATCATAAGTCAAAGCAATAGTTATTAATTTTACACGATTCTATTTAAAGGACGGAGATTAAGAAATAACGAACCACTGAGGTCTAATTCTTGTATATTCAGTACCGAAGAATTTATCCTCATGTACGTAGGTCATATTCAGCGCATCTTAATGCACTAGTGTAATCTCTTGGTCAAGACAAACCAATCTGAGTCTTACACTTCAACCTTTCATGATGGATTGTTCATTTTCATCTGGGTTGTGAATTTGTACTTAGTCACAAGGAACTGTTAATTCGATCTTCTATGATCTGGTATCACCAAATTAACTACAACGTAATACGTACTTACTTATTGAACAGGTTTGCAACAAATATATATAACATTCATTCATATTTAATGCAACCGTGATTAATAATTTATTTCAGTCAATAAATAAGAAATTCAGTTTGGTTATACAAAGTAAAAAACATACTTTTCAGTATAACCCCAACATTTCATAAGCTGGAACTGTCGGGAGCTTGGGAACCCTCACACAGTTCAAGAGCTTCGCAATTTAATCCGCGCAAAGTCTCCCTCAATTGTCTTCTTATGTGAAACAAAGTGTAATAACTGTACGCTGGATGTGTTGAAAAACAAGCTGGGTTTTTTGGTGTATCTGTTCCATCGAAAGGTCGATCTAGTGGTTTGGCTCTTCATTGGAAACGAGATGTTTCTCTCTCTCTTAGAATGTTATAAAATCATTTTTATTGATGCCACGATCTCTATATGTGGCTCCACTTTTCGAACCACGGGGGTTTATGGTGAACCTGATGTCTCGAAACGCCGGTGGGCGTGGCTGAATTTTCATACTTTACACGCGACTCTGACAATGCCTTGGCCCTGCTTGGTGATTTTAATGAAGTTCTCTTTCGCTCGGAGTTTAATAGTAGGAATTCTCATAAATGGAGGCTTTCCGTGATACTTTTAACTTTTGCCAACTTAATGATTTGGGTTTCAAGGGAAGGAAGTTCACTTGGGAACAGTTGAATATTGTTCCCTTCACTCAAAGGGCACGACTTGATAAATTTGTTGCAAACCAAGCATGGATAATTTTGTTCCCGTGGTTGATGGTTCAGCATATTCCCTTCATAAACTCGGATCACCATTGCTTACTTTTGAAGTTTGGAACTCGCAACCCACACTTGAACGAATGATGCTATAATAAGCCTTTCTGTTTCGAAGCACTTTGGATCTGGAAATCTGATTGCCAGCAGGTCATCAAAAGCTGTTGGAATTCTGACATGGCTGATCTTCCTACTAAACTCGAAAGCTGCTCGTTGGGGCTCATTGCTTGGGTAATCTGCCAGGTTGTTAAGGAAAGAATGGTGGAAAGTTAGATCCCATATTGAATTTTACTCGGAGCAAGAGAATGTTATTTGGAAGCAAAGAGAAAAGCAACACTGGCATCGTAAGGGTGATAGAAATACCTCATTTTTTTCATTCTAATGCCTCGTTCAAGAAGTCCAAATCCCATATTTCCCATTTGGCGGGTGATCATGGTGTCCCGAAAGAAAACAAAGAGGATCTGAAAGGCATCATCTCCGATTATTTCTCCAACATCTTAAGCTCATCCTTCCCTTCCAACTCTGATATTCAGCAAGCCACTAGCGTATTTGCCACAAGATCCAACAACCTCCCAGTGACTCTCTTAAAGAGCCTTTCACAAGCAAGGATGTCAGGAAAACACTCAAATCCATGCATCCGTTCAAATCTCCAGGACCTGATGGTATGAGCCCTGTTTTTTTTATCAAAAATAATTATGTTCTTTTATTAAATTTCATAACACTTGTGAGTTTGATCGTGTGGTTAATAGGACGTTTATTGTTCTCATGCCGAAAGTTGATAATCCCACTTTGGTGTCCCAATTTTGTCATATTAGTTTATGCAACATTATTTATAAACTTGCCACTAAATGCATTGCTAATCGGATCCGTAGTGTTCTTACTGTTGCCATCTCAGAGTCTCAATCGACTTTCATCCCAGGGCGCCTCTGTCGGAGTTTACTAACATGTAAAGCAGTTAAACATGCGCAGTGGAAAAACAAATTAACCAACAACGAGTAACAATTGCATAATAGAAATAGCGAAATACGTTTAAAGGAATTCTTACAGTGCTTCGTAAGGGAGTTTCCTTAACTATGGTATCCACGTAACCCTCGTTCAAAAACGTGCACAGATTATCCAGCGTTGAAACACTAGATGAATTTGATAGGAAATTTCTATGAAATTTTATGGAGAAAATAGTTTCTTGTGTGTTATTCTGGATTCTCAAGGACTCATATATATAGGTGTGTTTTTTTGAATTTTCAAGGACTCATATATATAGGTGTGGTTTTGCTTAAAACCTAAGCAATTCCCAATAGGAAATAAAAATCCTAAATCTATCTTAAATTTGACTTAATCAAATCCTATACATTTACTTCCATGTATTATTTTGGGATTTCTATTTAATTAAATTATCCAATTTAATTAAATAATAATATTAATAATTCTATATACTTATTATTATATTTCTCCATAACTAAATGTCATGATCCAATATAATATTTAATCAACCAACTATAATCTGTAAAAAAGAGTTACTTGTTGTGCGACCCATAGACCCTCATATATCGACCCATAGACCTTTCATTCATCGGGAAGAGATACAGTGTTGTACAGGAGGTGTTGTGCATCCTTCCTATCATTGAATCACACACACTGCGCATGTGTGTGTGTGCGTGTGTGATCCAATGGTGGGAAGGGTGCACAACATTCTCCTGTACGACACCAGATCTGATTCCTCATTCACCACCGTTTCCTGCCACCATTTTCTGTCAAATCGAATGACAGATGGATGTATCAAATGGTTTGGATCTCTCCAAACCCATCAATTTTGTACCTTAGTTTTCGATTCTGTATACTAAAACTTCACGAATTTAAGTTTGGGTGCCTCATTCACATCAATTCAAGACAACCTTCTTCCCGGTCAAGATTCATCATTTTTCAGCGAATCGAAGGTCAAACTCTATATAAAATTGTTCATCTCTCCAAGTCCGCCATTTTGATATATGTCTCGTACTTCAACACATCATAAAACAACAAAGAATTGGTAGGAAAAACATTGTGTTGCGCTTCTCAAATCTATTCACGAATTAATGCCCTTTTTGGCCCGTTCCCGCAAATCGAAAGATGAGTAATATATCAAAATAACAAGTATAGAGAGGCGAACAATATGATATATCACTTGACCTTCAAGTTATCGAAAAATGTTTGGAGACAATGAAAAGTGATGAATGGACAATCATGGTTTAAAAAAAAATCAATGAAATTAAACATAAATTATAAAAATCGGAGAACATAAATTGTTAACATGATGGAATGAAATCACATATTCCACAATTGGTATTTTACTTTATTTTTCATAATATGAATGAACTACGCTTGAAATAATAAAAAATATACTATAAACCATCATATAATTTCGAGTCATATTTTAAAAAATCAATACAATAAAATACCAATAAAATAATGAAATATAGAAGTCAAACCATAATACAATTGTACGAAATATTATGGTTTTCCCAATAAAATACCAATAAAATATTGATGGATATATTTTACGAAATTTTATATATTTATATAGCATTTTCCTGTCCGTAAATTTTTGGTTCATGCATCGATGAGTGTCCCTTTTATGATATATCACATCGGAACTTCGGATAATTTTCTTTATTGGGAGTTCTGCACATTTTACATTAGGTATTTATTTTATTCCCAAGCACACATGTTGGGATTCTTCAAGAATCATCCTTTAAAAAAAAAAAAAAAACTCTTCTATCCATGACATAATTATGTGATGTTAGGTTGGTCGTGAGATAAATTCAATTATATATGTATATATATATTTTATATTTATATATTTAACAATTAATTATATTACATTTTTCTAATCTGACTATAATAAATTTTAATTTCTCCTATGAGATATTCTAACAAGAAATTTGTGTTTATATTCTTTATGTACGGTTGAATGTACGGTTGGACTTCATCACAATTGAATAACACATACTTATGTGCAGCTTCAACCTCTTGTCGGTTTAACTAGGGTCGTTCAATACTTTTTCCCAAACATCGACCTGAAATCTTAAACACGGACAAGTTACCCTCAATATCATTAGCAACATTATCTGTGCCTCTACCGTCGTAATTACGAGGCTCGTTTCTCAACCTTGTTCTAACATGATCCTCAAAATAATAACAACAAAATATTGTAACCTCCTCACACAAGTAGGCATTAACAATTGATGCTTCAACTTTTTGCCTTTTGTTTAGCATTGAGCTTCAAGTTATGGAGATACCTATAGATATATAATAAAAAAATGGATAAGAGTTAAACATAAATATATATATTTGTATAAATAGATTGTTCAAGGAAGGTTTACCTCTCAAATGGATACATCCACCTGTATTGCACTGGACCAACAATTTTGGCTTCATATGCTAAGTGCACCGGTAAGTGCTCCGTCGAATCAGATAAGCTGGAAGGGAAAATGCGCTCCAATTTGCATAAAATAACTGGAATGTCTTTCTCCAAACGGACCATGTCGTCCCACGTAATCATTGTAGACGTTAAATCTTTGAAGAATAGACTCAATTCAGTTACACCCTCCAGATATTGTTCGGTAGGAATTTCCGAAATGCGAGGGGAACAATCGTTGCATAAACATGTGACAATCGTAGCTTTTCATCCCAGACACCTTTCCGTTTGATGTGTTTACACAACAACTCAAATTGGAAACATAATCATTTGGAAATCTCAGCTCTTCAATCCAATTACACAAAGCCACTTTCTGTGTCTTATCAAGTGTGTAATTGGTTTAGGGATATCTTCCTGTACCCTCATCCCTCTTCAAGTGATCACGTTTTCATATCTCGTTCAACTCATCACGTGACTTTGCAGTGTCTTTTGTCTTGCCCTCTGTGTTCATGATTGTGTGGAACAAGTTATCGCACATTCTTTTTGATGTGCATCACATCTAAGTTGTGTCGAATCAAAAGTGAGCTCCAGTAGGGCAAATCCCAGAAAATGCTCTTCTTCTTCCAACCACCCGGTACCATTTTATTATGCTCCTCAGCATGCTCTTCTGTTGTTTTTCTCAATCCCTTCTGATTAATTTGATTTAACAACCTTTTACCTACATGAATGCGAAGAGTTACAAGTTAATTAATTTATCGTATGTAGAAAGAAATATATTAATTCATTTAAAACAACAAATATAAAAATACCTGATCTTTTTTTCAAGAAGTTTTTTGTAATGACTTTGTTCTTGATAAAGTCCTTTTTATTCTTTTGAAAAAGATGATTATCTGGTAAAAACTTTCGATGGTTATCAAACCATGAAACTTTTCTGCTAGGCAGGAGACTAAAAACGTCAGAATCCTTCATTCAGTAAGGACATGCTTGTTTCCCAGCTGTCCTCCATCCGGACAACATGGAGTAAGCAAGGTAGTCGCTGATCGTCCAGAGCAAGGCAGCCCTCATCGTGAAGTTTTACTTTCTCGATACATCGTATGTCAGCACTCCATTTTCCCACAGATGTATCAAGTCTCTTATCAGAGGCTGAAGGAAAACATCTAATTTGTCCTTTGGATTCTTTGGGCCATGTACCAATACCGTGAGAAACATAATTTGGGGCTTCATGCACATCCACAGAGGTAGATTATAAGGAGTCAATATAATCGGTCATAACAAATACTGCTTACCGTGCATTCCAAATGAACAAAAATCATCAGTGCTGAGACCTAACCGAACGTTCCTAGGTTCGTCCAAAAAAATAGGAAACACCTCGTCAAGATGTTTCCTGGCCATCGAGTCAGCAGAGTGTCTCATCTCTAAGGAATCAGGATCAGATGACTCCGTATGATGCCATGCCATATCTTTGGTTGTGGCACTAGATTGATACAATCTCTGAAGCCGAGGAATGATAGAGAGGTAATACATCATTTTATTTGCCACTTTCTTCTTCTATTCTGCTTCCCTCGACTATCAGTCTAGTTCGGACGCGGTACTTTGTACTTAGAGTGCCCACAAATTCTGCACTTATCAAGATTCGCGTCTTCTTCATTACCCCAGAATAACATGTAGTTATTGATACAATAATCAATACTCTCTACTGGTAGACCCATACTCTTCAACAAATTCTTGGCTTGATATTCTTTAATAGGCACCTTATTACCAGGAGGACATATCTCATTGATCAACTTACTAATCTGGTTATAGGCTCTTTTAGAGAGTTTGTTCTCAGCCTTGATAGCCATGAGTCGAGCATTGAATGACAACAGAGAGTGAGTTTAACATCCATCATACAGATCTTCGTTGGCTGCTTTGAGTATTCTGTAAAAGTTAGATGCTTCCTCATTTGGTTCCTCTTCCATAGCCTCATCTTGAAACCCACCAGCTTCCATGAATTCTATTCGAGAGCATTATAATACTCTTCAAGTGTATTGAAATCAACATTTCATCGATCTTCACCATGACATGTCCAATTGTAGTAATAAGGTACAAAATCATTCATGATGATATGTGTTTGAACATCGACAATCACTCTGTATAACTTGTTCTGACACTTTCTTGCATTACACGGATATCTTATACGACCTTCTGAATTTGATGCACCCTGATTAATTGCAAAGTGAATGAAGTTATTAACTTCATTCAAGAACTCCATATTTATACGTCCGTTGATAAGTCGAGGAGTCGAATACATCTACTGACGATTTGGATATTCCATCTGTTTCAAATCATATCAATATGATAATTCTATAAAAAAATGGACAGAGTTTCGTCTGTATATGTAAATATCCAAAAATAATATTCTTATCAAATAACATCAAAGAAATCCACGCAATATATGATCACAACATTCATTTAACATAAACAATCTACACAATATATATCAACATCAAATACAAAACAAACTTATCAATTATATACATTACACTATATATATATATATATATATATATATATTTTTTTAAACGGTAGAAATGTGAAAACGTACAGTAATTTTTTTCTCGAGGAGTTGAAATGCTTCCGCTACACAATATGTGTTGGGGAATAAGTTGCACGGATCTATTCGGGATAAATATTTAAATACAAATTTAATTATGATAATTATTACTAGCATGAATTAATCCTATATTAATTCAAATAATAATTCAACAACAAATCATGCATATAATTAGTTCACGTAAATCCTACGCATGCGGAAATACTACGAGTTTACGTAAACATACCTCTTGGAATGGTAATGGCCTCGTTGATTAAACACACCGAAAAACCTTCACAAGTATTCCCTTAATCCTTGCTCGACAATCCGGTGGTAGGATGCTCGCGAACAATTAACAAAAGGAAAATAAACTTTGTTGCACCACCTTTGTGGATTTACTAATTTTTTCAGCACATGGAATTGTACTTGGGAATGAAACACTCATCCCCTATTTATAGAGGGTGTTGGTCGAAAATTTTGGGATAAAATAATATGGGAAAATCTTTTTCTTGATCTCCAAGAAATCTTGAATATATCTCATATATTCTTTTCTCCATAATTAAAATATTCCACAAAAATCCCAACTCCTCTTTGTTATGGAAATTTCGAAAATAATAGGGAACAAGAATCCAAGATTTGGATCTTCTTGAATTTATGAGATGTTCTTGTATTTCAAGAAATACATATCTTTCATAATATCTTTTCAAGAAAATCAAGAAAATCTTTATTGCCATTTATATTTCAAGATTTTCGAAAAATACTATATGGATAACCAAGTGGGAGATTTCTTGAATTTAATGAGATAATCTTGTATTCCAAGAATACATATCTTCATTCCATAACAAAATTCAAAGAAAATCTTTCTCCCCTTTTAATCCATAATTTTTGAATTTATGAGGAAAAATAAGGCAACAATATTTATTTTATTTTAAACACCTTTTTCAGTTATTGGACTTTATGTTGGGCTACTTAGGGGGCCTTTAGGAGAATTAAGATTGGACCTTCCAATGGATCTTGAATTATCAATATTGAGCCACAATATTATTCAAGCCCATAAATATTAATTAATCCCACTACATAATTAATATTGCACTATCCATCTTAACCCATATTACAGTCAATATGGCTCCCTTTATTATTTCCGTGTTTAAGATTATCTAGCCCATTAATTAATTCAAGCCACTGAAATAGCTTTCCATTAATTAATATCTTTTGTCCTTGGTTAAGGAACAGTTCAACATTATTATCCATACCGAAAACTAGTTCCAATTGCAAGATTTGGTATGATAAAGCTTATGAACCTCCCAAGGGGCCGTCGAACAAAGCGTACTTGCACCGATTCTCCGTATTAAATCTTAGCAATCACATGTGACCAATAATATTTCCCAAGATAAAAAGTATTGAATCTCGTTGATTCTCTACCCATGATAAGTCAAAGCAATAGTTACCAACCACACGTGATCCTATTTAAGGAACGAAGATTAAGAAATAACGAACCACTGAGGTCTAATTCTTCCTTGTTCAGTTCTGAAGAATTTGTCCTCCTCAGAGGTCCTATTCATTACGCATCGATCATGCACTAGTGTAATCTCTTGGTCAAGACAAACCAATCTGAGCCTTACACTTCAACCTTTCACGATGGATTGTTCATTTCCATTTAGGTCGTGAATGGTGTACTTTTGGTTACAAGGGACTGTTAATTTAATCTTTTGTGATCTGGTATCACTAAATTAACTACAATGTAACACGTACTATTTATTGAACAGTTATGCAATAAATATATGTAACATTCAATGATATTTAAAGCATCAGTGATAAACAATTTATTTCAGTAAATAAGTCTGAAATTCAGTTTTGATTATACAAAGTAAAAGCATACTTTCCAGTATAATCCCAACAATCTCCCACTTATACTCAAAGTCTGCTTTTAAGTATACTACAACATGTCTCGTGTAGTTCCTTATACGTGACATCTAATGTCACCTACACGAACCCAATAATTTCTCCCACTTATACTCAAAGCAGATTGGCAACGATCTTGACACCCATTCCTTCCACATGTCTCTCGAATGTATTCAGAGGTAGACCCTTTGTGAATGGATCTGCTAGGTTGTCTTCTGACGCTATCTTTGCCACCTCTATATCTCATCTCTTAACGATATCTCGTATAAGATGGTATTTCCTTTCAATGTGTTTACTGGCCTTGTGGGCTCTTGGTTCCCTTGAATTTGCAACTGCTCCGGCATTGTCACAATAAACAGTGGTTCTGCTGGGCAAATTCGGAACTACATTCAAGTCCACTAGGAAGTTCTTGAACCAAACCGCTTCTTTCGCTGCCTCGCAAGCAGCTACATATTCGGCTTCCATGGTAGAATCTGCGACGCATTTCTGCTTGACGCTTCTCCATGTCATGGCTCCTCCCCCCATGCAAAACACACTACCGGAGGTAGATTTTCTGGAATCTAAGTCTGATTGGAAATCTGAGTCCGTGTAGCCGATGGGGATTAGACTATCTGACTGATAAGTTAACATTCTATCCCAAGTTCTTTTCAGATACTTCAGAATGTTTTTAACTGCTGTCCAATGTTCTTTCCCCTGGTTATTTTGATATCTTGCCACCATGCCAACGGCAAAGTAAATATCCGGTCTCATACACAGCATTGCATACATAAGGCTTCCGACAGCCGAAGCATATAACATGCCTTTCATGTCATCTATCTCCTTTTGTGTCTTAGGGCACATTTTCTTGGATAGATGGATTCCATGTCTGAAAGGTACGAAGCCTTTCTTGGAATCCTGCATGCTGAATCGTTTCAAGACAGTGTCTATGTATGAAGCTTGCGACAAGTCTATCATCATTTTCTTGCGATCTCGAGTGATCTTGATCCCAAGGATGTGTGCGGCTTCCCCTAAGTCCTTCATATCAAACTGTTTTGAAAGACATACCCTTACGTCTGATAACACCTTTACATCATTCCCGATGATCAGAATGTCGTCTACGTATGGTACTAAGAATACCAATGCAGTTCCGACATGCTTTTTGTATACACAACTTTCGAACTCATTTTGATCAAACCCATAAGACTTTATAACATGATAAAAACATTGGTTCCAAGCTCTGGATGCCTGTTTGAGTCCGTAAATGGACTTCATGAGCTTACAAACTAGGTGTTCTTGGCCTTTTTCAATGAAGCCTTGGGGTTGTTGCATATAGATCTCTTCATCAAGACTTCCGTTAAGGAAAGCTGTCTTGACATCCATTTGCCAGATTTCAAAGTCGAGATGCGCAGCAATCGATAAGAGAATTCGGATGGACTCAAGCATGGCTACGGGCGAAACAGTTTCCTCATAATCGATCCCTTTTTTCTGAGTATAACCTTTCGCCACAAGTCTTGCCTTGAAGGTTTCCACCTTCCCGTTCGGTCCTCTTTTTCTCTTGTACACCCACTTGCAACCAATGGGGTTGACCCCATTAAGTGGTTCGACTAGCTCCCACACTCTGTTATGATCCATAGAACCCATTTCGGCCTTCATTGCTATTTGCCAAGAAACTGCATCCTTGTCTTGGATTGCCTCGTCATATGTCCATGGGTCTGATTCGTCTTGACCGGGGATCAAGTCCGAGGACTCTCCTATCCCCATGAATCTCTCGGGCTGTTTCACAACCCTCCTACTACGACGAGGTTCCGGTTGTGTAAGTGTGTCGTTTGGTATGTCATCTTGTACAGTTGGACTTTATGTTGGGCTACTTAGGGGGCCTTTAGGAGAATTAAGATTGGACCTTCCAATGGATCTTGAATTATCAATATTGAGCCACAATATTATTCAAGCCCATAAATATTAATTAGTCCCACCACATAATTAATATTGCACTATCCATCTTAACCCATATTACAGTCAATATGGCTCCCGGTTATTATTTCCCGTGTTTAAGATTATCTAGCCCATTAATTAATTCAAGCCACTGAAATAGCTTTCCATTAATTAATATCTTTTGTCCTTGGTTAAGGAACAGTTCAACATTATTATCCATACCGGAAACTAGTTCCACTTGCAAGATTTGGTATGATAAAGCTTATGAACCTCCCAAGCGGACAAATCGAACAAGCGTACTTGCACACGATTCTCCGTATTAAATCTTAGCAATCGCATGTGACCAATAATATTGCCCAAGATAAAAAGTATTGAATCTCGTTGATTCTCTACCCATGATAAGTCAAAGCAATAGTTACCAACCACATGTGATCCTATTTAAGGAACGAAGATTAAGAAATAACGAACCACTGATGTCTAATTCTTCCTTGTTCAGTTCTGAAGAATTTGTCCTCCTGTAGGTCCTATTCAGTGCATCAGTCATGCACTAGTGTAATCTCTTGGTCAAGACAAACCAATCTGAGCCTTACACTTCAACCTTTCACGATGGATTGTTCATTTCCATTTAGGTCGTGAATGGTGTACTTTTGGTTACAAGGGACTGTTAATTTAATCTTTTGTGATCTGGTATCACTAAATTAACTACAATGTAACACGTACTATTTATTGAACAGTTATGCAATAAATATATGTAACATTCAATGATATTTAAAGCATCAGTGATAAACAATTTATTTCAGTAAATAAGTCTGAAATTCAGTTTTGATTATACAAAGTAAAAGCATACTTTCCAGTATAATCCCAACAATCTCCCACTTATACTCAAAGTCTGCTTTTAAGTATACTACAACATGTCTCGTGTAGTTCCTTATACGTGACATCTAATGTCACCTACACGAACCCAATAATTTCTCCCACTTATACTCAAAGCAGATTGGCAACGATCTTGACACCCATTCCTTCCACATGTCTCTCGAATGTATTCAGAGGTAGACCCTTTGTGAATGGATCTGCTAGGTTGTCTTCTGACGCTATCTTTGCCACCTCTATATCTCATCTCTTAACGATATCTCGTATAAGATGGTATTTCCTTTCAATGTGTTTACTGGCCTTGTGGGCTCTTGGTTCCCTTGAATTTGCAACTGCTCCGGCATTGTCACAATAAACAGTGGTTCTGCTGGGCAAATTCGGAACTACATTCAAGTCCACTAGGAAGTTCTTGAACCAAACCGCTTCTTTCGCTGCCTCGCAAGCAGCTACATATTCGGCTTCCATGGTAGAATCTGCGACGCATTTCTGCTTGACGCTTCTCCATGTCATGGCTCCTCCCCCCATGCAAAACACACTACCGGAGGTAGATTTTCTGGAATCTAAGTCTGATTGGAAATCTGAGTCCGTGTAGCCGATGGGGATTAGACTATCTGACTGATAAGTTAACATTCTATCCCAAGTTCTTTTCAGATACTTCAGAATGTTTTTAACTGCCGTCCAATGTTCTTTCCCCTGGTTATTTTGATATCTTGCCACCATGCCAACGGCAAAGTAAATATCCGGTCTCATACACAGCATTGCATACATAAGGCTTCCGACAGCCGAAGCATATAACATGCCTTTCATGTCATCTATCTCCTTTTGTGTCTTAGGGCACATTTTCTTGGATAGATGGATTCCATGTCTGAAAGGTACGAAGCCTTTCTTGGAATCCTGCATGCTGAATCGTTTCAAGACAGTGTCTATGTATGAAGCTTGCGACAAGTCTATCATCATTTTCTTGCGATCTCGAGTGATCTTGATCCCAAGGATGTGTGCGGCTTCCCCTAAGTCCTTCATATCAAACTGTTTTGAAAGACATACCCTTACGTCTGATAACACCTTTACATCATTCCCGATGATCAGAATGTCGTCTACGTATGGTACTAAGAATACCAATGCAGTTCCGACATGCTTTTTGTATACACAACTTTCGAACTCATTTTGATCAAACCCATAAGACTTTATAACATGATAAAAACATTGGTTCCAAGCTCTGGATGCCTGTTTGAGTCCGTAAATGGACTTCATGAGCTTACAAACTAGGTGTTCTTGGCCTTTTTCAATGAAGCCTTGGGGTTGTTGCATATAGATCTCTTCATCAAGACTTCCGTTAAGGAAAGCTGTCTTGACATCCATTTGCCAGATTTCAAAGTCGAGATGCGCAGCAATCGATAAGAGAATTCGGATGGACTCAAGCATGGCTACGGGCGAAACAGTTTCCTCATAATCGATCCCTTTTTTCTGAGTATAACCTTTCGCCACAAGTCTTGCCTTGAAGGTTTCCACCTTCCCGTTCGGTCCTCTTTTTCTCTTGTACACCCACTTGCAACCAATGGGGTTGACCCCATTAAGTGGTTCGACTAGCTCCCACACTCTGTTATGATCCATAGAACCCATTTCGGCCTTCATTGCTATTTGCCAAGAAACTGCATCCTTGTCTTGGATTGCCTCGTCATATGTCCATGGGTCTGATTCGTCTTGACCGGGGATCAAGTCCGAGGACTCTCCTATCCCCATGAATCTCTCGGGCTGTTTCACAACCCTCCTACTACGACGAGGTTCCGGTTGTGTAAGTGTGTCGTTTGGTATGTCATCTTGTACAGTTGGACTTTATGTTGGGCTACTTAGGGGGCCTTTAGGAGAATTAAGATTGGACCTTCCAATGGATCTTGAATTATCAATATTGAGCCACAATATTATTCAAGCCCATAAATATTAATTAGTCCCACCACATAATTAATATTGCACTATCCATCTTAACCCATATTACAGTCAATATGGCTCCCGGTTATTATTTCCCGTGTTTAAGATTATCTAGCCCATTAATTAATTCAAGCCACTGAAATAGCTTTCCATTAATTAATATCTTTTGTCCTTGGTTAAGGAACAGTTCAACATTATTATCCATACCGGAAACTAGTTCCACTTGCAAGATTTGGTATGATAAAGCTTATGAACCTCCCAAGCGGACAAATCGAACAAGCGTACTTGCACACGATTCTCCGTATTAAATCTTAGCAATCGCATGTGACCAATAATATTGCCCAAGATAAAAAGTATTGAATCTCGTTGATTCTCTACCCATGATAAGTCAAAGCAATAGTTACCAACCACATGTGATCCTATTTAAGGAACGAAGATTAAGAAATAACGAACCACTGATGTCTAATTCTTCCTTGTTCAGTTCTGAAGAATTTGTCCTCCTGTAGGTCCTATTCAGTGCATCAGTCATGCACTAGTGTAATCTCTTGGTCAAGACAAACCAATCTGAGCCTTACACTTCAACCTTTCACGATGGATTGTTCATTTCCATTTAGGTCGTGAATGGTGTACTTTTGGTTACAAGGGACTGTTAATTTAATCTTTTGTGATCTGGTATCACTAAATTAACTACAATGTAACACGTACTATTTATTGAACAGTTATGCAATAAATATATGTAACATTCAATGATATTTAAAGCATCAGTGATAAACAATTTATTTCAGTAAATAAGTCTGAAATTCAGTTTTGATTATACAAAGTAAAAGCATACTTTCCAGTATAATCCCAACAATCTCCCACTTATACTCAAAGTCTGCTTTTAAGTATACTACAACATGTCTCGTGTAGTTCCTTATACGTGACATCTAATGTCACCTACACGAACCCAATAATTTCTCCCACTTATACTCAAAGCAGATTGGCAACGATCTTGACACCCATTCCTTCCACATGTCTCTCGAATGTATTCAGAGGTAGACCCTTTGTGAATGGATCTGCTAGGTTGTCTTCTGACGCTATCTTTGCCACCTCTATATCTCATCTCTTAACGATATCTCGTATAAGATGGTATTTCCTTTCAATGTGTTTACTGGCCTTGTGGGCTCTTGGTTCCCTTGAATTTGCAACTGCTCCGGCATTGTCACAATAAACAGTGGTTCTGCTGGGCAAATTCGGAACTACATTCAAGTCCACTAGGAAGTTCTTGAACCAAACCGCTTCTTTCGCTGCCTCGCAAGCAGCTACATATTCGGCTTCCATGGTAGAATCTGCGACGCATTTCTGCTTGACGCTTCTCCATGTCATGGCTCCTCCCCCCATGCAAAACACACTACCGGAGGTAGATTTTCTGGAATCTAAGTCTGATTGGAAATCTGAGTCCGTGTAGCCGATGGGGATTAGACTATCTGACTGATAAGTTAACATTCTATCCCAAGTTCTTTTCAGATACTTCAGAATGTTTTTAACTGCCGTCCAATGTTCTTTCCCCTGGTTATTTTGATATCTTGCCACCATGCCAACGGCAAAGTAAATATCCGGTCTCATACACAGCATTGCATACATAAGGCTTCCGACAGCCGAAGCATATAACATGCCTTTCATGTCATCTATCTCCTTTTGTGTCTTAGGGCACATTTTCTTGGATAGATGGATTCCATGTCTGAAAGGTACGAAGCCTTTCTTGGAATCCTGCATGCTGAATCGTTTCAAGACAGTGTCTATGTATGAAGCTTGCGACAAGTCTATCATCATTTTCTTGCGATCTCGAGTGATCTTGATCCCAAGGATGTGTGCGGCTTCCCCTAAGTCCTTCATATCAAACTGTTTTGAAAGACATACCCTTACGTCTGATAACACCTTTACATCATTCCCGATGATCAGAATGTCGTCTACGTATGGTACTAAGAATACCAATGCAGTTCCGACATGCTTTTTGTATACACAACTTTCGAACTCATTTTGATCAAACCCATAAGACTTTATAACATGATAAAAACATTGGTTCCAAGCTCTGGATGCCTGTTTGAGTCCGTAAATGGACTTCATGAGCTTACAAACTAGGTGTTCTTGGCCTTTTTCAATGAAGCCTTGGGGTTGTTGCATATAGATCTCTTCATCAAGACTTCCGTTAAGGAAAGCTGTCTTGACATCCATTTGCCAGATTTCAAAGTCGAGATGCGCAGCAATCGATAAGAGAATTCGGATGGACTCAAGCATGGCTACGGGCGAAACAGTTTCCTCATAATCGATCCCTTTTTTCTGAGTATAACCTTTCGCCACAAGTCTTGCCTTGAAGGTTTCCACCTTCCCGTTCGGTCCTCTTTTTCTCTTGTACACCCACTTGCAACCAATGGGGTTGACCCCATTAAGTGGTTCGACTAGCTCCCACACTCTGTTATGATCCATAGAACCCATTTCGGCCTTCATTGCTATTTGCCAAGAAACTGCATCCTTGTCTTGGATTGCCTCGTCATATGTCCATGGGTCTGATTCGTCTTGACCGGGGATCAAGTCCGAGGACTCTCCTATCCCCATGAATCTCTCGGGCTGTTTCACAACCCTCCTACTACGACGAGGTTCCGGTTGTGTAAGTGTGTCGTTTGGTATGTCATCTTGTACAGTTGGACTTTATGTTGGGCTACTTAGGGGGCCTTTAGGAGAATTAAGATTGGACCTTCCAATGGATCTTGAATTATCAATATTGAGCCACAATATTATTCAAGCCCATAAATATTAATTAGTCCCACCACATAATTAATATTGCACTATCCATCTTAACCCATATTACAGTCAATATGGCTCCCGGTTATTATTTCCCGTGTTTAAGATTATCTAGCCCATTAATTAATTCAAGCCACTGAAATAGCTTTCCATTAATTAATATCTTTTGTCCTTGGTTAAGGAACAGTTCAACATTATTATCCATACCGGAAACTAGTTCCACTTGCAAGATTTGGTATGATAAAGCTTATGAACCTCCCAAGCGGACAAATCGAACAAGCGTACTTGCACACGATTCTCCGTATTAAATCTTAGCAATCGCATGTGACCAATAATATTGCCCAAGATAAAAAGTATTGAATCTCGTTGATTCTCTACCCATGATAAGTCAAAGCAATAGTTACCAACCACATGTGATCCTATTTAAGGAACGAAGATTAAGAAATAACGAACCACTGATGTCTAATTCTTCCTTGTTCAGTTCTGAAGAATTTGTCCTCCTGTAGGTCCTATTCAGTGCATCAGTCATGCACTAGTGTAATCTCTTGGTCAAGACAAACCAATCTGAGCCTTACACTTCAACCTTTCACGATGGATTGTTCATTTCCATCTAGGTCGTGAATGGTGTACTTTTGGTTACAAGGGACTGTTAATTTAATCTTATGTGATCTGGTATCACTAAATTAACTAAAATGTAACACGTACTATTTATCGAACAGTTATGCAATAAATATATGTAACATTCAATGATATTTAAAGCATCAGTGATAAACAATTTATTTCAGTAAATAAGTCCGAAATTCAGTTTTGATTATACAAAGTAAAACATACTTTCCAGTATAATCCCAACAATATGCACTTCAAAAATAATTTTCGGCTCTATCTACACAAAATTTAGCGTTGGTTTTGGAAAAAAAAGTTGAGTTCTTGTTTTTTGTGTAAAATGAAATCTATTTTTTTTTTTTTGTCTGTGTTTAGCGACGGATACAACGACAGTTACATAAAAACCGTAGCTATTATAGACGGATTCAGTGACGGAAATAACTGTCATAGATAGTGACAGTTTAGCGATGGAATTTAAATTTCCGTCGATAACTCTGTCGCCAAAATTGTCGCTATAAACATTATTTTTTAAAAAAATTAAAACAAAAATTAAAATTGTTCAATCATTCATTAAAAAAAACAGATATTGAAATTGTTCAATCACACGTAAAAATAATAACATAAATTAAAACACAAAATTATAAATTGTTCATAACATAATTAAAATAAACATTGACCCTAGAAGGGATTTTCTCTCCAAACAGCCACAATTGACTCCCATACTTCATCCCCAAGTTCTTTTGATAGGTTCACCCCTTCTTCCCTCCACTGCGTACGCCACCTATGCATCATGTCATGGTAACGCCTTCCAGCAACCTTACAAAATGTCTTGTAAACTTCATTGGTCTCGAGATCAGGACCCCACGTAGCTTGTTTCTATATTTCGAATATAATAAGATAATTAAATTAATTATAATCAATATATATTGAAATAAAATATTAATTTAAGTAAATTTTATACCGTAAACTGTTAGTGTTAGTGTCCTAGAGACAGTCCTTTGTATGGACATAATACTAAGATAATATTCAGTGTTGGTTTAATATTATTGTTTATTTAATATTAAATGTATGACATTACACTTATTAGAATATTATGTTTGATTGTTTGCATCTGTGTTCCCTTGAATCATTGCTGTCATTGAGTACGTGAGAACTCAGATGACTTAAGCATGATTCTCAAACAGCTCCGATCAAGGATCATCGAGAATGGGATATCGATGATGCAATGGAGATCGGTGTGCGATCTGCATCATACTCTTAGAGAGTGTAGTAAGATCTCACTTACTATGAGATACTAGGTATCTCATGATGGATGCACAAATACCTTAGAGGGTATTGGTATACCCATCCGAGCAACTGTTTGATGTAGTTCCACTATATGTGTCTACGGGTGTCTCGGTTATTGGGAGCGATGCCATACTCCTTTGACTTGAGGTCAATACGCACGACATGTGTGGAGTGATGAACTTTGACCATGACCGACGCTTACACCCTTCCATAGGTAGATATGGCTTGGATTGGGTTCATCACGAAATGCATGTGCGTGGTAGTTGAACCAAGATAAGGATTCATTCCTCAAAGTGGATTTAGAGAGAATACTCATGTTCTCGTCATAATTGGATCAAAGTCATTGGCCAATGCACGTCACCTTGGACTTTGTGACCAAAGGTGACACGAATGATCAATTAGTGATTCGAGATAAATCGATTAAGCTATTTGAATAGACACTTCATCATGTTCAAGGCTAATCGAGTATTCGTGAATGAAAGGAGGAAATCGCAATAGCCCATGTTACAGTTACAGGTAGTTCCACGTTTCTCGCAACGTACCTCATATATTGAAATTGTCTGATTTATTGTCTAGGGTTCAATTAAGACCGTTAGTTTGACTAATCGCTCGATACATGAGGGCTTATGGGTCACACAACAAGTAACTCTCATGTACGGATTATAGTTGGTTGATTAAGTATTAAATTAAATTTAATATTTAATTTATGGAGAATTAATAATATAATAATTTGGAATTAATTATTATTACTATTTAATTAAATTGGATTTAATTAAATAGGAATCCCAAAATAATATTATGGAATATTATTGTAGGAAAATATCTATAGGGAAAAACATATCTTTGAGATATGGTTTTCAAGATTAGGAATTATCTTCCTAATAAAGATTTTCTTAAGATATAAGTTAATCTCTCCCTATATATATGACGTCCCGGGATTCATTATTTACTACTACAAGAAAACCTAGTTTCTCCATAAAATCTAGGATAAGAGTTTTCCTAGCAAATTCCGTCTCAGATTCAACACTAGCAGATCTGTGCAATTCTGTCTACGGGGATTACATGGATACCGTAGTTGAGAAATTTGCTATTGAAATACTGTAAGATTTCTTGTTATGTTTAATCGCATTCGTTTAAAGCAATTTATTGTTCGTTGTTGGTGAACTGTTTATTTCCGCTGCGCATGTATAACATGTTTACGTGCCTATATATTCCAACAGTGGTATCAGAGCTTAGGCTCTTTGTTCTAATTGCTTTGGTCTTAATTTAATTAAAAAGATTTTTTTTTATTAAAACCGAGGTGCACGATTATTTGAACCGCACCCCCTATTTTTTTAATCCTTCTCGCTCGAGTTTGCCTTCATCCCCAACCCCAAATTAAGGTTTCCCCTTTTGGGGATCCGCCGCTGCTTGCTCCACCAGACCGTGGCCGGCGGCGTTATGTCGCATCGCTGGAGGCTGGCGTTAGGCGCCGCGCCTCGCGATGCGTGCGGAAACTTGTGGCATCGATCACTACTTCATTCGGTTGTGAATCGCTCTCGAGTTGCTGCTTTGTTCCGCCTCTTTTCACGGCGGTGTGCCGCGATCTCTTCGTTTTGTCTCGTGGCGATGCGCCACCGATTCGTCCTGATTTGGATCTTTCGACGCTTGGGCGTTTTTGGAACTTGACCGGTGTGTCTATCTCAATATGTCACAAGGCGGCCTGCCACCAGAATCGAGACGAATCAGTGGCGGCGCGCTGCCGATTCGATGATGCTCTGTTTCTTTTCTGGTTTCGAACCAGTTCGAACTAAGGGGCGGCGTCTCCGCGGGCGCCCCTTCCGTCATCGTTCGTACAAGGCGGCGAGTCGCCCGCACGCGTAGCACTGCGGTGGTGACTCGCGCCTGTTCGTCCAGACCATGCTTGCCGCGTTGCTTCGTCGCCTGTTTCGACCCTTTTTGTTGCTTGAACTAAATTTGATTTTCTGTTTTGGTTCTTGGTTTAATTAATTAGATTAATTGTTGGTTAAAACGATGATGATGAAATGATTAACTGAGGTTTTGGAGGATTTGGGAATTTTAGGTCGGATTGGATTCAATTGTGGAAAAGGGTGATGATGTAGGAGGGCTGTTTTGCAGATTTGATTTGAGACAATCCCTCCGGTGCAAATTTTGAAAATTGCACCTGAGCCCCAGGATTAAAATAAAAAATATATATATTTTGGAATTTTATTGGATTTTAATTCTGAAATTAAATCGTTGGTTGGAGCAACATTGAATTAATTAATTGGATTAATTATATATTTTAATAATTGATTAAAACAGGTTAAATGAAATTAAAATTGGATTTTGAATTTTATTTAATAATTTTGATGATTATTAAATTTCCACTTAAATTAACTAAATTTAAATAGTTTGTTAATGTTTTAGTCCGCATTATAATTGTTTGGGTAGGCGGCGCCCAATATTTGTCGGACCATATTAATTGATTGGGTAGGCGGCACCCATGTAAGTGTTGGTCCGCATAAAATTATGTTTGGGTAGGCGGCGCCCAATAAGTGCTCAAATGTGATGTAGATTAACATGTTTGATCTCGATTAAGCAATTAATACCCCGCCTTTAAAAATGTTCCTCACTAAAATATGGTTTTTCATTAAATTGAAATGATGCCTTCCATTAAAATTAAAAGTAAACCGAGAATTTCGTTCCAATGGGTATTTAAGACCAAAGTCTTTTGTTCGGATCTAAATTCAACGGGACTTTTATAGGGACACGTAGTGTCGCCGCTCGATGGTTGTAAACCAACTTAACTTTGTTTGACCAGCCAAAGCAGGGAAACGAAAGTTAAGGGATATCCGATTGAACTAGGTTCAATCAACTAGGAGTTGCAGTTTTGCAATTGGTTTGGAGACCTACCAGTTCTGCTATTATAACATTCAGCCAAAGCTGGGATTAGGATAGTAGGAATGTGGATCCTAGTCCATTATGATTTATATTGGATATAAATTCGTATTCTTCCGATGAGGTCGTTGAATATGTGAAAATAATGGAGACTAAATAAACTTAAAAGGCCACATTTATTTTGATTACTGAATATTGATCATAGGAGTTATGTGTTTAATTCCCATTTTATTTTATTTCTCTAGGATTGTTGAAATGAATAACTTATCACTGAGAAGCATTTTGGAAACGAACAAATTGGCTGGGCCAAATTTTCTCGACTGGCACCGAAACGTGCGTTTGGTGCTCAGGCAAGAAAAGATTGAGTACGTGTTGGACACGCCAATCCCTGCTACCCCAGAGGCTGGTACTGAAGAAGCCGAGGCGTTTGACGCCAAACCTCAGAAGAAGCATCAAGATTATGCTTCTCAGGCTCAGTGTGTTATGCTCCTCGGGATGACTCCCGAGCTGCAAAGGCAGCATGAGAGGATGTTTCCCTTCGAGATGATCAAGCATCTGAAGGATCTCTTTGATTCTGAATCTCGTTTCGAGATTTATGAAGTGATGAGAGATCTGTTTAGATGCCGGATGTCTGAAGGAGGGAAGGTTTCTCCTTATGTATTGAAGATGATTGGGCTAATCGAGAAACTTGGTCATTTGGGCATTGAGCTTAACACCAATGTTGCTGTTTATGCCATTCTTCAGTCGCTTCCCGATTCATATTCAAGTTTCGTGGTAAACTTTAATATGAATAAGACGGAATCGACTATGCCCGAGCTGCATAACATGCTAAAGACTTTTGAGTCTTCCACTGCTAAGGAAAAGCCCGTGCTCATGGTGAGTGTCTCTACTTCTTCTGCTCCGAAAGAAAAGAAGAAGCGAAGGGGCAAGGCAAAGAAAGGCTCCAAGCTAAACTTCCTCAAGCCCAAAGGTGGAATTCAAAAGAAGGAGAGGGTGGACAAGGATGTATGCCTCCACTGCAAGCAGAAGGGGCATTGGAAGAAGGACTGTAAGGTTCTAGCAGCTGAAAAGAAGACACAAGGTGTCTCCGCCACCGGAACAGGTATGTTTGTTATTAAGATAAACATGTCCACAAATGATACTAACTGCTGGGTATTGGATACCGGTTGTGGCTCACACATTTGTACCAATGTGCAGGGTCTCAAGCATAGCAGGACAGTTAGGCCGGGTGAAGTCACCCTACACGTTGGGAATGGAGCAAGAGTTGCTGCTGAATGTGTTGGTGTTTATGTTTTAGATTTACCCTCTGGTTTTAGACTTGAACTGAATAATTGTTATTTTGTTCCTTCTATTACTCGAAACATTATTTCTATTCCTATGTTAGACATTGAAGGGTTTTCCTTCCATTTTGCAAACAATAATTGTTATTTTTTGCTTAATGATGATATGTATGGGAATGCTCCTTTATCGAATGGTTTATACTTGTTGCATTGTGGACATAATATTCTTAATATACAAAACAAACGACTCAAACTTAGTAATCATGAAAACACAACTTACTTGTGGCATTGTAGACTTGGTCATGCAAATGAGAATAGGATAACAAGGTTAAGAAAGTTAGACTACTTAACCCCATTCGACTTTGAGTCTTATGGTAATTGCGAATCCTGTCTCAAGGGCAAGATGACCAATAAACCGAGTTCGTGCCAAAGAAGTTCTAGAGTTGATCCACAGTGATGTCTGTGGATCATTTCTCACTCTAGCTAGGGGTCAGTTTGGATACTTCATCACTTTTAATGATGATTTTTCAAGATACGGGTATGTGTATCTTATGAGACACAAATCTGAATCTTTTGAGAAATTCAAAGAGTTTAAGGCTGAAGTAGAGAAGCAACTTGGTAAGAGTATCAAGACTCTTCGATCAGATCGAGGAGGTGAATACCTTAGCCATGAATTCACTGATTACTTGAAGTTACATGGAATCCAGTCACAATGGACTCCTCCCGGAACACATCAAATGAATGGTGTGTTCGAAAGGAGAAACCGAACCTTGTAAGACATGGTGAGGTCCATGATGAGTTTTTCCTCTCTTCCGATATTCTTATGGGGATACGCGTTACAAACCTCAATCTACATTCTGAATAGGATTCCATCCAGAGCATACACCATATGAATTATGGTGTGGCAAGAAGCCAACTTTTTCGCATATCAAAACATGGGGTTGCCCCGTGATTGTTTAAAAGATGCTCACCAATAAGTTGGAATTCAAAGGTGAAAAGGATTATTTTGTGGGATATCCTAAGGAAACTAAAGGATATTATTTCTATCTACCGGAGAAACAGTCAGTCATTGTTTCTAGGCAGGTCAGGTTCCTCGAAGAAGATTACGTCTTCAAGGAACGAGGCCGTAAGATGATAGAACTTGAAGAAATTCAAGAACCACAAATTAACAAAGAGACTGATATCTTGTCAAAGCAACATGACCAAGAATCAGTGGGAGCATTCAGTAACTCGCATGGTGGAAGTTTATCACATAATGATCCTCTTTCAGCCAGTGGGAGAGTAATTGGAGTTGCAATGCCTGCGCAACGAACTCCAAGTAGGCTGAATGAGAATAACATTGTTCAAACTCCCGCTCAAGAGGCATCCGGAAGTGCTCAAGGAGCGTCCGAAAGCATCAATCTTGAGGCCTCCCCGGTCAACGATGAAATCACTTTACCACAAAATTTTCACGATCAGAATGTGCAGCCTGAACAACCACAACTCCGTAAGTCTACTAGAGTTCGTAATCCGATCACCAGATATTATGGTTTCCTCGTGGTGGAACAAGATGACATGGAGATCCCGAATAAGGACGAACCTAAAACTTACACTGAGGCAACATTAGATGTTGACTCAAAGAAGTGGCATGAAGCCATGAAATTCTCGATGTACATAAATCAAGTTTGGGACTTAGTTGAATTGACAAAAGGGGTCAAACCCATAGGTTGCAAGTGGGTCTACAAGCGTAAGACCGATGCAAATGGCAAGGTATAAACCTACAAGGCTAGATTGGTGGCGAAAGGCTACAGTCAACGCGAAGGCATTGACTATGACGAGACTTTCTCACTAGTTGCTAAGATCAAGTCCATTCGAATTTTACTTGCGGTAGCAGCACACCTCGATTACGAGATTTGGCAGATGGATGTCAAAATAACTTTCCTCAATGGAAACATTGATAAGGAAGTGTTCATGACTCAACCGGAAGGTTTTATCTCAAAGCCAAAATCTAATCTTGTGTGCAAGCTCAGACGATCCATCTATGGGTTGAAGCAAGCTTCTAGGAGTTGGAATATCCGATTTGATGAGGCTGTCAAATCATTTGACTTCATTAGAAACTCGAAGATCCGTGCGTCTATCGGAAGTGCCATGGGAAGAATATTGTCTTCATAGTTGTGTATGTTGATGACATACTGATTATGGGGAACAGTATCCCTCTCATGCAGTCCGTGAAAGAATGGTTGTCAAAGACCTTCATGATGAAGGATCTTAGTGAGGCCTGCTACATCTTAGGGATCAAGATCCATAGGGATAGATCCAAGAGGATGTTGGAGCTATCACAGTCCACCTACGTAGATAAGGTGTTGAAGCGATTTGCGATGGAGAACTCTAAGAGAGGTTCTCTACCTGCATGTCATGGGATAAAACTGTCTAAGAAGGATTGTCCTTCCATAGACGATGATATCCAGCACATGAAGGACATACCATATGCATCAGCAATTGGGTCCATCATGTACGCCATGACTTGCACTAGGCCAGATGTGGCCTTCGCTGTCAGCATCACTGGTAGATACCAACAGAATCCGGGTGAACCTCATTGGATTGCTGTCAAGAATATTCTTAAGTACCTCAGACGTACAAAAGAATACTTCTTAGTCTACGGGGGACAGTCAGAGCTAATGGCTACTGGCTATGCGGAAGCAAGTTTCCAATCAAACTGTGATGATTACAAATCTCAGTCAAGGTATGTGTTTACTCTCAATGGTGGGGCGGTTAGTTGGTAGATCCAAGCAAGAGATTACCGCGGACTCAACAACCGAAGCTGGGTACATTGCTGCGGATGAAGCTGCTAAAGAAGCTGTCTGGATAAAACAGTTCTTAATTGAACTAGGGGTAGTTCCGAGTGTCAGCAGTCCAATAAAGTTATATTATGACAACACTGGTGCGGTTGAGCAAGCTAAGGAACCGAGATCCAATAACAGAAACAAGCATGTCCCGAGGCGTTATCACTTGATCAGAGAGATAATCTCTAGAGGAGAGATAGAGTTAGAACGTGTTCCCACAGAAGATAATTTGGCTGATCCTTTCACCAAGACTTTGAGTATTCATGTACACACAAGACATTTCAATGGTCTAGGGGTTAGGCATGTAGGTGATTAGCTGTAGTTCAAGTGGGAGATTGTTAGTGTTAGTGTCCTAGAGACAATCCTTTGTATGGACATAATACTAAGATAATATTCAATGTTAGTTTAATATTATTGTTTATTTAATATTAAATGTATGGCATTACACTTATTAGAATATTATGTTTGATTGTTTGCATTTGTTCTTATATGTGTTCCCTTGAATCACTGTTGTCATTGAGTACGTGAGAACTCAGATGACTTAAGCATGATTCTCAAACAGCCCCGATCAAGGATCATCGAGAATGGAATATCGATGATGCAATGGAGATCGGTGTGCGATCTGCATCATACTCTTAGAGAGTGTAGTAAGATCTCACTTACTACGAGATACTAGGTATCTCATGGTGGATGCACAAATACCTTAGAGGGTATTGGTATACTCATCCGAGCAACTGTTTGATGTAGTTCCACTCTATGTGTCTACGGGTGTCTCGTTTAGTAGGAGAGATGCGATGCTCCTTTGACTTGAGGTCAATACGCACGACATGTGTGGAGTGATGAACTTTGACCATGACCGACGCTTACACCCTTCCATGGGTAGATATGGCTTGGATTGGGTTCATCACGAAATGCATGTGCGTGGTAGTTGAACCAAGATAAGGATTCATTCCTCAAAGTGGATTTAGAGAGAATACTCATCTTCTCGTCATAATTTGATCAAAGTCATTGGCCAATGCACATCACCTTGGACTTTGTGACCAAAGGTGACACGAATGATCAATTAGTGATTCGAGATAAATCGATTAAGCTATTTGAATAGACATTTCATCATGTTCAAGGCTAATCGAGTATTCGTGAATGAAAGGAGGAAATCGCAATAGCCCATGTTACAGTTACAGGTAGTTGCACGTTTCTCGCAACATACCTCATATATTGAGATTATCTGATTTATTGTCTAGGGTTCAATTAAGACCGTTAGTTTGACTAATCGCTCGATACATGAGGGCCTATGGGTCACACAACAAGTAACTCCCGTGTACGGATTATAGTTGGTTGATTAAGTATTAAATTAGATTTAATATTTAATTTATGGAGAATTGATAATATAATAATTTGAAATTAATTATTATTACTATTTAATTAAATAGGAATCCCAAAATAATATTATGGAATATTATTGTAGGAAAATATCTGTAGGGAAAAACATATCTTTGAGATATGGTTTTCAAGATTAGGAATTATCTTCCTAATAAATATTTGCTTAAGATATAAGCTAATCTCTCCCTATATATATGACATCCCGGGATTCATTATTTACTACAACAAGAAAACCTAGTTTCTCCATAAAATCTAGGATAGGAGTTTTCCTAGCAAATTCTGTCTCAGATTCAACACTGGCAGATATGCGCAATTCTGTCTACGGGGATTACGTGGATACCGTAGTTGAGAAATCTGCTATTGAAATACTGTAAGATTTCTTGTTATGTTTAATCGCATTCGTTTAAAGCAGTTAATTGTTCGTTGTTGGTGAACTTTTATTTCCGCTGCGCATGTATAACGTGTTTATGTGCCTATATATTCCAACATAAACTCCTCGAAATACAATTGACGCTGGTCAGTTGACACATATTTCCAACTGTAAGCGTTGGCAGCAATTCTCACCCGCATGATGACGTTTTTGGCTATATCAGAAGCTTCGTAACTAGGTACAATACTTATCGGAAGCTTCGTGACCAGGTACAATACTAACACATTAAAAAATAAATACATAATTAATAATTAATATTAAATTAATTAATTATATAATTAAAAAAACAACACTTACTCTCCATTGATGATATTGATAGGCAAGCGAGGAATAGGCGCCCGGGATGAAGCTTGGACGTTATTACCACCATCCATCAAAATAAAATATGAAATGTATATATTAATTAATTAATATAAAATACAATTAAATATAAATAAACGAAAAAAACATTAAAATATTACCGTGATATCGAAGAATACAGATGAAATTATCTCGTTTGTGTTGTTTTCTGATTTGATTGATGGGAAAAATGGGCAGGCAACGGCGGTATTTATAGAATTGAATTTAGCGACGGATTTTTGAAATTCGTCGCTAAAACCGTCTAAATTAACGACATCCGCTCCCAATGGGCATATCTCTTCGTTTTCTGCACTATTTAGCAATAGATATTAAATATTCGTCGCTAATGACGTCGCTTGAAGTGGCGGTTCGAATTAACCCTCGCTAAACTGTCGTAGTTTGTGACAGTTTTGGTGTCCGTCGCTAAAAATTGTGGATTTGACCGTTTGACTAATTCCGTCGCTACATCCGTCGCAGTTAGCGACGGCTGTTGTATCCGTCGCTAATTTCCATCGTTAAAACCCGCCTTTTTTATAGTAACAAGAAATTGCTAGTTATTTTAGCTAGGACTTAGTATTTTTTAAGTACACATATTTATAGTTCATTTTACTTCCTAAATATATGCAAGATAAACTTTTTTATGAGACCGTTTAATTTACATGAAAGTTAAGAGGATCGAAATTATCATGTAGTGAAAAAAATATGGATAAAAATTAGTGGATTGTTGAGTAGATCATGTGTTGAAAATACATTAAATATTTTAGTCATTTCAACACATTAAATTTAGTCATTCATATGGTACTGTCACACACGCGTTTTTCATACATACAAATAATATTAAATAATTCTCCATAAATAAGTTGTTAACGTGTTTTGGTAATAAAATTTATAAATTTTTTAATAATTTTTTTAATTTTATTATAATATAATTTATTTTTTTATTTTAAAAAAATCTTAAATATTTTTTTTCTGAACTTTTTTTCCAAAAATAATTTTTTTTAATTTAAAAAAATAAGAAAAATTTCCTGAAAATAAATTTTTTCCCAAAAAAAGGGTCGGGTTGGGTTGAATTCGGACCGGGATGAGTTGAAAAGGGTAGAGTTTATATAATTTTAATGAAATAAATTGAGATATCCAAACTTCTTTTTTTGGAGCTTCTAAGGTCTATTGAGCTTATTTTGAGATCTTATAAGATGTTAAACATCTTATTTAATTTGTCAAACTAAATTAAAGAGCTTATAAGTTGTGTCAAATGGGCTTTTAGTATGTCCAGTAGAATACAAATTAGATCGGTGTTGAACACATTTCGAAATTGAAAACTTTAACGGATTAATTCCTTTTTCTTTATTCTTTTTCTTGGCAACATCGAAAGAGTAGGAGAAATAATTTTTTTTTCGTCTAATAGTTTATTCACTATCCATTTTTCGTTCTAAAAAATTTTAATGTTCAATTTTGATCATATGATTAAATTGATTATCCAATTTTAATCCAATTTAGTCATGCATATAATACTGTAACACACTAGCATTTTTCATACAATTATACAAATAATAATAAAGAATCCTCCATAAATTTTTTTGTTGTCGTTTTGGGGTTTTTCGGCGGATGTTGTGGCTTGACTGTCACATGTACTGTCAAGTGTATTTTTAAGTGTGTTTGACTAATTCTTGTCGTCAATTCTGTTTTAATTTTAAGTTTAAAATATTAATTATATATGCTTGAAATTCCAGCTGTTAAAAAAAATACACGTGACAGTCCAGTCACAGCATCCGATGGAAAACTCCAGATAAAAAAGGTAAAACGACATTGTTACGGTCAATTTGGGACTAAAATTGGACATTGTCAAAGTTATTGGGACTAAATCAACAATAAAAAAATTTATGGGACTATATTTATTTGAGATAAAAGTTATGGGACGGTTTGTGATTCAAACTCTGCCACACACGAGTGTTTTTCATACATGCAATTATACAAATAATGATAAAGAAACCTCCATATGTAGGTATCTTTGAATTAAATATGATAATTAACATGTCCAGCAGAATATAAATTAGATCGGTGTTGAACACATTTTGAAATTGAGAATTTAACGGATTAATTCCTTTTTCTTTTTCTTGGCAACATCGAAGGAGTCAAAGAAAAAATGTTTTTTTTTTTAATCTCATAATTTATTCACCGTCCATTTTTTATTTTAAAAAAATTAAATGTTCAATTTTGATCTCATAATTAAATTGATTGTCCAATATTCGTCGAAAAATCACGAAAGACGCTATTTTCGATCATAGGGAAGTCTCATACCGGTAAAATTTAGTCATTTTTAAATTTGAGTTTTAATTTAATTTATTGAGTTATTTACACATATATAACTTAATTGATTGTAAAATGTAATAAAACTAAAAGAAAAAGAATATCAGCATCTACGTCTCCGATGGTATCGAAAACTCTCAAATTTTATTGACACGAAATTAGCAAGTAACCGAAAAAACAGTCCTTAATTTTTTAACAAAAATTGAAATAAAAAATTATACAATAATTTGAGTTAAAGGATCAAAATTGAATAATTTAATTTTTCCGGACGAAAAATAGAGAAACAATAAATTATGGGACGAAACCAATGTTTTCAAAATCGGGTTGAACCGGGAACCGGCCGGTAACCCGGTTAAAAAACACATATATAACCGGATTTCAGGTTGAACCGGGTTGAACCGGTCAAAACCCGGTTCAACCGGAAAAAACCGGTTTTTTTCTTTTTTCTTTTTAAATTAAATTATTAATTTATATTAAATATTTAAAATTTTAAATCTATATTCCTCTCACATTTTTCTCCAACACTTTCGATGTGGGATAAA
This sequence comes from Stenogyne calaminthoides, assembly GCA_037126765.1. Taxonomy (NCBI): domain Eukaryota; kingdom Viridiplantae; phylum Streptophyta; class Magnoliopsida; order Lamiales; family Lamiaceae; genus Stenogyne; species Stenogyne calaminthoides. The sequence goes on from JBBCBC010000003.1 coordinate 18,839,840, forward strand.
TGTATGAGGTGAGACAAAATTTATAAAATACGATATGAAAAGTTATAAAATATATATTTAAATTTTTATAGGTGTATATTTATTTTGTTTTTTTAACTAAAAATAGAAAACGGTTGAACCGCCGGTTGAACTGGTCCGACCGATTGAATCGCTGATCGATGGTCTGTCCGGTTCGATCACCGGTTCGATTATGAAAACATTGGACGAAACCACTATTTTCTTTTCTCGAAAGAGTCGTATAAAAAAGCCAAGACATCATTACAAATAGTGGACCGACCACTCATATGCAACTATAGAAAAATAATATATACATAACTCAAATTTGCTCCCCACTTGTAATGCCAATATTATTATATAGCTCAAATTTGCTCCCCACTTGTAGGCCAAGATTATTATATAGCTGACATTTGTGTTTCATTAAATCATAAATCTCTGAGCTTTACGTAAGCATATTTTAATCATAAGTTTTCTCCTTAACAAAATAACGTTGTGTATTATTATATTGGCATTTGGCAGGTCATTAATTCTCTTGTCCCGGCTTAATTTACAGGATGAATTCCTCCGCAATGTCATGGCTGTCTGAAAAGGTAAACTAGAGCTGTTTTTTTTTTTTTTGCTATATATATCCGAAGACGAAACAGGAACATACATGCGTACATTTGTTTAATTAATATGTGAAAGGCCTACTTTTACAAGACTACAAATCATTTCGGCTGGACCACGTTGTATATACTTGTTAGTATATTATAACGATCCCGGAAAATGATGAAGACGTATAACTTATATTATTAGATAATATTATTCATGATATTTGAAGAGTGTATGATTTATTCTTATATAAAGAGTATTATTTTTGATACTATAACTTATATTACAATAGAATTGATAGTGATAATTGAAGGGACAGAATAATATAAGTCGTGTTTAAATATATAAATATAGAATCAATTTCACGATGAAAACAGACTTCGTAAGAGACCTACCATATAATTTGCATATAGAATTCGGAATGAGTTTATAGATAGTCTAATATTAAAATTAAAGTTTATTTGTGTCACAAAATTTATAATCATTGTTTTTTAGTCAAGAGAATATTTTTTTTTTCCAATTTTACTTTTTTATTATTTTAGTCTGTACCATCATATAGACATCCCGTACCAACACTATTTCAGTTTGTACCACCATTCAATTAATCATGTACCACTATCACTTCAGTTCATAACATTATTTAAGTCAGTACCACCATTTTATTAACTCCGTACCGCTATCACTCTCGTACCACACTTATTTCAACCTCATACCACCCTTATTTTAACATCATATCACCATCATTTCAGTTCGTATCATAATTTAATTCAATTCGTACCATCATTTTTAAATTTGTACTACAATTTAATTAATTTCGTACTATAATATATTAACCTCGCACCATCATTTTTTTTAATTTTTTATAATTATTTAAAAAATTATTCTCTTAACTCAAAAAAAATGAAATAAAAAACTTTGATCAAACAGAACTTTTCAAATAAAAAGGGGCTAATATGAAAGTTTTTTTCACAGGGATTCTGAGTAAAACATGGAGTACATCTTACGATATTTCCAAATTAAGAATATTGTTTATTTGTGGGGGTAAGAAGTACTATTTGTTTTGTATATTGTTTCTCTCTAACTTCGAGGATTTCACTTTTCAGGAGAGTGGGTTAACTCTTTTACTCATTTCATTTTAAGCAAAAAAATTGATGAGAGGGACGTGCAATTAATATACATTGAAACTAAATATAAACTCAAGTTTTACTAGACACATGTCAAAACATAAAGTTTTGTACTACAATTATTCCTAAATACACAAAACAAAAAACCGTGCGGGTCAAAATAGGGTCGAATTGGATCACAAAAACAATATATATATACATGTTTCAATAACAATATTACTTATTTACGTATATAATGTTACTTGAACCAGTACTAATACAGTTTAAGACATTCAATAGTACATTATTGTTCATGTAATATTATTATTATGTAAATACAATAAAACAAAGTGTAACAATGATTATAAACAAGTAACATTAATTGGCATAATCCAACCCGCAACTTTCATTTTACCCGCAAGATTTTTGAGATATGTAAGACATTTTATCTCTCTTATATTTTAGAATATTGAACGGTATAATAATATTGTACAAGAGTGTGACTCTATATTATATATATACATATATGTGTGTGTTAAAATATGAAATGGCGGCATGTATATATACAGTACGCACGTGACAATAAAAATAGAAACGAGAATTATATATACAAAACAAAAATAGAAATATATATTTAAAGATTATTAAATTCCTCTTATCTTTCTTAAGTCGCCCACCCATTAAACTTGTTTCATTGTATAAAACCTAGGTTGAACGGATACGGGTACGATAATACGGGTACGATACGATATGGATACTGTGACACATATTTTTAAAAATAATTGAGTAAGATACGGTCTGGGTACGATTATAATTTTTCAAATTATTTTATATTTTTATTGTATATATAAATATTTTCAAAAATATTTTTGAAAATATGTGTCTTTGTAACATATGCAATTTTTTAACACCTAAACAAATATAAAATCAAAATGAGATGAACATCATAATAAAATATGTGAATGACTAACAGTTTGACAGTGGTGTAACCGTGTGAGCAATAGAGAGAGTTAATATTTTTTTATTGTTTATGGGTTAATTTGAGTTAATTTAATATAAAATAAATTTATTTCAAGGCAAAAAAACAAAATAAATTTTACAAATTTGTCCCCACGTGTACCCTATCCGTGTCCGACACGCTGGCCAATTGTGTCCGACACGGTACCCAAAATTATTATTAATATTTCTAATTGGGACACGCCATGTGGCGTATCGGGTGCGTATTCCACCCTTATCCGCGTACCCAAGTATCCACGAAGTATCCGACACTGCATTATTCAAAAATTCCGAGTACCCATGCATCCTAGTATAAAACTTTCATTTAATTAGTAATATCATAATCTTCATTTAATAATATAATTATACTTATAAATTAATATTACAGCCATGAGTTCTGCATGCTTGTAAGTATGAAAAGTTATGATATTAATTTATAAGAGTAATTATATTAGCGAATGAATCCAGCTTCTAGTCGTTTGCTATGCGGTCAAATTTAAGCTGTTGATAATTGTTGTCTAACACCACTATAGGAGTTGGAGACTCCAAATTTCAAAGATGATGAATTTGATTTCATGGAATTTATGGATGAAGAGCTTTTTGCACTTATGGGAGAAGGGTTGGAGACTTGTTCATCCCCTAAAAATGATCATTTAACAACATCTTCTTGTTTGATTAATAATGAAAGCACCAACTCAATCTCGTTCTCCACCCTTTGCCCTTCTTCAATACCTATGGTTCTAAACTTTAGGAACCCTAATTCCCCTCATCAATATGCTCAAAACACCAACTATGGTGATCATGAAGAGGCTATAGATGTTTCTCAAATATTCAAGTCTCAATCCTCGCACGGCGTCGATGACAAAGAGCTGCCAAAACGTTCTCAAAACACGAAAAGGGTGAGTCGCATCAGGCCGCCTTCGCAGACGTACGATCATATCGTGGCTGAGCGAAGGCGTCGTGAGCAGCTCAGCCGACATTTTCTTGCTCTATCAATCATTGTTACAGGCCTTAAGAAGGTATATACTTAACCCCCCCCCCCCCCCTCTCCCCCAATTTCCTAATAATTATTTCACTCATATTCTTTTTAAATGTTGTTTTAACTTTTTAAATATTAGTATAATATATGTCGTTATTTTTTTTCTTTCCATTATCTCATTTATACCTCTAAGACGTCACTTAGATTTTTAAATTTCCTACAAATGTGTTGTGTGAATAATTTTACAGTCAATAATAAATATGACGAAACAGTCTCACACAATTTTTTACCTAACTAGTATTGTTAGTTAAAGTAACTAGCATTGATGAGTAAACACAACCAATATTGACGAATTAATAATCCCTCCATCTCACAACACATTGCATAATTTCTTTATTGGGACGTCCCAAAACACTTTGCATACCAAAAAATGGAAACTCCTCATTAAAATCCACCCTCACACTATTCACATATTTACACAAAATATCATTACTTTTGAGACGAGAAATTCTTTTTTGGTACCATAACTTATTTACTGCCTATTTTTTGTCCCAAAAAATTTAAATGTCAAATTTTGGTCTCATAACTAAATTGATTGTCCAATTCTTGTCCAAATTTCACTGAAAAACCGCAAAAGACGTCATTTTCAGTCACACAGAAGTCCCGTGCCAGTAAAATTTAATTATTTTTCAATTTGTAGGTTTTAAACTTTATTTTTGATTTAATTTATTGAGTTATTTACACATCTGTAATTTAATTAATTAAAAAACGTACTTTTTTTTTTATAAAAAGAACGTTAGCATCCACCTATGTGAGGGTATCGAAACCCCCAGATTTTATTGGCATGTGACCGAAACGACATTGTTTGCAATTTTTTGGCGAAAATTGGGACCAAAATTGAACAATCGATTTACTTATGAGACCAAATTTAGACAATTAAATTTTTTAAGTCAAAAAATGGACAGTAGATAAGTTATTGGACCAATAAACTTTTTTTCTCCTTTTGAGACCTACACATACACTCAATCAAACTACTTTATTTCTTTTATATATAAAAGTTGCAAAATTTTCCTCCAACACTCTACTCATTATATTTTTTTCTTAAACTATGTGCCATAAAATCGGGCGGAGGGATTATGTTTTAGTAAAATAAATAATATGTATACAAATGGATAAATCATCAATCCTGGGGGATGCAATCACACACTTGAATTACCTCCAAGAGAGAGTGAAGATACTAGACGAGGAATCAAGAAAGAAGAGCATTGAATCAGTGGTGTTCGTCAACAAAACAGAGGATCATAACTTCGAAGATGAGAGGACGCTGCCAGAAATTGAAGCTAAAGTTTGCGACAACCAAATCCTTATCAAAACGAGTGTGAGTATCGAAAAGGTCTACTCGCGAAAGTGATCGCCCAACTCGAGAAACTCAATCTTACTATTCTCACTACTCATGCCACCAGATTCGGATTGCTTATCCTCGAAATTACAATTATTACAAAGGTACGTGTAGGTCTCCGGTGAAACTTATTCATAGTATGAAATTTATATCACTATACTTATAAACTAATATCATAACACTTATTAACTGACACCACTATACTTGTAAATTGAGATCATATCATTAAATACTATAAGTATCAGTTTTTAAGAGTGGTGATATCAATTTATAAATGTAATGATATCAATTTCATAGCATGGATAAATTTCACATGAGAGTTTGTGCATATACTCGTATATATATATATATATAGTCTACTGTTTAGCTTAATTAATAAGTTAGTAGTATTTAAAGAAATCACATAATCTATCAAAATTTGGTAAAACAGATACAAAACCTTTCAAATTACTTTTACACACAAAAGTGATTATAATACTTACTCTCTCCATCCAGGTATAAGTTTTCCATTTGTTTTGGGTGTTTTAGTTAAGGAATAATAATAAAATAATAAAAATGAAGGGTACTTTTTTCATTTGACAAAGTCAAGTATGAAAATTTTCATACATGAAAAAAATTTAATTTATAACCAAATTCTGTAATTGGTGAAGGTAAGACAAAATTGAGTGGTTCATGATTCACTCGGCCCAAGTGGTTCATGGTTCACCCGGCCCGATTAGGTCATAATTTAGGGTTCATTATCTAGTGTCTAGGGTGTAAATAGTTGATTTTGGGCAATTTTATAGATTTTCATACATGAAAATTTTCACACTAGACCTACTCTTTTCATTTATAGAAAGAAAAACTTATAATGGGACTAATAGAAAAGGAACGTGAGAAACTTAAAGTGGGACGGAGGGAGTATAAATTTTCAAAAACACCTCTTAAATCTCGATCGCATGCAATATTTAATTTATACAAGCCGATTGAATTATTTGGAGTGATTTTGAATTAATGTTTCCTTAATTTTTTTTGTAGATGGAGAAAGAGTTCGACTCAAGTGTGAATCAAGTGTTGAAAAGTCTGCATGGTGCAATCAGAGCATGATCTGTGAATCAGCTCCCAATTGTTTGTCTTGCCAAACTATGGGCCGGGAATTAATGACGAGAAAAAATAGAAAAGATAAAAAAGAAACAAAGATCATATCATGAAGATGGTAGAGAAGATCATCTCTTGATGCCCTATTGAAACTCATAGAAATATGTATATCATGATTTTACGAGATGAATAATAAATGGTTTCGTAACTTTGTCTAATTCTAATCCATTAAAAAAAATTGGAGATTTTTTTTTTCCTTACGGCCAAATTACATAGTGATTTAAAAAAAAAATCTCAATCTTTTGGTAATCAAATTCAGACTTTGTCTAATTCTAATCCATTAAAAAAATGGGGATTTTTTTTTCTTTACTGCCAAATTGTTGGAATTTAGAGGCACGTAAACACGTAATACATGCGCCAGCGAAAATAAACAGTTCACCAACAACGAACAATTAATTGCATAATTAAATACGAGTAAACGTAAACAGAATTCTTACAGTAATTCGTGTATCGTTTTCTCTACTATGGTATCCACGTAATCCTCAATTACGGACTTGCACGGATTTGTCAGTGTTGAATCTAAAGATGAATTTGCTAAAAAAATTCTAACTCTAGATCTTATGGAGAATAATGAATTAACGTTGTTTGTGAATTCCCAAGAGCCTGTATATATAGTGGAGGCCCAGCTTAAATCTTAAGCTAACCTGATTGGGAAATAAAATCCATAATCTTTATTTAAATAAATCTCTACGATTTATTTCCCTATATAAAATCTCTACAGATTTAATTCCAATGTATATCAAATCTCTAAGGATTTGATTCCATATATTAAATCCTATAATAATATTCCAAATATTATTATTAAGAATTCCTATTTAATTAAATCCAAATTAATTAAACATTAATAATAATTAATTTTAAATTAATCTATTATTAATTAATTCTCCATAAATTAAACATTAAATCCAATTTAACATTTAATCAACCAACTATAATCCGTAAAAGGGAACTACTTGTTGTGTGACCCATAGGCCCTCATATATCAAGCGATTAGTCAAACTAACAGTCTTAATTGAACCCTAGACAATAAATCAGACATTCTCAATATATGAGGTACGCTGCGAGAAACGTGCAACTACCTGTAACTGAAACATGGGCTATTACGATTTCCTCATTTCATTCACGAATACTCGATTAGTCTTGAACATGATGAAGTGTCTATTCAAATAACATAATCAATTTATCTCTGATCACTAATTGATCATGTATGTCACACTTAGCCACAAAGTCTAAGTTGATGTGCATCGGCCGATGACTTTGATCCAATTATGATGAGAAGATGAGTATTCTCTCTAAATCCAGATTGAGGAATGAATCATATTCTTGGCTCAACTACCACGCATATGCACTTCGTGATAAACCCAATCCAAGTCGTATCTACCCATGGAAGGGTGCAAGCATTGGTCATGGTCAAAGTTCATCACTCCACACATGTCGTGCGTATTGACCTCAAGTCTAAGGAGTATCGCATCGCTCCCACTAACCGAGACACCCGTAGACACATATAGTGGAAATACATCAAACGGTTTCTCGGATGGGTATACCAATACCCTCTAAGATATTTGTGCATCCATCATGAGATACCTAGTATCTCGTAGTAAGTGAGATCTTACTACACTCTCTGAGAGTATGATGCAGATCGCACACTGATCTCCATTGCATCATCAATATCCCATTCTTGATGATCTTTGATCGGGGCTATTTGAGAATCATGCTTAAGTCATCTGAGTTCTCACAACCTCAATGACAACAATGATTCATGTGAACATTTGTAGGAATAAATGCAAACAATCAAACATATTGTTCATAAAAATGTATTGTCATACATTAATATTAAATGATCTATAATATTAAATCAAACTGAATATCATCGAGTATTATGTCCTTACAATAGATTGTCTCTAGGACACTAACACTAACACAAATTATATAGTGATTTAAAAAAAAAACCTCAATCTTTTGGTAATCAAATTGAGAAATTGAAGATAGCAATGTAAAATGTACTTGGATGAATCAAAGAGTTTGGTATAGGACAACTTTTTTTACTCACCAGTAAATGACCGAAAATTTGTCAAGAAGTACAAATTTGTGAATGAATAGCGATTTGTCTACCAAATTAAAAACTCATATAGCTGTGATAATCAAATTAAGAAATTGAAAACAAAAATAAAACTAAGAAATTGAAAATAAAAATAAAACGTGTCACACAAAACAAAGATTTTAAAATTTTCGGTGAAAAGAATCAAAATTGTAAAAGAAAAAACATTCAAAACTAAAATTAGACATGATCAAATTAAATATGTGGGAATACATTTTAATTCTATTTCTCCTATCGTTATGATCTCCCGGATCAAATGATAAGTCTGGGTACATGCTCGTTTGTGCTTGTTGATCTCGGTTCCTTTGCTTACGCAATCGCATCAGCGTTGTCTCAATAAAACTTTATTAGACAACTGGCACTCGGAACTACCCCTAGTTCTCTTAAGAACTATAAAATCCAGACAACCTCCTTGAGGCTTCTGATACAGCAATGTACTAAACTTCGATTGTTGAATCTTCGGTCATTTTGCTTGGAACTATTCCAACTGACCGCTTCATTATTGAGAGTTAAACGTAACCTAACTGTGATTTGTAATCATCATAGTCGGATTGGAAACTTGTGTCAGCATAACCATTGACTACTAGTTCTGACTGTCCACTATAGACAAGGAAACATTCTTTAGTTCGTCTAAGATACTTCAGAATGGTCTTGACAGCAATCCAGTGAGATTCACCCGGATTCTGTTGGTGTCTATCAGTGATGTTGATAGTGTAGGCCACGTTTGGCCTAGTGCAAGTCATGGCGTACATGATTGACCCAATTGCATATGCGTTGGGACATCTTTCATGTGCTTGTTATCAGGTTCAACAGAAGGACAATCCTTCTTTGACAACTTTATCCCATGATTTGCCGGTAGAGACACTCTCTTAGAGTCGTCTATCGCAAAACGCTTCAACACCTTGTCTACATAGATGGACTGTGACATCCTCAACATCCTCTTGGATCTATCCTTGTGGATCTTGATCCCTAAGTTGTAGCAGGCTTCACAAAGATCCTTCATCATGAAGGTCTTTGACAACCAATCTTCAACGAATTGCATTAACGGGATATTGTTTCCCAAAATTGATAAGTCATTGACATACACGATTATGAAAACAATATTCTTCCCATTGCGTTTACAATAAACACAAAGATCTTCCGGAATTCTGATGAAGTCAAAAGACTTGATAGCTTCATCAAATCGGATATTCCAACTCCTAGAAGCTTGCTTCAATCCATAGATGGATCTCTTCAGCTTGCATACTAGATTAGAATTTGGCTTAGATGTAAAGCCTTCCGGTTGAGTCATAAACACTTCCTTATCAATGTTTCCATTGATGAAAGTTGTTTTGACATCCATCTACCAAATCTCATAATCATAGTGTGTTGCTATCGCAGGTAAAATTCAAATGAACTTGATCTTTGCAACTGGTGAGAAGGTCTTATCATAGTCGGTGCTTTCGCGTTGACTATTACCCTTCGCCACCAACCTAGCTTTGTAGGTTTGTACTTTGCCATTTACAAATGGGTCTAACTGTTGGGGAATGAGTTGCACAGATCTATTCGGGGTGAATATTTAAATACAAATTTAATTCATTAATTATTACTAGCATGAATTAATCCTATATTAATTCAAATAATAATTGCAACAACATATCATGCATATAAAAAGCCACGTAAAACCTACGCATGCGGAATCTACGGGTTTACGTGAACGTACCTCTCGGGATGGCAGTGGCTTTGGTCGGACTGACTAACCAAAAGGACTTCCCAAGTATTCCCTTAGCCCTTGCTCGACAATCCAGTGGAAGGATACTCGCGAACAATTAACAAAAGGAAAAAATAAACTTTGTTGCACCACTTATGTGGATTTGCTAATATTTCCAGCACATGGAATTATACTTGGGAATGAACTAATCATCCCCTATTTATAAGAGGGAGGGTGGTCGAAATTTTAGTGATTTTTCAATGTGGGAAAAGACTTTTCTTGGTCACCAAGAAATCTTGAATATATCCCATATATTCTTTTTCCCATAATTAAAATATTCCACAAAATTCCACCTCCTCTATTTTATGGCATTATTTTCGAAAATTTGATGATGCAAGAATCCAAGATTTGGATCTTCTTGAATTTATGAGATATTCTTGTATTTCAAGAAATACATATCTTCCATAATATATTTTCAAGAAAATCTTTCTTGCCCTCTATTTTCAAAAAATTTCGAAATATCACTATGTATAACCTAGTGAGAGATTTCTTGAATTTAATGAGATAATCTTGTATTCCAAGAATACATATCTTCATTCCATAACAAAATTCAAAGAAAATCTTTCTCCCTCTTTTATCCATAATTTTCGAAAATTTAGAGGAAATATAAGCAACAATATTTATTTTATTTTAATCACCTTTTCAGTTATTGGACTATATGTTGGGCTACTCGGGGGGCCTTTAGGAGGATTAAGATTGGACCTTCTAATGGATCTTGAATATCTAATATTGAGCCACAATATAATTCAAGCCCATAAATATTAATTAATCCCACTACATAATTAATATTGCACCATCCATCTTAACCCATATTACAGTCAATATGGCTCCCGGTCATTATTTTCCGTGTTTAAGATTATCTAGCCCATTAATTAATTCAAGCCACTGAAATAGCTTTCCGTTAATTAATATCTTTTGTCCTTGGTCGTCGAAACGGTTCAACATTATTATCCATACCGAAACTAATTCCACTTGCAAGATTTGGTATGATAAAACTTATGAACCTCCCAAGGGGCAAATCAAGCAAGCGTATTTGCACACGATTCTTCAGATTAAATCTTAGCAATCACATGTGACCAATAATATTGCCCAAGATAAAAAGTATTGAATCTCTCTCTGATTCGCTACCCATGATAAGTCAAAGCAATAGTTACCAATCCCACGTGATCGTATTTAAGGGACGAAGGTTAAGAAACAACGAACCACTGAGGTCTAATTCTTCCTTGTTCGATTCAAGAATTTATCCTCCTCAGAGGTCCCATTCAACAAGATCACCATGCACTAGTGTAATCTCTTGGTCAAGACAAACCAATCCCGAGCCTTACACCTCAACCTTTTCGCGATGGTTGTTCATTTCCATCTAGGTCGTGAATGGCGTACTTTTTAGTTACAAGGGACCGTTAATTTAATCTTCGTGATCCGGTATCACTAAATTAACTACTGATTAATACGTCACGAATTATTGAACAGCTTATGCAAGAAATATATATAACATTCAATCATATTTAAAGCATCGATAAACAATTTATTTCAAGAAATAAGTCCGAAAATTCGGTTTTGATTATACAAAGTAAAAAGCATACTTTTAAGTATAATCCCAACAATCTCCCACTTATACTCAAAGTCTGCTTTTAAGTATACTACAACACGTCTCGAGTAGTCCGTGACATCTAATGTCACCTACGCGAACCTAATAATTTCTCTCACTTATACTCAAAGCAGATTGGCAACGGTCTTGACACCCATTCCACTCACATGTCTCTCGAATGTATTTAGAGGCAGACGCTTTGTGAATGGATCTGCTAGGCTGTCCTCAGACGCTATCTTTGCCACATCTATATCTCCTCTCTTAACGATTTCTCGTATAAGATGTCTTTCCTTTAATGTGTTTGTTTGACTCGTGGACTCTTGGTTCTCTTGAATTTGCAATCGCCCCTAAAGATATATTTGCTAGACAAATTTAGAACACCATCCAAGTCCACTAGGAAGATCTAGAGCCCAATCGGTTCTTTCACTGCTTCACAAGCAGCTACTTACCGGACTTCCATGGTTGAGTCAGTGATGCATTTCTGCTTCACACTCATCCATTTGATGGCTACACTTCCCAAATGGAAACACATTAGGCAGATAATTTCTGGAATCTATATCTGATTGGAAATCCGAGTCCGTGTAGCCGATGGGGATTGGAGTACCTGACTGATAAATCAACATTCTATCCCGAGTTCCTTTCGGACACTTTCGAATGTTTTTAACTCGTAGCCGTCCATGCGCTTTCCTTGGGTTACTTTGATATCTTGCTACCATGCCTACTGCAAAAGCGATATCCTGTCTCGTCTGTACAATGCATACATAAGGTTTCCGGACAAACCGGCTAAAAGAATACCTTTCATGTCATCTATCTCCTTTTTGTCTTAGGGAACATTTTCTTGGATAGATGGATTCCAAATCAAAGGTACAAATCCTTTCTTGAATTTTGCATCTTTGAATTGTTTCAAAAAACCGTTGTCTATGTATGAAACTTGCGATAACCCGATCATCCTTTTCTCGCGATCTCGAGTTATCTTGATCCCAAGGATATGTCCCGCTTTCCCTAAGTCTTTCATATCAAACTGTTTTTGAAACCATGCCCTTACGCCCCGATCACACCTTCACATCATTCCCGATGATCACAATGTCATCTACGATAGTACTAAGAATACCAATGCAGCTCAAACGCTTTTTATACACACAACTTTCAAACTTGTTTTGATCAAACCCATAAGACTTTATTACATGATCAAAACTTTGGTTCCAAGCTCGATGCTGTTTGAATCAGTAAATGGACTTCTTGAGCTTACAAAACAAGATGTTCTTGCCCGTTTCAATGAAACCTTGGGGTTGTTGCGTATAGATCTCTTTATCAAGACTTCCATTAAGGAAAGCTGTCTTGACATCTATTTGCCAGATTTCAAAGTCGAAATGCGCAGCAATCGATAAGAGAATACGGATGGACTTAAGCATGGCTACGGGCAAAAAAAAGTTTCCTCATAATCGATCCCTTTCTTTCTGAGTATAACCTTTCGCCATTAGTCTTGCTTTAAAGGTTTCAACCTTCCCGTCCGGTCCTCTTTTCCTCTTATATATCCACTTGCATCCAATGGGTTTGACCCCATTAAGTGGTTCGATTAGCTCCCACACTCTATTATGAAACGTAGAACCCACTTCTTTTCATTCATTGTTTTTTGCCAAGAATCTGCATCCTTATCTTGGAGTGCCTCATCATATGTCCATGGGTCTGATTCTGGGAATCAAGTCCGAGGACTCTCCTATTCCCATGAATCTCTCGGGCTGTCTAACAACCCTCCCACTATAACGAGGCTCCGGTTGTGAAAACGTATCGTTTGGTATATCATCTAGTACATACGGCACTGAGGTTTGCCCTCTAAGCTCATTTAAGGTAATCTCACTTCTGGGTTTTCTTTGGTTCTATAGTTTTCTTCCAAAAATCTAAAGTGGGTGCTGATGTCCACCTTTTGATCTTCGGAACTATAGAGCATTCACCCTTTTGTTCCCTCGGGGTATCCTACAAACAGCCTTAATTCTGATCGAGGATCCAATTTACCGGTCCTTATCCAACACGTAGGCCGGACACCCCAAAGTTCTCATGTGTCTCATACTAGGCTTGCGCCCGGTCCACAATTCTTTGGGAGTTTTGGGAACCGATTTGGACAAAGACCAAGTTCGGAATGTAAGTCATTTGTTTTCCAAGGTATGACCCCGAATCGACTTCGGGAAGATCCGTATAACTCATCATTGATCTAACCATTTCCAAAAGAATTTTGTTGCTTAAACTCGCAAACCCCATTTTGTTGAGGGGTTCCGGTGCGAAGAGAGTCGATACAATCCCTTCATCGATAAGTAGTTCAAAAACTCATCGCCGAGGTATTCGCCTCCACAATCGATCGTCGTAGAGACTTGATACGTTTTTCCATATGATTCTCTGCTTGAGCCTTAAATTCTTAGAATTTCTCAAAGGTCTCAGATTCATGCTTCATAAGGAAAATGTACCTTGAGTAATCATCAATAAAATTACTCATAACCTCCTCTTGCTTTGGTTGACATTGGACTACATACATCTGTGTGAACGATCTCTAACACTTCTTTGGCCCCATTCCCCTTGGCTCAAAATGCCATCTTGGTCATATCACCCTCCAAACATGATTCGCAGGTTGGAATTTGTTCAACTTGGAGACGCTCCAGTGAACCATCTTTCACCAACCTTTGGATCCACTTTGGATTTATATGACCTAATCTTAGATGCCAAAGAAGTGTCTCGTTCACTTCTGATGACCGTTTTCTTTTCTCGGAAACAGTTGATGTGTTATAGGATACATTTCGTGAGTGGTGTGCACAGTTAATTGCATAGAGATTTTCCATCAATGTCTCGTAATAGATACACTCATCATTTCAAAAAAAAAATGATGTCATTCTTATTAGAAGAAACTTAGTGTCCTTTAATCGAATTTTAGAAACTGAAAGTGAATTCTTTCTAAAACTGGGAACATAAAGATAATCTCAAAAAACTTTATCTTCAAAAGATAGGTGCACTTCTCCCACTGCTTTAACTGCTACTCATGTAGCATTGCAATGTCTGCTACTTGCGTAGTATTGCAATAATCGTTACTATCGTAGCATTGCAATATCTGCCACTTACGTAGCATTGCAATGTCTTCTACTTTCGTAACGTTGCCCAGTGTGATGAGGATCTCACTCCCACTTAAGTTGCCGGATCATTTAGAACCCGTGAAGCCAACATGATTAGTGGATCTCGTATCAACCACCCACAAATGAGAAGTATACACCGCTAAATAAGTTTCAACAACTAGTGCGTGAGAATTACCTTTCTTTCCGTCCCTTTTGGGGTTGGAACAGGCAAAACCTCCAATGTCCTCTCTCACCGCAGCTTAAACACTTCCTCTTTGGATTTTCCTTGACACAACAAGCATTCCTCATCTTACCATTGCCCTTGGCAACAGTTGAGTTTTATTGCTTATGGCCTTTGGTCCTCTTCTTTTTATCTTGCCTACCCTTGGCCTAGAAGATGAAGACGGACCACTTGCCACAAAGCTTGAGTTTGGTGCCTTATCATCATTTCTGCCGAGACCAAAAGCTTGCAACAAATTAGCTAGCGAGGCCAAAATGCTCAAAAACTTTTTGGGCAGAGAGTGAAGTACCAAATTCATCTGAGTCTCCAGATCATAATCTGCGACTCGATTCTCAAGTTTGTTCAGATGGGCCATCTATTTTGAGGACATAATCCCTTACGGGTTTGCCCTCCACCATTTTCAAATGACGACATCTCTCGCAAAGGTGATCGGCCGGGTCCGGCATGTTTTACCTCTTCGTTGGGCTCATTGGATTTTGTGTGTCAAAATCCACTTGTGCTTTTGTGCAGCTAGGACAATTATAATTTTCCAATCAATATAGTTTCCATACATATTGTATTGACTTTAAGTATAATAACAAAGGATTAAAAGGTAACGACATCTTTGAATCGAAATAAACAACTATATGCAATAAAGACAAGTATATCACAAGATTCGATCACATGCATCATATTTAAAATCTCAAAAAAAAATATGAACTATGATCATCAACATCTCAAAAACAAAGTTTAAATAAGTCACGTTGGGTGGGTCATTATTTAAACACATTCAAGCGGGTTACAAACAAGAACGATTTATAAACCCTTAATATCCAGATTAATAGTTGGCTCCCACTTGACCAATATAAAATTGACAGGGACTTCTGGAGAAGTATATGAATATCAATTTTATACCTAAGTAATAACCATGATTAAATACAGATTACTATTTCGCTTTGATCGAGCCTCATTTGGGGGTCATCGCCGCCACTAGTAATAACCCACAATCATCCGTTTGGAATTCATTCATGTGAAACCTATCTTTTGACCGTCCCGTTGGGGAATTTCTCCAAAAGAATTCACAAATAAATAAATCATGGAGGTCAAAATTAATTCAATTTTATTATCCTAATAAAATTGTCAATTAATTATTTAAACATACTTAGTAATTTTGAAGTTGAGATTTTTCCATTTGGCAACCCTCATGCAAACACATTTAAACAAATTAAATAAAGCATAAGATAAATAAAAAAACAAAACAAGCAAAAAGAAAAATAAACATATTGGGCACAAATTATCCAATTGTCATGGTTTGATTTTTCTTGGCTTGATCTTGAAGAAACACGCCTCAATTTCTCCCACTCGCTCGTCTCGAAAAAATACTTCGTCTCGAACCGCCACGCCAAGCAAAGACGCAGCGGCGGATGCACGCATCCGATCCCGCACTGGCTGGGGCGGCCTCTCGACAACTCGGCACCGCCCGTGAGTCCCACGCTTCGCCACGCCGCCTCGACCGCCTCGGCACGTGTCGGCGGCGTCGACAGATCTCGCCCCGCCTCTCTCGGCCAACCCTCCTCCGCCCTCCCATGCGCCTAAAATCTCTCGGGAAGATCGCCCGTCACGCCGCATCCGCCCGTCCTTCGCTTTGGGCCGCGAGCGTCGCAGCGGCCCTCCATCCTCAGCGTCTCATCTCGCCCGGCGCTTGCCCCATAGCCCATCGTGCCTCCAACCAAAAGCCCGCTTCGCTTTGTTCCCAATTTTCGTCCTTTAATTCTTTCTTTTTTCGCTTTTGTTCCCGATCCGGTTACAATTTATTTACAAAAAATAAATAAACCCAGATCTAGACTAGTCTATTACATTGATCAAATCAAACAAATCCTAGTCTACTCGTGGATTTTCTCACGAGGCAAAACAAATCCGAACGAATCGAATTAAAAACCACGCTTTATATGCATGCAAAATAAAACATTAAAATCCATGACAATTGGATACCGCAAAAAACAGATCTAACAGTTCTACTATCCAATTTCAAATTTAATGTCCACGAATTAAATTACAATTTAAAAATTCAGAGTCTCAAACAAAGGCTCGATACCGATTGTTGGGGAATGAGTTGCACGAGATCTATTATTCGGTGAATATTTAAATACAAATTTAATTCATTAATTATTACTAGCATGAATTAATCCTATATTAATTCAAATAATAATTGCAACAACATATCATGCATATAAAAAGCCACGTAAAACCTACGACGCGAATATACGGGTTTACGTGAACGTATTCTCTCGGGATGGCGTTGGCTTTGGTCGGACGGACTAACCAAAAGGACTTCCCAAGTATTCCCTTAGCCCTTGCTCGAAAAATCCGGTGGAAGGATACTCATAACAATTAACAAAAGGAAAAAATAAACTTTGTTGCACCCCTTATGTGGATTTGCTAATATTTCCAGCACATGGAATTATACTTGGGAATGAACTAATCATCCCCTATTTATAAGAGGGAGGGTGGTAGAAATTTTAGTGATTTTTCAATGTAGGAAAAGACTTTTCTTGGTCACCAAGAAATCTTGAATATATCTCATATATTCTTTTTCCCATAATTAAAATATTCCACAAAATTCCACCTCCTCTATTTTATGGCATTATTTTCAAAAATTTGATGATGCAAGAATCCAAGATTTGGATCTTCTTGAATTTATGAGATATTCTTGTATTTCAAGAAATACATATCTTCCATAATATCTTTTCAAGAAAATCTTTCTTGCCCTCTATTTTCAAAAAATTTCGAAATATCACTATGTATAACCTAGTGGGAGATTTCTTGAATTTAATGAGATAATCTTGTATTCCAAGAATACATATCTTCATTCCATAACAAAATTCAAAGAAAATCTTTCTCCCTCTTTTATCCATAATTTTTGAAAATTTAGAGGAAATATAAGCAACAATATTTATTTTATTTTAATCACCTTTTCAGTTATTAGACTATATGTTGGGCTACTCAGGGGGCCTTTAGGAGAATTAAGATTGAACCTTCTAATGGATCTTGAATATCTAATATTGAGCCACAATATTAATTAATCTCACTACATAATTAATATTGCACCATCCATCTTAACCCATATTACAGTCAATATGGCTCCCGGTCATTATTTCCCGTGTTTAAGATTATCTAGCCCATTAATTAATTCAAGCCACTGAAATAGCTTTCCGTTAATTAATATATTTTGTCCTTGGTCGAGGAACGGTTCAACATTATTATCCATACCGGAAACTAATTCCACTTGCAAGATTTGGTATGATAAAACTTATGAACCTCCCAAGGGGGCAAATCAAGCAAGCGTAATTGCACACGATTCTTCGTATTAAATCTTAGCAATCACATGTGACCAATAATATTGCCCAAGATAAAAAGTATTGAATCTCTCTCTGATTTGCTACCCATGATAAGTCAAAGCAATAGTTACCAATCCCACGTGATCCTATTTAAGGGACGAAGGTTAAGAAACAACGAACCACTGAGGTCTAATTCTTCCTTGTTCAGTTCTGAAGAATTTATCCTCCTGTAGGTCCTATTCAGCGCATCAGTCATGCACTAGTGTAATCTCTTGGTCAAGACAAACCAATCTGAGCCTTACACCTCAACCTTTCGAGATGGTTGTTCATTTCCATCTAGGTCGTGAATGGCGTACTTTTAGTTACAAGGGACTGTTAATTTAATCTTCTGTGATCTGGTATCACTAAATTAACTACAGTGTAATATGTATGAATTATTGAACAGTTATGCAGTAAATATATATAACATTCAATCATATTTAAAGCATCAGTGATAAACAATTTATTTCAGTAAATAAGTCTGAAAATTCAGTTTCGATTATACAAAGTAAAAAGCATACTTTTAAGTATAATCCCAACACTAACCCCTTTAGGCAACTCAACCAAGTCCCAGACTTGATTGGTGTACATCGAGTCCATCTCGGATTTCATGGCTTCATGCCACTTCTCTTAATCAATATCTAATATTGCTTCAGAGTAAGTATTAGGATCGTCCTTATCCGGTATTTCCACATTAATGAGTTCCTCCAAGAGGTAACCGTATCTAATGGGTGGATTACGATTCCTAATTGACTTACGGAGTTGTGGTTGTGCAGGCTGTACATTCTGATCGTGAAAATTTTGTGGTGCATCGATTTCATCAATGTCCGAAGAGTCCTCAAGAGCTACACTTTCAGATGCCTCTTGGGCGGGAGTTTGAACTATGTTGTTCTCATTCAGCCCACTTGGAGGTTCTTGCACTGGCAAGCATACTCCAATTACGCTCCCACTGGCTGAAAGGCGATCATCTAGTGAAAGACTCCCACCGTGAAAGTTGCTGAATGCTCCCACTGATTCCTTGTCATGTTGCTTTGACAAGATATTAGTCTCTTTGTTAGTTTGTGGTTCTTGAATTTCTTCAAGTTCTATCAGCTTACGACCTCGTTCCTTAAAGACATAGTCTTCTTCGAGGAACTTGGTCTGCCTAGAAACAATCACTGATTATTTCTCAGGTAGATAGAAATAATATCCTTTAAGTTTCTTTAGGATATCCCACAAAGTAACCCTTTTCACCTTTGGGTTCCAACTTGTCAGTAAGCATCCTTTTCACAATCATGGGGCAACCCCATATTTAATATGTGTAAAAGTTGGCTTCTTGCCACACAATGGTTCATATGGTGTATGCTCAACCGATTTAGATGGAATCCTATCCAGAATGTAAATTGAGGTTTGTAACGCGTATCCCCATAGGAATGTCGGAAGAGAGGAAAAACTCACCATGGACCTCACCATGTCTAACAGGGTTCGGTTTCTCCTTTCGGACACACCATTCGTCTAAGGTGTTTCGGGAGGAGTCTGTTGTCACTGGATTCCATGTAACTACAAGTAATCAATGAATTAATGGCTAAGGTGTCCAGCTCCTCGATCTAATCGAAGAGTCTTGATACTCTTACCAAGTTACTTATCTACTTCAGCCTTAAACTCTTTGAATTTCTCAAAAGATTAGGATTTGTGTTTCATAAGATACATGTATCCGTATCTCGATAAATCATCAGTAAAAGTGATGAAGTAGCCAAAGTGACCCCTAGCTAGAGTGGACAATGATCCACAAATATCATTGTAGATCAACTCTAGAACTTCTTTGGCATGCACCCCTTTCCCAGAAAGGGTCTATTGATCATCTTGCCCATGAGATAAGATTCACAATCTCCATAAGACTCATAGTCGAATGGGGTTAAGTAGTCTAGCTTTCTTAACCTTGTAATTCTTTTCTTGTTTACATGATCAAGTTCTACAATGCCAAAAGTAAGTCGTGTTTTCATGATTACTAAGTTTGAGTCTTTTACTTTGTATATTAAGAACATCATATCCATAATGCAACAAATATATGTTGCTAGTAATAGAAAGAACTAGATGACAATCATTAAGTTCTAATCTAATACCAAAAAGGGTGAGTCTAACACATAAGTCCCCACACGTTCAGTTAGCAACTCTTGTTCTGCTTTCACGTGTAAGACGACTTCACCCGCCCTAACTGCCCTATGACACATGAGCCCTTTCACATTAGTGCAAATGTGAAAGTCACATCCGGTATCCAATACCAAGCAGTTAGCGCTATTAGTGGACATGTTTATCTTAATAACAAACATACATGTTCTAGTGCTAGAAGAACCTAGTGCCTTCCTTTTAGCAACTAGAAACTTATAGTCCTTCTTCCAGTGCCTTCTTCTACTCATAGCAGAGGCACACATCCTTGTCTACCCGCTTCTTCCTTTGAATACCATCTTAGTGATAGTGAACTCAAAAGTCTTGAGCACGTTTTGAAGTTCTGGCATGGTCGCATCCGTCTTATTCATATTGTAGTTCACAATGAAGTTAGAATATGAATCCAGGAGCGACTGGAGGATAACATAAATGAAAAACGTCGGTCTTTTAGCTCAATGCCTAAATTACCAAGTTTATCAATTAGGCCTATCATCATTAGCACATGAGGTGAAATCTTCCCTTCTTTAGCTAACCGACATCTGAACAGATCTCTCATCACTTCATAAAACTCAAAACGAGATTCAGAATCAAAGAGATCCTTCAGATGCTTGAGCGTTTCGAAGGGACCCATTTTCTCATGTTGTCTATGTATATCGGGAGTCATGCCGAGCAACATCACACACTGAGCCTGGGAAGCATCCTTTTGATGCTTCTTCTGAGCTGTTACGTCAAACGTAGCTGCCTCAAGAAACCAGCTACAGGGGTAACAGGGATTGGCGTGTCCAACACGTTCTCAATCTTTTCTTGCCTTAGCACTAAACACACGTTTAGGTGCCAGTCCAGAAAATTTGGCCTAGCCAATTTGTTTGTTTCCAAAACACATCTCAATAACAGTTTAAACATTTCAACTGACCAAGAGAAATAAAATAAAATGGGAATTAAACACATAATTCCTATGATCAATATTCAGCAATCAAAATAAACATGACCTTTCTTTTGTGTTTATCTTGTCTCCGTTATTTTCACATACTCAACGACCTCATCGAAAGAGTACGAATTTATATCAAATATAAATTGTAATGGACTAGGATCCACATTCCTACTATCATGATCCCTGCTTTAGCTGAATATCACAATAGCATAACTGGTAGGTCTCCAAACCAATTGCAAAATTTGCAATTCCTAGTTGATTAAACCCAGTTTAATCGGATGTCCCTTAACTTTTGTTTCCCTGCTTTGGCTGAATAAACGAAGTTAAGTTGGTTTACAACCATCAAGCGGGGACACGACGTGTCCCTATAAAAGTCCCGTTGAATATAGATTCGAGCAAAAGACTTTGGTCTTAAATACCCATTGGAACAAAATCCCCGGTTTACTTTTAATTTTGATAGAAGACATCGTTTCAATTTAATGAAAAAATATATTTTAGCGATGAACGTTTTAAAGGCGGGGTATTAATTGCTTAATCGAGATCCAATCATGTTAATCTACATCACATTTGAGCAATTATTGGGCGCCGCCTACCCAAACATGATTTACACGGACTAACATTTATATATGGTCCGACAAGTATTGGGCGCCGCCTACCCAGACAATCATAATGCGGACGTAAAATGCGTTAACAGAATATAAAACACATTAACCAAGTGGAAATTAATAACTCTTTTAATTCTTTAAACCATAATTTTAAAATCCAATTTTAAAATAGGTTTAATAATTAAATTCATTATTAATATTTAGCCTTTAATTAATCCAATTAATTAAATCCGTCATTAGTCCAACTAATATGTTTTATTAAAATAATTAACCAAGTGAGATTTAATAATTCTTTTAAAATGAATTTTAAAATCCAATTTTAAATTCAATTTTAATTTTATTAACTTTCAATAATTAATCCAATTAATTAATATTTGGTCTAACCAAATTCAATCTTGAAATTAAACACTTATTAATTTCTAAAAATTAGATTTTAATTATTTTGTTGTTAGGGGCTCAGGTGCAATTTCCAAAATTGCACGGGAGGGTCTGTCTCAAAACGAATTTGCAAAACAGCCCTCCCACATCATCACCCTTCCAAATCAGATCCAATCTGAAAAATCAACACCCAAAAACCCAAAATCCAGATTAATAATTTCATGATCATCGAAAACCAACAAACCAAAACTCAAGATTAGTTAGATTCATCATCATCGAAGGGACAACAAACGAGAAACAGTCCAGAATGGGTCAAGAGGCAGAGGCGGAAGCGAGCACAGGTGAACCAATGAAAAGGACGCGGGTCGGGTCGGGAATCAACCCCGTGAAGAGCGATTCCGTTGCGTCCGAGCGGCAAGTCGCCTCCGCCATTCTCGAACGTGGATGGCATCGCCGCACCGCTTCGCGCGTGCTTGGCGAGTCACCGTCGTCGTTCGGTGCTAAAGGTTAATCGCTCCAAGCGAGAAAATCGAGGTCGTCGACACGCCGCCGCCTTCGAAGCTTTCGAGATGGGGGTGATTCCGATAGACGATGACGGCGAACCATCACGGTTTCACGAAATCAAAACCCAAAATCGCAAGTTCCAGGTAAGAGCGAATCGAAGCAGGCGAGAGCATACGAAGGCGGGGTCGAGACGCGCCGCCGTCGCACTGCGCGAGCGGGTCCGCGCGGTCGTCTCCTAGCGATGCACCGCGGGTCTCCGTCGCCAGTCGAGCGGCGCGCGGAGGAGACAAACACAAAAACCCTAATTTGGGGAAAATAGGGAAGACGAAAGGGGACGATCGGCACCATCAATTTTGAGTGGGTTTTATCTAATAAAACCACCTATCTCACAATGCTCCAAAACCGTGCACCCCTTGAAACAATTGATTAAGGTGCGGTCAATTAATTTTGACCGTACCAGGTTTTAAAAAAAATTAATTTTAAAACCAATTATGCAATTAAAAAGAGTCTGAGCTCTGATACCACTGTTGAAATTTAGAGGCACGTAAACACGTAATACATGCGCAGCAGAAATAAACAATTCACCAACAACGAACAATTAATTGCATAATTAAATACGAGTAAACGTAAACAGAATTCTTACAGTAATTAGTGTACCGTTTTCTGTACTATGGTATCCACGTAATCCCTAATTACGGACTTGCACGGATTTGCCAGTGTTGAATCCCGAGATAAATTTGCTAGGAAAATTCTAACTCTAGATCTTATGGAGAATAATGAATTAACGTTGTTTGTGAATTTCCAAAAGCTTGTATATATAGGGGAGGCCCAGCTTAAATCTTAAGCTAACCTACTTGGGAAATAAAATTCCTAATCTTTATTTAAATAAATCTCTACAATTTATTTCCCTATATAAAATCTCTACGGATTTAATTCTCATGTATATCAAATATCTACGGATTTGATTCCATATATATTAAATCCTATAATAATATTCCAAATATTATTATTAGGAATTCCTATTTAATTAAATTCAATTTAATTAAACATTAATAATAATTTATTTTAAATTAATCTATTATTAATTAATTCTCCATAAATTAAACATTAAATCCAATTTAACATTTAATCAATCAACTATAATCCGTAAAAGGGAACTACTCGTTGTGTGACCCATAGGCCCTCATATATCGAGCGATTAGTCAAACTAACGGTCTTAATTGAACCCTAGACAATAAATCAGATATTCTCAATATATGAGGTACGTTGCGAGAAACGTGCAACTACCTGTAATTGAAACATGGGCTATTACAATTTCCTCCTTTCATTCACGAATACTCGATTAGTCTTGAACATGATGAAGTGTCTATTCAAATAACATAATCAATTTATCTCTAATCACTAATTGATCATGTATGTCACACTTAGTCACAAAGTCTAAGTTGACGTGCATCGGCCGATGACTTTGATCCAATTATGATGAGAAGATGAGTATTCTCTCTAAATCTACTTTGAGGAATGAATACTATTTTTGGCTCAACTACCACGCACATATACTTCGTGATGAACTCAATCCAAGCCGTATCTACCCATGGAAGGGTGCAAGCATTGGTCATGGTCAAAGTTCATCACTCCACACATATCGTGCGTATTGACCTCAAGTCTAAGGAGTATCGCATCGCTCCCACTAACCGAGACACCCGTAGACACATATAGTGGAAATATATCAAATGGTTTCTCGGATGGGTATACCAATACCCTCTAAGGTATTTGTGCATCCATCATGAGATACCTAGTATCTCGTAGTAAGTGAGATCTTACTACACTCTCGTAGAGTATGATGCAGATCGCACACCGATCTCCATTGCATCATCAATATCCCATTCTTGATGATCCTTGATCGGGGCTATTTGAGAATCATGCTTAAGTCATCTGAGTTCTCACAACCTCAATGACAACAATGATTCATGGGAACATTTGTAGTAATAAATGCAAACAATCAAACATAATATTCATACAAGTGTATTGTCATACATTAATATTAAATGATCTATATAAATCAAACTGAATATCATCGAGTATTATGTCCTTACAATAGATTGTCTCTAGGACACTAACACTAACACAAATTACATAGTGATTTAAAAAACAATCTCAATCTTTTGGTAATCAGATTGAGAAATTGAAGATAGCAATGTAAAATGTACTTGGACGAATCAAAGAGTTTGGTATAGGACGACTTTTTTTACTCACCAGTAAATGACCGAAAATTTGTCAAGAAGTACAAATTTGTGAATGAATAGCGATTTGTCTACAAAATTAAAAACTCATATAGCTGTGATAATCAAATTAAGAAATTGAAAACAAAAATAAAACTAAGAAATTGAAAATAAAAATAAAACGTGTCAATCAAAACAAAGATTTTAAAATTTTCGGTGAAAAGAATAAAAATTGTAAAAGAAAAAACATTCAAAACTAAAATTAGACATGATCAAATTAAATTACATGTGATGTGGGTGAGTTCAGATCCCACGTACAACAAATGTAAAAGAGGAGATGGAGACAAGCAATTACCTACTCCAGCCTCAGTGTGATGTTCTCCGAGAAACAGAGCAGCCCCCGAGCAGGAATCAGCTCCAGGAAACCGTCGTGGGAGAGCTTCCGTGAGCGCTACTCGACTGCCTGCACAAAATCGGGTCAAAGGGAGCTTCGGCGTCAATCCTCCGACACTCAGGTCAGCCCAAAAATAATGAATAAAGTGTTTACTCAAGAACACCAAAAACACATTTTAGTGTGTGAAGGGTAGAGTTATAAATAGCCTAATGTGAAAACAAATATTCATTTGTGTCATCAAATTTAAAAAAAAAAAAAAATTGCCAAAAGAATAATTATTTGGACCATCCTACCCTTATAAGTCCATATCACAATTAATTTATTATGTACCACACTTTATTAAGCTCGTATCATCATTAATTCACATTGTACCACAATTTATTTATGCACATACCACCTTAATAAAATAAATTAAACTTTAATAAGTTCGTACCACCATTAATTTCATCTGTACCACACTTTATTAAGCCCGTACCACTATTAATTCATACTGTACCATAATTTATTTATGCACGTACCACCACTAATCCACATCGTACCACCATTAATTAATGACATATCACACTTTATTAAGTCCGTACTACCATTAATTTATTTCATACCATATTTTATTAAGCCCGTACCACCATTAACTCATATCGTACCATAATTTATTTATGCATTTACCACCACTAATTCACCCCATACCATAATTAATTAATGACATATCACACTTTATTAAGCTCGTACCACCATGTACCATATTATTTAAGTTTGTACCACCATATGTCAAGCTTGGACCACCATGAATTCACCATGCACTACATCTTATTGAGTACGTACCACTATATATTATGTATGTATCACAATTTTCAATACCGTATAACCATATTTTTTAGCCAAGTACCACCATATTAAATCTTGAATACCACCTTATATTCTAAAACTAAAACTTAAAAAAAAAAAAAAAGAGAATGAGTGCCTATTGATGAAGGAAGAAGACAACCACACCTGTTGTTGAAGATAGAGAAATTGAGAGAGTTTGAGAGATGAAGGACGGGCGAGAAATTAGCATGTAAAAAGAGGTGAATAAGATTTGGAGGAGATATATTAGGGAAAGTAAAAAATAAAGAATAAAAATTGGAGGCGAAATAATAGGAAATTAGCGCAGAAAAAAAAAGGGAAGGGAAAGAAGAAAAAGACTGGTCAATGTGAGAAAAGAAGGATAACGGTGGAGTTGGTAATCAAAATATTATCTTGGCTAGAAAAGAATAAAATTAAAACTTTTAACTAAAATGATCTTTTACAATTAGAACTGGCTAGAAATTGGGGTTCCGTCCAAGGAATACAAATTAAATGCTATTTATATATTGTCTCCTTGAGGGTAGAAATGAGATATCATGCCCCAAGGAGGGTACCAATGTCCTTTGCCTTGTGTCGCCCTAACTGTTTGAGAGGACCACAAGGGTGAGTGGAGAATAATCATTCGTTTTGGCAGAAAAGGGCGTCCTTTTCCTGACGCGGACGATTTTCCGTACGCTTTGACGTCAGGAGAAGGATAGTGACTCCTTCCATGGCAGGTTAAGGTCAAGATCTGAGAGAAGATTAAGCCATCTTCGAGAACTGACTCTCCTCTCTGATAATGCTGTCAGGTTCACAATTTAGAGTTGCTTTCGTATCATCTCTGAAATGTTTAGGATGTTTTGGTCACATGCCCACGCGGACATATTTTGTAAGGACTGACTTACTCAAATATCTGAGAGATTCGCTCTTTGAGTACAGTTGACTGATCAGAGATCCTCGTCTTTGATCTCATAAACACTGTCTCGTCGTGGGACAGTCAAGTCTCACTTTTCAGTTCATTGATATGGGATATGTCCCATTTAT
Source organism: Stenogyne calaminthoides (assembly GCA_037126765.1). Lineage (NCBI taxonomy): Eukaryota > Viridiplantae > Streptophyta > Magnoliopsida > Lamiales > Lamiaceae > Stenogyne > Stenogyne calaminthoides. The sequence continues at coordinate 18,867,212 of JBBCBC010000003.1, forward strand.
CCCATATCAACATGACTACGTGTGATTTATCTCATATTGTATTTAACACTTAGAAATATTCTGACTTCCAGGATATATGGAAGAACAAGAGAACTGCTCCTTACAACAGAATTGGTTTTAAAGTGGCCTTTAACTGAATTAATTAGCGCTAAACTCTGTTTCAGCCTAACTAATTTTAGTAGTAGTAACTCTAACTAAAATAACTAATTTCAGTGACAGTAACCAAAAATTCTGCCTTCAGGGCCTCCATTAACAAAAAGTGCACAATTTTGTTTTTAGAATCAGAAGTGTGCAAGTTAAATAATGTAACAATTTAAAAAATAAAAATAGCTAGAAATTACATTAATTATTTATATATATATATATATATATATATATATATATCCTGTGAAATTTATTTATATTACAAAATTCATAATATATATTACATCGACATTACAATTATTTTTATAAACTAATACTCATAGCATTAAATATTATGGATATTAGTTTATAAATATAATGTTATCATTTGAATTAGTTTATAAGTGTAATGGTATAAATGTCACGCTATAAATATATATATATATATAGATATTTTAAGCTATTGAATTAGTCACATTGGGTATATCATATTCATATATGGGGGGTACTGGGTCCCCTAAACTTTTATGAAATTCTATATATATAAGTTCTATTTTATTTTTAATAAGTAGTGCGGTTAAAATTGATTCATTTCTCTTTATTAATACCATTCTATGAATCATAGACCAGGTTTCAATTGTTGTTGGTCACAATTTCATTCCTTTATTTTTTTAGGTTTCAATTTTTGTTGATCACATTTTCGTTCCTTTATTATTTTATTTTTTTGTCCTTTCTTTTAGTAAAAATAATTTGGGGCCAAATATTGAGATCCTTTTTTGTCACATTTATAGTTGGAACCACAATTATTAATAATTTAATTTTAGACACTTTTTTATGAATAATTAATCTTTTCTAAATTCACATTTTTTAAAATTTAATTATTCAATTCATATACATATAATTTTTTTTAGAGAATGAGATCAGTATTTCGAATGCTATTATATAATTATATTAATTAAATGAATTATAATGTAATAAAATTAATTTTAAAACTATATATAGTATAAAAATATATTTTAAATTCTTTTATTTATTTTTTCATTAAGTTGGCCCCTTAACTAAATTTTCTGGCTGTCAATTATCAACCTACTAGTTTAATGCACGCGTATTACGCGATTCTATAATTAAAAAATATAATATTTATAACATATAATATATTTAATAATAAAAATACAATTATGTGCATAAATGCACTAAATATGAATTAATAATTTTTAGGGTGTACATTAGTATATTCTTGCTTAAACAGTTATTGAAATAAAATTATTGTATCAAATTCTATCTATTCTGCAATTGATTCACGAATCCCTAATTTAAATTTGAGAGAAAAAGTTGCTTGAAATATTAGTTCGGTGAATTAAGTGTAATAAAATAATAGTTTGTATAGTTTAGTGCAACAAAAAATAGTTAGGTGGTTTAGATATAATTTCAGTGATAGTTTAGCGTGTTTAGTGCAATTAGAAATAAATATGATGTAAGAAGTACAAGGTTCAAACCTTAGATATTGCAATTTTTTTTAATTAAACTACACATTAAAATGTCACATGAATACCATAGTTAGCTACAAACCAATTAAAAAATGACACATCAATTCAATAAATTGTGATAACTCATTCAAATTAATCTTAAGATGACACATCATCCAAATTAACCATAAGAAGACACATCATCAAAATGAAAAAATTAAACTGCACATTAAAATGTCACATGAATGCCACATATTAACTACAAACCAATTGAAAAATGAAACATTAATTCAGTAAAATGTGATAACTCATCCAAATTAACCTCAAAATGACACATCATTCAAATTAACCATAAAAAGACACATCATCAAAATGAACTCTCTATTAGTAATATAGGTGATAGGTTATTAAACTTGAAATAAGATTTTGATTTTATAAATAAAATGATGAGTTTTGTTATATTGGAAATAATTTCATAATGAATATTATAATGTAATTTTTTTTTATTGTGTCAAATTATTTTGCTACGAATGGAGAATATCTAAATCAGTCTTGTATGCATCCATTCCATCACCAAAATATGTTGACTATTTCGAAATTATTCAATTGAAGAAGCGGAAGTGGAAATAATTGAAAAAGTTGCCTACTAGTTATGGGCTTTGATGGGCCTGGTGAAATTGGGCTAATAATAATCTTTAGTCTAGGTCCGATTAAAAAAAGTGGCTCACGGGTAATTTTACAAGTCTCGAAATTTTAAAATGCGAAATGGAGAAAATATCATTTTTAGTCCAATAAGTTCGGATAATTTCATTTTTAATTCTGTAACTTTTTACCTTTTCAATTTTAGTCATGAATGTGTCAATTTTAGTCATTTTTTGTCAAAAATTTTAAAATTTTACCGGAATATCGCCGAAATAAGCATGTGCATCTCATGTGACACTTCAAAATTGATCTTTTTTTACATGATAGTCCACTTGTGTAGGTCGCCAAAAAATTAAAAACAATCTCAATTTTGAAGTGTCACATGAGGTGCACATGTTTATTCCGACGAGATTTTAAAATTTTCGACTAAAACGGACTAAAATTCACACATTCATAACTAAAATTGAAAGGGTTAAAAGTTACAGGATTAAAAATGGAATAGCCCAAAGTTACAGGACTAAAAATGATATTTTATCACGCGAAATGCATTCGAGTACTACATCCCAACTTTTAATTGTAGTAAAAAAAATCATAGTTATATTACTACAATAAATAAATTATTTTACTATTATACACACAAGTATCTGTATAATATATTTTTCTAGTGTTGGTATGCTGTGAAACTTGTTCATTGTGAAACTGATTCATTTTTTGTAGGCATGACCTTTCAGTTATCACGACTAATATATTTTTGTAATATAAATCACATCCTTCAATTATCACTACTAATATCCCTGTTGTAATATTCTATAATTTATTTGAGTAGAATTTATTATGTGGATGATGAGTTGGCATGACACCTCATTAATCTGGTTTCATAAAAAAACAGATAGTTGGTTCTATATAAGCAGAAACCGCCCCAAATTTAGAAATCTTTGGATTTTCCCGCCAAAAATAATTGTTAAATTGGGAAACGAATATTTAAAAACAATATTAACATATAATAATAGATTAAAAAAAAGTCTTTGAGAATATTTAGAAAAAATATTAACAAATAATAATAGATTGAGAGAAATATTAATTTAAATAAATATCAATAAATAATAATGATGGAAACTCTCCATATAAAAAATATACACAAATCATGATCAAATTTAGCAGAAATCGGCCCGAATTTGGAAACCATTTGATTTGTTAGTGTTAGTGTCCTAGAGACAATCTATTGTAAGGACATAATACTCAGATAATATTCAGTGTTGATTTAATATTATTGTTTATTTAATATTAAATATATGGCGTTGCACTTAATAGAATATTATGTTTGATTGTTTACATTTGTTCTTATCTGTGTTCCCTTGAGTCACTGCTGTCATTGAGTGTGTGAGAACTCAGATGACTTAAGTGTGATTCTCAAATAGCCCCAATCGAGGATCATCAAGAATGAAATATTGATGATGCAATACAGATTGGTGTGCGATCTACATCATACTCTTAGAGAAAGTAGTAAGATCTCACTTACTACGAGATACTAGGTATCTCATGATGGATGCACAAATACCTTAGAGGGTAATGGTATACCCATCCGAGAAGTTGTTTGATGTAATTCCACTATATGTGTCTACGAGTGTCTCGGTTAGTGGGAGCGATGCGATACTCCTTTGACTTGAGATCAATACGCACGACATGTGTGGAGTGATGAACTTTGACCATGACCGATGCTTGCACCCTTCCATGGGTAGATATGACTTGGATTGGGTTCATCACGAAGTGCATGTGCGTGGTAGTTGAGCCAAGAAAAAGATTCATTACTCAAAGTGGATTTAGAAAGAATACTCATCTTCTCATCATAATTGGATCAAAGTCATTGGCCAATGCACGTCAACTTGGACTTTGTGGCCAAGTGTGACACGAGTGATCAATTAGTGATTAGAGATAAATTGATTTAGTTATTTGAATAGACACTTCATCATGTTCAATACTAATCGAGTATTCGTGAATGAAAGTAGGAAATCGCAATAGCCCATGTTACAGTTACAGTTACAGGTAGTTGTACGTTTCTTGCAACGTACCTCATATATTGAGAATGTCTGATTTATTGTCTTGAGTTCAATTAAGACCGTTAGTTTGACTAATCGCTCGATATATGAGTGCCTATGGGTCACACAACAAGTAGTTCCCTTTTATAGATTATAGTTGGTTGATTAAATGTTAAATTGGATTTAATATTTAATTTATGGAAAATTAATTAATAATGAATTAATTTGGAATTAATTATTATTAATGTTTAATTAAATTGGATTTAATTAAATAGGAATTCTCAATAATAATATATGGAATGTTATTGTAGGATTTAATATATAAGGAAATAAATCGTAGAGATTTGTCATATATGAGAATTAAATCCGTAGAGATTTTATATGTAGGAAATAAATCTAAGAGATTTATTTAAATAAAGATTAAGGATTTTATTTCCTTATCAGGTTAGCTTAAGATTTAAGCTGGGTCTCTCCTATATATATGAGCTCTTGGGAATCCATAATACGGTTGTTCATATTTTCTCCATAAAATCTAGAGTTAGAATTTTTCTAAAAATTAGCCTCTGGATTCAAAAGTCGACAAATTTGTGCAAGTGTGTGAACGGGAATTACGTGGATACCATAGTTGAGAAATCTGCTCTTGAATTACTGTAAGATTTCTTGTTATGTTTATTAGTAATCGTTTATGCAATTATATGTTAGTTGTTGGTGAACTGTTTAATTCCGTTGCGCATGTATTACGTGTTTACGTGCCTCTAAATTCCAACATGATTTTTCCGCAAAAATTAATTGCTAAATTGGGAAACGAATATTTGAAAAAAAATATTAACAAATAATAATAGATTGAGAAAAATCTTTGAGAATATTTGAAAAAAAAGTATTAACAAATAATAATGGATTGAGAGAAATCTTTAAAATAAATATTAATAAATATTAATTATGAAAAACTCTCCATATGAAAAATATACACAAATCATGATCAAATCTAGCAGAAACCGGCCCAAATTTGGAAATTATTTGATTTTCTAGCAAAAAATAATTGTTAAATTGGGAAACTAATATTTGAAAAAAAAATTAATAAATAATAATGGATTGAGAAAAATCTTTGAGATAAATATCAATAAATAATAATGATGGGAAACTTTTCATATAAAAAAATATACACAAATCATGATCAAATCTATTGATTTCTCAAAAAATCTTGCATTAGATTTCTTTCAAATTTATTATTATTTTTTATAAGGTTCATGCAAATAAATTCATACATATTATTTTGGAAAACTCTCCAATAAAAAATATACACAATTCAAACTTTTTATCCAATTAAAATTTGGTTAAATATATCATATATATGACTATTATTATTGTTGGGAGATGAATTTAATAAAAGATTATATGATTTTGATTAAGATCCCAAAACCCCTGAGTATGACATGTTCAGTAATGATCTTGATAGTTGAGTCAGGATTCAGTTTTAGAGTATTCAGGATGTTATCTGCAAAATGTATAAGTCAGCAGATATAGTTTCGAATAGTCTCAAGACTCAAGATGAAACCGAGAGATCAAGACTCAAAGATGAAGACTCAAAGAAAAGACAATCAAGATAAATCAAGACTCGAAGACTCTGAAGACACAAGACTGAAGACTGAGTATCTGAAGTTCAAGAAAACTAAGAGCACAGTAATTACTGAAGACTCAGTAATATACTGAATGCTCAGTATGAACCTGAATGTTCCGAGGCACTGAATATATCTATCTGAAGGATGCAATACTGAGAGAAACGCGATGCCTTAAAAAGTTAGATATTGCCAAGACATTCAATGCGCATAAAAAGGAACTAAGTCGGAAGTATTGTTAAGGTTATATCAAACTCGAGTTTGTGATCAAAAGAGTAAAGTTAAAGGTGTCTACCCTTAACTGAAGACAAAAGTCAAAAAGAGGAAGATGACACTGTACCATACTGACAATGACAGTGACAAGCCGCTGAAAAAGATGTCAGATGTACGAAAGTTCCAGACTACAAAAAGTGAAGACCGGCTACATGAAAGGCTATGGCCTAAAACGTGTTAGGGAGTTTCAAACTCTAAATATAGCCCTTTCTCACACACCATAAGAGGGAACTCGCGAAGCTATCTCTCCAACGGATAGTTTTCAAGAGTGACCTTGGTGTATGCCTATAAATACTGGTGACCCTCTACATAGTAAGGTTACGGGAAATTTATACGCAACAAGAGCTCAAACTTATTCTTGCGAAAGTTAAAGCACTCGAAATACCTTGAATTTCCCAAGTGCTTTTATATTGAAGAGAGCTCAATTTACTAAGCCTAGCATAATAAGTTGTATCCAAAAGCTTAGTCGAGATATCCTAACCCTTTGCATTGTGCTTTATTGTAAAGGATATCTCATCCTAGTTGGAAACCAACCAAGAAACCCCAAACCCTTGAGAAGGTAGTTGGAGTGTGGTTGTTGGTAAGTAGAGTTGTAAAGAGTTAGTAAACTACGCGGAGTAGTCAGAAAACTCTAGAGAAGAAGTTAGTAAGCTACAGTGGTAGTCTGAAAGCTTGTGTGTGATTGAGTAAGTAAACCACGAGGTAGTCGAAAAACTCAAGGTCGGGTTGAGTAAGTAAACCACGTGGAGTAGTCGAAAAACTCAGTAGAAGTTGAGTAAGTAAACTACGAGGTAGTCGAAAAGCTCGGTTGATAGTGAATTTCTCCTCAAAAGTCGCGAGAGTGGATGTAGGAGCTTGAGTCTCGAACCACTATAATCGCTGTGTTCTTTATCGCTTTCCTTATCTCAGGCTTAATTGTTGCATCAACTTGATTTTGAAAGCATACTTTTCATTGATATTCGGTTGGAATCAATCCACCGAAAGTTGCATAAGTAATTCACAAACCTAATCACTATTTCATAAGGGAAGGTTTTTGACCAAAGCTTAAAACGAGTATAATCTAAGGGCAACCATTCAAGACGATCGAGTAAATAGAACAGATAGTTACCAAACCGAACTCTCATCCGAGGATTCATAAGTTAGTTATCCGATCCAAGTAACTCGGGATCTCTCGACACTCGAGGACTCGGTTGGGATTATCTCGAGGTATCTCGAAAGCAGGTCGATCATCACCGTCTCGATGAGACTTTGACTCGTAGCAATGGTGCTTTCTCGTAACCTAATCTTCGAGATTTTCCACCCCAAGTGACCTCGAGAAGAAAAAAAAGTTTTAAAATCATTGAACACGTGTATTCCCCCATACACGTGTAAGACTCGCCTCACCGGACCAACAATTATCCCTAAAAAATTATATGGACTTCCTATATTATTTTGGAAAACTCTCCATATAAAAAAAATATTTTATTATTATAATATATTCTAAATAAAATTATGATCGATCTATAAATAAAAAATTGTGATCAAATTTATATCTATATATCTCGAAAAATCTCTTTGAAATAAATATTAACAATTATAATGTGTTGGGAGATGAATTTAATAAAGATATATGATTTTGATTAAGATCCCAAAACCCCTAAGTATGACATGTTCGTAATGATCTTGATAGTTGAGTCGATTCAGGTTTTAGAGTACTTCGTGATATTATCTCTAAAATGTATAGTCACAGATATAGTTCAGAGAGGTTCAAGACTCAAGAACTCAAAGATGTTTTTAAGTATCCGGTTTCAGATGAAACCGAGATATCAAGACTCAAAGATGATACTTGAAAACTAAAGACTCAAAGACGAAGACTCAAGACATCACCAAGATAAACTACAAAGATTCAAAGACCCTCAAGACTCGTAAGACCTCAAGACTCGAGAAGACTCAAGACACAAGATCGAGATCGAGAATCAAGATCAAGAATATCAAGGCACAAGAATTATCAAGACTCAAAGAATATATCAATGCTCAAGATGAACCTCCCAATGTTTCGAGGCAATCTAAAAAAATCTATCCAAGGATGCAATAATTGGTAAGATCGCGATTCCTTAGAAAGTTAGATATTGCCAAAACATTCAAATGCGCACAAAAGGAACTAAGTCGAAGTGTTGTTAAGGTTATATCAAACTCGAGTTTGTAACCAAAAGAGCCGCTTGAAGGTGTCTACCTTTAACCGGAGACAAAAGTCAAAAAGAGGAAGACGACATCGCACCATACTAACAATCGACAAAGATGTGTCGCCAAAAATGTCGTCGATGTACAAAAGTTCCAGACTGCAAAAAATGAAGACCGGCTACATGAAAGGCTATTGCCTAAAACATGTTAGGGAGTTTCAAACCCTAAATATAGTTGTTTCACACACCACAAGAGGGAACTCACGAAGCTATCTCTCCAACGGATAGTTTTCAAAAGTGACCTTGGTGTATGCCTATAAATACTGGTGACCCTCTACATTGTAAGGTTACGAGAAATTTATACGCAACTCAAGAGCTCAAACTTATTCTTGCAAAAGTTAAAGCACTCGAAAAACTTAGAATTTCTCAAGTGCTTCGATATTGAAGAGAGCTCACTATACTAAGCCTAGCTTGATAAGATTTATCCAAAGCTTAGTCGAGATATCCTAACCCTTTGCATTGTGCTTTATTGTAAAGGATATCTCATCCTAGTTGGAAACCAACCGAGAAACCCCAAACCCTTGAGAAGGTAGTTGGAGTGTGTTTGTTGGTGAGAAAGAGTTGTAAAGAGTTAGTAAACTACGCTGAGTAGTCGAAAACTCTAGAGGAGAAGTTAGTAAGCTCCATGGGGTAGTCCGAAAAGCTTGTGTGTGATTGAGTAAGTAAACTACGGAGGTAGTCGTAAAGCTCAAGGTCGGGTTGAGTAAGTAAACCACGCGAGTAGTCGAAAACTCGGGGCGAAGTTGAGTAAGTAAACTACGAGGTAGTCGTAAAAGCTCGGTTGATAGTGAATTTCTCCGAGGATCGGAGAGAGGGATGTAGAGCTTGAGTCTCTCGAACCACTATAATTGTTGTGTTCTTTATCGCTTTCCTTATCCGTGCTTAATCGCTGCATTGACTTGATTTTGAAAGCATACTTTTCACCGATATTCAATTGAATAAATCCACCGGGTTGCATAATTGAATCACAACCTAATCACTATTTCAAAAAAGGGAAGGTTTTCAAAGAAAGCTTAAAACGAGTATAAACTAAGGGCCAACCATTCCGCACGATCGAGTAGCTACAACATATAGTTACCGAATCGAACTCTCTTATGAGGATTCAAGAAGTTAGTTATCCGATCCAAGCAACTCAGATCTCTCACCACTCAGACTCGGTTGGGATTATCCGAGGTATCCGAAAGCAACTCGGATCACTATCTCAAGAGACTTTGACTCGAGCGATTTGTGGCTTCTAAGAACCTAATCTTCGTGATTATCCGACCCAAGTCGACCTCGAAGAAGAAAAAAGTTTTAAAAACACCTAACACGCAGTATTCCCCCATACACGTGTAAGACTTGTTTGCACCGACCAACAAGTGGTATCGAAAGCAAAGGGTTCAACTTGACCATTCATTGTGTTGACCAAAGTTTTATTTTCAAAAATACTTGTGGTCTATCCGAACCGATCTTATTTGTTTGAAAAAAATTTCTTTTCAAAAGATCGTAAAAAATGTCTTCTAAAAACTTCCCATGTTCTCAAAGAGAGAACTATGATCTATGGAGATCGAGAATGCAGCTCATTTCAGATTCCAAACATGAGCGATGTGGAAAGTGGTCTCTCAAGGACCATTCCAATTTACTGAGAAGGAATCCCAGAGAAATGTAAGATGAGAGAATTGATCCTAGAGCAGACTTTCCTAAGTCCGATGACCAACTGACTCCAGAGGAGAGAAAGTTAGTCAATCTAGACTACATTGCAAAAGACACACTATACAGTACAATTGATGATGGTGTGATGGGAATGATCTCTCACTGTAATACTACTAAAGAGATTTGGGATACACTAGTCATTTATGTGCCAAGCACGATCATATAAAAGAAAACAAACTTTCAAAGGGCAATTGGAAAGTTTGATAGTTTTGAAATGGATGATGGTGAATCAATAGACAAATTGAAGTCGATTCACTAAAGATCATAAATGATCTAAATGCACTTGGAAAGAAATACCCACAGAGAGAAGTCGCATTGAAAATTCTTAGAGGTCTGTCTAAGAAATGGGATATTCATGCAATGGTGATTGAAAACACCAAGAATATTAATTCAATGCCTTACCAACAAGTCATCTCTGAGCTGAAAAGCCTATGAATTTGTAATTGATAAGAAATCCAAAAAGGCCGACAAAGAAAGATGATTCTTCATCGAAAAAGAATGTGGCTTTAAAAGCCAAAGATAAAACTCAGAAAACTAGAGAGTCCGAGAACCCCATGCCAAAAAATCGATGAGCTTGAGGAAAAGCTAAAGACTAATGGCAAGAAGGTTTGATAGACTCAATAGTAGATTTGGAAAATACAAAAACTATTACAGAACCACAGTGTACCGTAAGAAACCCGAGGACGATCAACCGAGAAGAAGAAAGACTGAAAAGTCAAGGATCTTCATCCAAGAGAAAGGACTCCAAGTCCAAAGAAGAAAATGATCGGGATGATGATGCCAACAGATGCTATAATTGCCGAAAGAAAGGTCACTTTCAAAGATGATTGTCCAGATTTGAGTGCTAAGGAGAGAAGAGAAAGGCAAACTAAAAGAGACCGAAGTTCTCAAGCAAAAAGGCCATGGTAGAAGAAGAAGAAAACTCCGAGGAGGATCTAGCTCTTCAGATAAGATATTCTCGTGACAAATGAAAGTGATGACATCCGGCCCGATGGCCATTGAGGAGGTAAACTCTTCTTTCTCTCGTTGTTGCTCCTACACTAGCACAAAGAGTTTTCAAGTTCCACCGAAAACAAATCATTTTTGACTTCGATGGATTCTTTTTTGAGAATCTCGATGAAGGACTATGTTTGTTTTGCAAGGATCGCTAAATTGAACTCAAGAGCGTAATAAGGAACCGAAAGTCTGAAAATCTAAAATGGAAAGACTCTAGCAATATTGAAATCACTTCAATTAATGGGAGCTACCGATGAACTGGATGTTCTCAAAAGTACAACTCTCGAGAGAAAGAGAAGTTGATAATGTCCCTAATCGAAAAGCTAGAGAAATCCAATCAAGAAATTCAAATAATCGAATCGAAGTTCAATGACCTCTCGAGAAGCATAAAACTCTACAGAATCGTGGAGGATAGTGCATGTAAGAAGTTAACTCTATTGAATAATGCATCTAATGTGATAGATGAAATTCGTGAGTTACCAGAGATCTCGGACTATAAAAACTGGATTGGGATACATTCCAGGGGAACCTCACAAGGTCATCTAAATGTTAAGTCAAATAGCAAGAAGACTATCTTTGTAAAAACCAAGGGCACCTACACTTCAAATCAAGTAATGCCCAAGGTTGTAGACAAGTGAAAAGGACCTATGATCTCAAGAAATCAATGATCAAAGTTAGAAAGCCCAAACCTCGTAAAGGCTAGAAAACCCGAAAGCCTACGCTTGAAAGTTTCAGCAAGTACTTCAAAGCCTCAAAGCTAAGAATGCAAACCCGAAAGGCTCCACACCAACCATCAAAGGAATCCTCGATGAGAAACACTCAAGAGAGACATTCTCAACCAAGAGACCAAGTCCTCAAGATGCCGAAGACCCAGATTTCAAAGATGCATAACCCGAACCCCACTTGCCTAAGGGTAAAGGTTATCCAACCCGAAGTCATCAAAGATTTAGACCGGTCGCATACAAAAGCCTAAGCATCCAAACAATGGCCCGAACCAAAGAAGAATTCAAAAGCCCATGTTCATGCTAAAACTAGCACACATATACGTAAAACTGCTAAGGCACCCGAGTAGTGGATGTATATGTTGATGTTTATGGAAGACAAATTAGCCACTCTAAAGTGATTAGAGTTGTCAGCAGATTTGGATTCCGAAGGTACAAATAACCTCGTAGGACCCTACACAAATTGGGTACCTAAGAATTGATCTGCTTTTTCGGAGGAAAACAAGGGCACTAAGTCGATGAAAGATCACATGGCACCGATGAAAGCAGAGATGAAAAAGCTCCCCGATGTATGGTATCTTGACAAAGGATGCTCAAGACATATGACATGATTCAAGAAGATGCTCAAAGGACTATGTTGAACAAAGAGGCCCACAGATCACTTTTTGGAGATAACTCCAAGGACAGATCAAGGATATGGAACTTTGGAAATCGACTCCGCCATATCCATGGTGTTTCATATGTATCCGATTGAAGCATAACTTGTCGTCAATTAGCCAATTCTGTGATAAGGGTTTCAATGTTGAGTTCTCCAAGAACTTATGTTTTGTGAAAGATGATACATCACATAAGTATTACCGACTGGTACAAGAAAAGAGAATGTGTATCTTGCTGATTGGAGTTCAACTCCTAAAGATACATGTTTAGTTGCTAAAAGTTCCACAGATACCAGTTGGTTATGGCATAAAAGAATGAATCACCTAAACTTCAAAACCCTGAACAAGCTTGCAAGATTAGCTCTTGTAAGAGGGTTGCCTAATGAAGTGTTCAGTAAGGAACACATTTTTGATGCGTGCCAGAAAGGAAAACAAGTTAAAGCATCATTTAAAAGCAAAGTTGAAGTTTCTACTGAAAGAATACTTCAGTTATTTGCATATGGATCTCTTTGGTCCTATAACACCGTGAGCACTAATGGCAGGAAATACACACTAGTAGTAGTCGATGACTACTCAAGATATACTTGGGTCATATTCTTACTCAGTAAGAAAGAGACTCAGATAAAGCTGCCAGAGTTACTAAAAAGGCTCAGTATTGAGAAAAATCTGAGTGTGGTCAAAATCAGATCTGACAAAGGAACCGAAGTTTATAAATCATATCATATCCGATTATTGTGCGTAAAATGGAATTTCACATGAAACATCAATTTTAAGGACCCCTCAACAAAACGGTGGTCTTTGAAAGAAGAAACATAACTCCGAAGAAGAAGTTCAGGACAATGATAGGTCGATATTCCTAAAAGATTTTGGGGTTGAAGTTGTCAACACCGCATGCTACTCTCTCGCATAGATCCATGTTGACCAAGAGTCAAGGCTAAAACACCCTATGAGCTTTGGAATGAAAGGAAGCCTCTTGTTTTTTTTTTTTTCGTGTGTTTGGTTGCAAGTGTTTCATACACAAAAATGGTAAAGATCAGTTGAAAACATTTGATAGTAAAGTTTTGATGAAGGAATATTCTTAGATATTCTCAAGTCAAGAAAAGCTTTCAGAGTTTACAAATCAGAGGACTCTTATTGTGGAGAAAACACCTCATGTTGTTTTTTGATGAATCTACTTGTGTTCGTAAGAAACAGAACATGATGCATGATGAACCGACTAAGAGGATCACCAGATTAAGCCCAAATGTAAAGATAAATCATCCATCGAACTCGAAAAGAAGAAGTCACCACTATCTATGATTGGAGTGACTCGCACTTCGATAAAGAAGATCGTGATGGAAATCGATGGTGAGACTCAGAAAAACCAACACTCCAAAGGTGACCAATCCGAATGCAGACACCGCCTCGCACTCGTATGTGATGCCAATGAAGATGTGGTCACAAATGAGGCAAATTCAATCTATCAACCAAAGGGGAACAAATGTCTCGATAATGTTCAAATAGAATTTCCCCGAGGAGATGATTCCCTTTCTCCTGTTCTCGTTGTTCCCTCGAGTTTATCGATTTAATCAACCTAACATTTCAAATGTTGAGGACACTATTGAAGGGGAACATCAAGAAGGAAATGGTTGATAGTCATCCTACAAGTCGATTGTGGGTGATCTAACCAAGGTGTTAAAACAAGAAGGTTTCATGGTGAGAGTGCACTATTCTCACCGCTTCCTATCGGAGAGAAAGAACCTCATCGAGATTGGTGAAGCTCTACAAGATTCTCATCGATTATTGCTATGCAAGAAGAAGAGCTGAATCAATTCTCAAGGAATGAAGTATGGGAGCTAGTAGATAGACCGATAAAAGGCACAATGTCATTGGAACCAAGTGGGTTTTCAAGAATAAAAGAGATGAAAACAACAACATTGTAAGAAACAAGGCAAGGCTAGTTGCACAAGGTTATTCCCAAGAAGAAGGCTTGGATTATGATGAAACTTTTGCACTGTTGCAAAGACTAGAAGCCATCGATTGTTTCTTGCATATGTCTTTGCACATGAAGTTCACATCTATCAAATGGATGTGAAAAGTGCATTTCCGAATCGGTGTGCTTAAAGAAGAGGTTTATGTGGAACAACCTCCCGGTTTCAAACAGAATGACCAAGTTTACAGTGCTCGTAAAAGCCTTGTATGGTCTTAAGCAAGCACCCGAGCATGGTATGATACTTTTCGGCTTTCTTCGACCATGGTTTTGTCAAAGGAACTGCTGATAGAACTCGCTCGATAGAGGATGGGGAAGATATCTTACTAGTTCAGATATATATGTTGATGACATCATTTTTGGATCTCCAAACCATCACCGTTGTGAGAAAGTTTTCAAAACACCGATGAAAGGCAAGTTTGAGATGTCAATGATGGGAGAGATGAATTTCTTTCTAGGTCTTCAAGTGAAACAATCAAAGGAAGGAATATTCATCAACCGTGCAAAGTACACCGTAGATCCGATTGCTAAATATGGTGTACAGAATTGCAATACGCTTAGATTCCCATGAATACTAACTACAAGATGGATCCTCGATTCAAGGCAAATCAAAAGTCATACCGATTATAGAGGAATCATTGATCATTGCTCTATCTCACAAAGAAGCAGTAGGCCGGATATAACATTTGTTGTTTGATATGTGCAAGATACCAAGCTAATCCTAAGGCTAATACATGGAAAGCCGCCAAAAAGATACCAAGTATCTTAAAGGCACAAATGAATAGAGGATTATGGTATCCAAATTGAAGATAACCTCGAATTAAGTGGTTACTCGATGTCGACATGGAGGTTGCAGAATTGATAGGAAGTCCACTTCAGAACTTGTCAATTTCTAGGAAGTAAGTTCGATATCTTGGTTTTCGAAGAATGCAGACCTCAAGAGAGCAACAAGTACTACCAAGGTTTAATATATATATGGTCACAGAAAGTCATTGGGCTCGATTCTTTTGCCTCGCATAACAATTAAGGGATTATAAAGTTGTAGCCAATGAAGTACCAATATTTTGTGACAATAATAGTGCCATTGCTATTTCACAAAAATCCGGATTGCACACCGTGATGCAAGCATGTGGATATCGACATCACTTCATCGTAGATCATGTTGAGAAGAAGGACATAAGGATGGAGAAAATTCATATTGATAAGCAAAGAGTCGATGATATCTTGACCAAACCTTTGGCTAATCAAGATTTCGTGAACTTTCAATTGAATTAGGGATGTTAGAACCAGTGTATAGAGTAAAAATCAAAAATTGAAGGTTTTCGTAAGATGAAGTTTTTCTCGCATTCTACCGAGAAGCTTAGGATAAAATGGAAATACCGAATCGAGTCTCGTGAAACTCAGATTTATCAAGGTCAAGATTCAAGAGCAAACGAACCATTTCAAGATTTCAAGATTATAATCGACATTTTATCAAGGTCAAGATTTTCAAGAAGACCGATAGAGGGAAATTGGTCCGAAGAAGTAATGACTCATGCGATTCATTTATTGCTTAAGTAAAACTCAAAGAATCATTTGCAATAAATACAAAACACCGAGGAATGTTTTTTTTTGATCGCTTTTAAATTCGAAGAAGGTCATACCATTTAATGCTCGCTACATTAATGACCAATGAGGATGTTTTGGCGGCTTACTTTTTCGAGATCGTTGGTTCAGATAATTCGATTAATCGGAGATTAATCCCAACCGTTGTTTTTCACCTAACCAACGCGATTCCCCACGATCTCGGTTATATAAACCCCAATCAGCCATTCAAGCCAAAATTTTATCAAACCCTTCGTTTCAAATCCTCTCGCAAATAAATCCCTTTGCCAAGAAATTCTCCAAACCCTAAAGCTTCATCTCTTCAATCAATCTCTAAAATGGCTCCAACCCCGCTTCGAGAGATTAGCCAAAACCAACAAGCCGTGGTACGAGTTCGTTGTTTCACTTTCGAAGCACAACCAACTCAAAGCCGGAGAGGAGGCTCTGATATGATTCGACCGCAAACTCACCCAACTAGTCCCAAGCCGACCTGACCAAGAGTTTGCGAAAGAGGTAATCGAATTCATCTATAACTTGAAGATAGATGAAGAGGGTTGTATGCATTCTAAGTTAATTGTATCACACTTAGAGCATTCGGCCAAATACATCGATTTTGAGAGGGATCTCAGATATAGTTCAAAAAAATCAATGATGTTTTTGAGCTCGTGATAGAGGAGAGGATCCTACGATGTATATGTCGCAGAGAGCAGAATACTTAGATAGGATTGCCGAGAATCCTCGTTAAGTTTGAGGCGACATTGCATAAGAGGGCACTTAAAGCCACAATATCGTGTGTTGATGGATATTGTGAGCAAGTGCATCATGAGTCTTATGGGGAGTTTTGAGCGCATCAAGACTCAAGCTCGATTGATGGCGGCGATAGAAGCCTCACCCACCACAGACTTCAACCGGCAAATTTCCCGATTCAGACGGTGAGTGAAAGGCACTAAAGTTTTGAGGAAGGTTGACGGGCGATCTCAATCAAAGGCAAGATCCACCATGCCACCAAAATTGCTTACATTTTGGAGATGTGCGTAGAGGAGGAGGATATCTTCGCCAATTCGACCCCATTCCCTAAGTCCAAAATTCTCTTTAAACTCATTGTCGCAGTTAGAAGTGTCATCGGGGAAGAGAGAAAAAGAAGGTTGAATCACCAAATATGGCTTAAAAAGAGACTCAACAAACCAGGGGGAAGGTTTTGTTCGAGGCAAAGATGGAGCAAGGAGCAAATATGATGAAGCAGAAGAACCTTGCCCTAAAGCGCAGAAGATTGGTGGTTCTCACCGATGAAGATGGAAGTGATTCTCAAGAGATTCAACCGAGGGCAAAACCGCCTGACCACCATTACAAGTGTTGGCTCAAAGTTATCTCTAGGACACAGATCGACCGAGGAGAGTGTGTCTTCTCGAGGTGCTCGAGACATCGCTCAGTTCGATAAAATTTCAGAAATTTTTAAAGGAGCTCGACTCCGAGATACCTACCTCGGGATGTGGAGGCTCGATGTAAGAGCCAGCCAGAGTCGATCCAAGATGTGCAGTGCCAGACAGAGAAGAGCCAACTCAGATTCAAACTGAGGATATGCCAACTCAGACCTCAGAACCCTCTCAGATGCAAACTGAGGACCTGACTGCACAAACTTCAGATGCCATCCGAGGCTCAGAGAGCACAATATTCTTGATGAGCTCCCGAAAAGATCTACTTCTTTGATCCCTTAGCGTAAGCTTCAATCAACCAGAGAGCCCGAGATGGAAGAAGGGCGAGGATGAAGAAGGCGAGTGAGGAGGAGCGCAAGGGAACGGTTCATTCTAGATCGCTACCCCGAGCTCAAATTTCATACCCCGACCGCAGAAGATGTTTTCTTCAGATTATGACAACTCGCGGTTCATCCTCAATCGACTCTTCCCGAGATGCTTGACATTGCCGCTTTCAGAGGGAAGATCGGTGGAATGAGGAGACAACCTTTTGACCGACTTCTCGTGGTTCGAAGGACAAAGCTCAGATGAAAAACTCCGATTTTGATGAGCTAGTTCAAAAGAAGTTGGCCGAGAGGAGAGCAATCGGGTTGAGTGCCCCGAGCAAATGGAGACAAATCTAAAGATGGAGATGGGGACCAACAGGAGATGTTGAGAAGCGCCTCGAGATGGAAAAGGAGACTTCATTGTCGATCAACCTAAAAATTGGTCAACTCAGATCGAAAGAAGACTTTCGTACCTTTTGGCACTATTAACAATTATGCCAAAGATACCGAAAAGTTCTATCTTTAATTTTGAATTGTCTAATAAAATGATCGAGGCTCGCTTAGAGACCGGAGCTCAGACTAAGCCGAGGCACGATGATCGTGACAAAGACAGAGGTGCGTAAGATTCCCCGAGATTGATCTCACCCTTGATGGAGAAAACTTGAGAAGGTTGAGCCAATGATGATCAAAATTGCTTTCGATGGAAGAGACGCTGCCAATCAAGCTCAAAAGATGGAAAGTCTTAGTCACTCTTCAGAGTCGGTGCAAATTCAAAACACTCGACCACCCAGATGACCTCCATGGAAGAAAAAGTCAATGAGAAGTTGAGGGAGTCAAGGCCGAAAGTTAAGTGATGAACTCAAGGTAAACACCAGAGAGTTCTCGATTTCCTAGAGGTGAAACCGCATAAAAGAATGAGGTGCTAATCAAGTCTCATTGTTGAGGAAATGAGCTCATTACTCATGACCAAGATGATAGAGATGTTCAAAGAAGCACTCTCGCCGGTTTGCCCACTTATCTCAAGAATTTTCTTCGGGCCAAGAACCATCTAAGGAGGCCGAAGATTTAACAAGATCGAGAAAGCGTGAGATTCGGCCAAAGGAGAGCAAAGAGCAATATCACATGGACACAACACTTCCAAAGCTTCTTCCAAATTACGGTGCAAGAAGGGGAAAAAGGAAGTCAAGATCTCGTAAAGTTCATGGCACGACTTTGGAGAAGAAGGCCCGTAAAGATGCCAAATGTATAATCTAGCCAAAGCCTTTAAAAGAAGTCGGCCAATGAGAAATTAAAGTTTGCTCAGTAGAAAAGCCTATCTACACTCGAAGTTTCTAAGCAAACCATGCTTGATGTTGCAAGAGAGAAACCGAAAAGAGCAAAGGTTGAACAAGCCAGTCAGCGAATTGCCTATGAAGAGGAAAGCCTTGGGCGTGTTCAACCCGAAAAGCAAGCGCATGGGCGGCTTCTAAGCCAATCCAGAGGAAACCGATTCGATGATGAAGATAAAGAAGAATCTCGAAGTCTCAACCTCGTAAGAAAGTCTTCAACACGAGAAATGCTCAAGACACTCCAAATGGAACAAGCTAAGAAAGTCGCCTTGGGTCTCGCGAGCGTCCGGGATCGAAAGAAGATAGACGAAGAGCGTGTCAAGGAGTGAATTCGTGAAGTTTATGAGCAAGAGGAAAGGAACATCAAAAAACTAAAGTTGCCCCACGCTGATAAATGGATGCCTATCAAACTCAACGATATGTGGAAGAAGTCAAGAGAACCTTCTAGTTCAATTATGATGTTCTTAGGAATGGAGAGGGGAAAGCTCGACGTCGAATGAAGCATTCATTGAATATCTCCTTACCTTCTATCCAAAGTATCTACAGAGTCGATTAACCTTTAGGATGAAGGAGAGGTACGTATAGTAGCCCCCGTCCATATTCCTATCCTCCTCCAAGACTTGATAATGGCTTGGTGAACGAGAAGGCCATTACTCAAGAGATTGCTCAAGATACCCGGTCATTGGGTCTAACAGAAACAAATGGACATCATCAAGGAAAGAAATGAGTCAAGAAGAGATTTTTCGAATGTTTGACTGGAGGTGCCCACCGATGAAGTTGAGAATGAAGCAAATCAAGAAGTAAGATCAAGAGCCAAATCAAGATCAAGATCAAGACTCGTAAGATTCTCAGAATCTTTAATTTTTTTGTCTTTTTGATTTTGTTGATAAACTCATTGTAATCAGAATGGTATACTCATCATCAATGAAGATTTATCATTATGCTCAAAAGATAATATCTCATTATCTTATTTACATGTCTTTTATTTTGATATGCCCGAATGAATGTCTCTCGAACCGATTTTATGTTCATATAAGGAGGAAATTGTCCGAATATGGGAGAAATTGTTTAAGTATTTGGTAATGAACTATTTAAAGAGATTCATTATCAAGAAATTGTTGAATGATTAAACCGCTGAGAAACTCCTAAATTGTTGGGAGATTCTCCGATTTAAGAAATTGTTGGGAGACAACCAATCTTGTAATAGATAAATCAAAACCCGAGTATAGGTTATATGTTTGTAACAAGATAGGTTTTGCATCATAAAAAAAGGAAATTGTCGGGAGATGAATTTAATAAAGATATATGATTTTGATTAAGATCCCAAAACCCCTAAGTATGACATGTTCGTAATGATCTTGATAGTTGAGTCGATTCAGCTTTTAGAGTACTCAGATGTTATCTCGCAAAATGTATAGTCAAGCAGATATAGTTCAGATAGGTTCAAGACTCAAGAACTCAAGATGTTTCAAGTATCCGTAAGTTTCAGATGAAACCGAGATATCAAGACACAAGATGATATCGAAGACTCAAAGACTCAAGACGAAGACTCAAGACATCACAAGATAAACTACAAAGATTCGAAGACCCCAAGACTTAAGACCCTCAAGACTAAGACTCAAGACTCTAAAGACAAGACACAAGATCAAGATCGAGAATCAAGATCAAGAATATCAAGGCACAAAGAATTATCAAGACTCAAGAATATATCAATGCTCAAGATGAACCCAATGTTCCGAGGCACCAAAAAAAAAATCTATCCAAGGATGCAATATTGAGAAGATCGCGATTCCTTAGAAAGTTAGATATTGCCAAAACATTCAAATGCGCATAAAAAACTAACTAAGTCAAGTGTTGTTAAGGTTATATCAAACTCGAGTTTGTAACCAAAAGAGTCGCTGAAGGTGTCTACCTTTAACTCGAGACAAAAGTCAAAAAGAGGAAGACGAAATCGCATCATACCGACAATCGACAAAGGATGTGTCGTCACAAAAAGATGTCGATGTACAAAAGTTCCAGATCGCAAAAAAGTGAAGACCGGCTACATGAAAGGCTATTGCTTAAAACGTGTTAGGGAGTTTCAAACCCTAAATATAGCCAAGCCACACACCACAAGAGAGAACTCACGGGTATCTCTCCAACGGATAGTTTTCAAAAGTGACCTTGGTGTATGCCTATAAATACCGGGTGACCCTCTACATTGTAAGGTTACGGAAATTTATACGCAACTCAAGAGCTCAAACTTATTCTTGCAAAAAGTTAAAACACTCGAAAAACTTAGAATTTCCCAAGTGCTTCGATATTGAAGAGAGCTCACTATACTAAGCCTAGCTTGATAAGAATTATCCAAAGCTTAGTCGAGATATCCTAACCCTTTGCATTGTGATTTATTGTAAAGGATATCTCATCCTAGTTGAAAACCACCGAGAGAAACCCCAAACCCTTGAGAAGGTAGTCGAGTGTGTTTGTTGGTGAGAAAGAGTTGTAAAGAGTTAGTAAACTACGCGGAGTAGTCGAAAACTCTAGAGGAGAAATTAGTAAGCCACGTAAGTAGTCCGAAGCTTGTGTGTGATTGAGTAAGTAAACTACGGAGGTAGTCGAAAGCTCAAGGTCGGGTTGAGTAAGTAAACTACGGGAGTAGTCGAAAAACCTCGTACGAAGTTGAGTAAGTAAACTACGAGGTAGTCGAAAGCTCGAAGTTGATAGTGAATTTCTCCGAGATCGTGAGAGGGATGAGGAGCTTGAGTCTCTAACCACTATAATTGTCTTTGTTTCTTTATTGCTTTCCTTATCTCGCGCTTAATCGCCGCATTGACTTGATTTTGAAAGCATACTTTTCATCGATATTCAATTGGAATCAATCCAATCGAAGTTGCATAATTGAATCACAAACCTAATCACTATTTCAAAAGGGAAGGTTTTCAAAAAAAGCTTAAAACGAGTATAAACTAAGGGCCAACCATTCCGCACGATCGAGTAGCTAGAATCGGATAGTTACCAAATCAACTCTCTTCCGAGGATTCAAGAAGTTAGTTATCCGATCCAAGCAACTCGTGATCTCTCGCTTCGAGACTCGGTTGGGATTATCTCGAGGTATCTGAAAAGTTCGGGATCACTATCTCAAGAGACTTTGACTCGAGAGCGATTTGTGCTTCTAACCTAATCTTCGTGATTATCTCGACCCAAGTCGACCTCGAGAAGAAAAAGTTTTAAAAACATCAACCGTGTATTCCCGCCCCATACACGTAAGACTCGTTTACCACACCGACCAAACATAATGGATTGAGAAAAAATCTTTGAAAAAAATATGTAGAATATTTTCCCAACACTAATGTTATTAATTGGGATCTACTCTAATGTAAAATAAATGATCTTTGAAAAAAATATATAATATATTTCCACAAACTCTATTGTTAAATTGAGAAATAAAAATTTTAAATAAATATTAATAAATTATAATCAATTGAAAAAAAAATCTTTGGAATAAATATGTATGAAATAAATATTAAAAAATTTATAATGAATTGGGAAAAATCTTTGAAATAAATATGTAGAATATTTTCACAAACAATAATGTTAAATTAGGAACAAATCTTTGGAATATGGAAAAAGTCTTGTGAATAGATATGTATGAAATAAATATTAACAAATTATAACAGATTAGGAGATTTTTTTGAAAAAAATATGTAGAATATTTCATTTTAAATTTAATTTCAACCCTACATTTAAATATTTTTCTAAAAAATAAAGAATTTCAACATTGTATGTTAAATTCTAAGTTCCAAAAAGATGAATTTTATAAGCATTGTTTGTGTGAAAGAAAAATTTATTTCTAATTTCATCAATGATATAGAAAGTTCAAATTCAAAAAAGATACATTGATCGAAGTCAAGATTGGGAAAGATTAGTTGAATATGGAACTATTTCTCTTATCTCTTTTCCCTACAACCCTAAACTTTCATTAGAATTTTTCAGCAACAACAAATGTTTTCATTTTATATTAACTTTAAATTTTTTGAGAGATTAATACATCATAATCGTGCATCGCACGGGTTCAAATACTAGTATCACTAATAGAGAGTTTTTCCTGCTGATGTGTTGCTTCTCATTCATTTTAATGATGTATCACATTTTTAAAAAATATTTACCCAAGTGTCATTATATATTTTAGACAAAGTCTCATGTGCAAATACTAGTATTACTAAGATCCGTGCACTCTCCTTAGTCTTGTCCATGTATCAATATGTCTAATATATTCAATAAGTCAAGTATTTTTTTAAATGGGTCATTCAGTTGCATGAGTGCACGCACATGATGATATTGAATTGATTTAAGATATTTTGAATGATGTGTTACAAAATATTATAAAAGGAAGATTTTACTAAATTTTTAGTTTACTCCTTAAAATCAGCTCATTGGTTCAAGATAATTTCCAAAAATTAATTAATTTAAGAAAATTAAAGATTGAGTCGCATACTTAAAATCATACATAGTGGGACAAAATTCCCGTATTTAGTCGATAATTCGATATAATTATTGATGTATTAATTGAGGAGAGTATGGTTCTTGCTTTATGTTGAACGTTTGTGCCTAACTCGTGTAAATCCAAAATCTTATCTATTTGTACGTGTGTGTGTTCTTTATGTACATACAAGAATTTTGTTCCATGCGATCCGTGCATTATAAAATCAGATGTATTTGAAATACAATATACTACAAAATTTTCGGTATTTAGCGATGGATATATATAAACATGCATGTTAAAAAATAACACGAAGGATTTTTCCTCTACTTCATATCGCATGAACATTTCTACACATTCTACGCATTTTTATCTGTTAATTCAAGTCTTCTTGATTTATATGATGTTTGACATTTTTTATTAAATTTATGTTATTTAATAATTATAATGTAATTTTGTAATGTAATTTTGTAATGTAATTTTAATTGTTAATATTTCTTAATTAATTGCATGCTGAATGGAGATTGTATGTGTTGTTAAATCAATTGTCAATTTCCTGTAAAAAAAAAAATCAATTGTCAATTTGTTATAAAGTAATTGGACTTTCAAATATTTATATTATGAGTAAGTCTCATGTACGTAAAATTGATTTTATATTTATAGGTGTAACTCTTCACTTATTACGATTAATACCCTTATTTAATATAAGTCATATATTTTCCTGTTAAAAAAATAAATATATATATATATATGTCATATTTTTCACTTTCCACTATTAATATATTTTTTTATAATAATAAGGAACACCCTCTGGTTAACACTAATAATACCCAATAATAATATAATTCATGTATTGTGTTAAATTTGTTCATGGTATAAATTGTCAATTAATTAATGCGGAAACGATTGTTCGTAGGACGTTGTCGTTGCTATCAGACTACATATCTAATATCTTGCTAAGCTACTTTGCGAAATAAGAGAAAATTTGCAAATGGTCATGTAACTTTGTATGAATCCACAAATGGTCCGGTAAGTTTTTACTTCATTAATTTTGGTCGTTTTGATTTCAATTTTAGTTCTTTTGATTTCAATTTTAGTCTTTTTCGCAGAATAATTTGAAATTTGATCGAAAATTGACCCAATCTTTTATTTTGGTCATGTCGACGGTTGCCACCACTCTCATTTGAATTGTCTTTCATCAAGGAAGAAAAATCTTCAATCAATTTTATATTTTGATTGCACCTCCCCGTGAATCGCAACTTCAAAATTAAATCACGAATTGCATTCATTATATGACTAATTTCAAGTGATTTACGTTGAGGCGAAAGTCTAAATATATACTATTCTCTTCCTCTCACTAAATCCGTCATTTCAATATATTTTTTTCGCATTATTTTGTGTGCTACATCATATTTCCAGCCAAAGTTTTCAATTTTTCGACAAAAATGACTAGAATTAATGAAATCAAAATAACCAAAATTGATAAAGTAAAAACTTACAGGATCATTTGTGGATTCGAGCAAAGTTACAGGGCCATTTTATATTTTTTTTTCTGGCGAAATAATGAATATGAATCTATATGCTTGATTAATCTAAAATTAAATTTGAATAGTATTCACTCCATCCTACAATATATTGCATATTTTTTTATTGGGACGTCCTATAACACTTTGCATACCTATTAAAGGAAACTTCTCAATAAACATCATCCTCACAATATTCACATATTTGCACAAAATGTCATTGTTTTTGAAACTCACACATACACTTAATCAAATTACTTTATTTACTTTATGCATAAAAATTTATAAAATTATCGTCCAACACTCCACTCATTGTATGTGCCCAAAAGTTGGCGCAATATATTATGGAATGGAAGAAGTTATAAATTTAACATAATTAGCTGGATTTTACGGTTTTATCTATATAGATAACATAGCAATGTAGTGTCAAGTATCTATATATGTCTTGATATTATTGATTGAATATAAATATAAGAGAATATGTAGGTCCCTCATATATGGTGTAAAAATTAGTGTTGGACTGACCAGCACTCTAGCATAGACAAAATCAGATTTTACAGTCTCAATATACCATATAAAATGCGGGACAAAACCCCCTATTTACTCGATATTGTGGATATATAAGGAATTTTTTTTTTATTTTATGTTCAGCTTTTGGGGCTAACTCATGTAAATCTAAAACAATTATCTATGTGTGCATACAAGAATTTTGTGCCATGCGATCCGTGCATTTTATAAAATTAGATGTATTAGAAATATAAATGCTTTGAAAAAGGATAATGAGAAAAATACGTTGTCGATTTGCGCGGATTGGAAAAGTATGACTTTCAAAAGAGGACAGACATGAAGTTGAATTTGTGGTCTTATGTGAAACTGGTTATTCCTCCTCTTTTATTGATGATAGATAGGGAGAATTTAATCTCATCTCTTATTTGTGTGTGAATTTTTTACTTCATTATTTGGATGAGGCCCGTCGAAAGCATAAATGAACCCAGATCCCCGAACATGAGAAGCAAGGGTTGAATTCTCTTACCCGTGATAGAGACTCATTGAATGAACAATTTAATATGAATAGAGTATCAGCGGAAATCGAGGCAGATATCGAACTAAAAATTTAGGCGTGAATCAAATGCTCTGATACCATAAAAAAAAATTCATCTCATTTAAAAGTCTAAATTTATAGAGGGGTGTGAAATTAATACTTTTATATTATTTCCGTACAACATTCCCCGAAAAAGTGTAATAATGTTCCTGAATGCTCATATTATATACTCCCTCTGTCCCAATCAATTTTCACAATTGACTTTTATATGTGTTTTTTATGTTTATCTATCATGTCCCTCCTTAAAAGTTACTTTATCATTTTAATTACTAATTCAAAACTCGCTCGCAAAAATGCGTATAAAAGTCAACTGTGAAAACTGATCTGCGATCGAGGTAATACTTAGGTTACTTAGGTTTATCTTTGTCAATTTTCGAACCTCAGGGCTAGTTTGAGAATGCTTTTTCCAGTTAGTTTAGAGGGTATACTTATTGCAATTTTTTAATAATAAAATAACTTACCTCATTCTCTCTATCTAAAAAATTGACTCATGAACTCTTTTTACACATTAAATCACAACTAAGCAATGCACTACAGGCTACATGATAGCATATAATAAACTCGTAAAAATTAAAAGAGTTTGATTTCAATTTGTTTCAAACTTTGCTTGAACTCGAATCAGATTAGCTTCGATTTAGATTCAATTGGTATTGTTGAGAGGCTTTTATATATGGGGGGTTGACTCAAACGTACAAAATCACTCTTCAAGTGACTCTAAGTTACAAAGTAATTTAATTTTGACTTTAAGGTACAAAAATATGGTTAAAAAGTCTAAGTTGTCCTTCTATTCGTTTTCTGCACTTCTGACACGTTTTCTACACTTCTGACATATTGTCTGCACTTCTGACGCATTTTGGAGTGCAGTTTTTTTAATTTTCTGCACTACTATACCAATTTTGGAGTTCAGTTTTTTTAATTTTCTGCACTTTCGTCTTTTTTATTTCACTTTTTATTAGTTGCAATTTTTTTATATAATTTAATTTAAATTTCAGATTTTATAAAATTTATACTTTCTCAAAATGTGCACTTGGTCAAAACAAAAAAATTAAAATTATGAATATATACAAAAATGAGATAAGGGGCATTTTTGGTATAAATTGTATCTTAGAGTCACTTTAAAGATACTTTGTACCTTATAGTCTTTTTGTTAGAAATTTTGTAGTGGATAGTCATTAATTCTTTATATAACACGCTTGTTTTCGAAAGAATTCAATTCGATTTCATGGTTTAATTTAATCTACAAATGTTTTTTTTTATGATTACTAAAAAATTAAATTAATGACTCCTTTTATTTGACGATTGTCCTGCGTGTAAGATATCAAATCTACGCAAGAATAACTAGAATGTCCTGACTAATTACGAGGTCAAATGGATCCAAAATCAAATGTTGAGTGTTATTGTTCGAATTTATGTAAAAGAATATGACCATGTTGTACTTTGAGACAAACACTAGGAGACAGAATGTTAATTAAACTATTTTTTATATACTTTATGTCGAATTAGATAATATTACATTATAGTAATTGGATAAACAAAATAAATCATTTTATTATGCGCTATCACTGTTTAATTTATTTATTTTAAAACAGTGAATATAATGTATAAATACAACGGTGATGGTACTGTCTATGCATAGCTAGTGATAATATGTATACTTAACAACGATATTTGAAGAAATAGAGTTCACCGTGAGCACGATTCACATAATTTTTTGTCTTTTCATAAATATATATTTAATTTTAATTTTGCAACTAATGAATAATCTAATTTAAGATTGATTGTATAAGCTCTATTAATCTCCATATAATACTTGTGTATATTCGCTAATTAAGCTCAAGTTCGATTCAATAATAACAAATCAAGCTCAAACGCTCAAAAAGTGCGGCCCAATTCGATTCATTAATTACATTTGAAGAGGACACAAATTTAATTTGAGATACAGCCAAAACAAACTTTGAAGCCTCATAAATATATAAAGGTATATATATTGAAAACTTCTCTGTTGGACATACCGAGAGATTTTGGCTCAGAAACCTATTCGGAGAGGTAATCCAGCCTATTTTTTTTTTCTCGATAACAACCTGACAATTTCAACAAAATTCTTTTGCTATTTCTAGTCTTAAGTTTCATGTACATATTGTTATAATACCTTCTTTTTTTCATCTGTATATATATAACTCAGGGTGGACAGTATGAATTCTTCGGTGATTTCATGGATATCTCAACAGGTAAATGTATATCATAAAATTTCATAAAAAGATTGCAGAATGTTTTCTTGATATCGGATTAGAATCTGAACATTTGTCACTTTATAACTTCATTTCATTTGCTAGAAGTTGTTACATCAATTATGATCTGAACATTTTGCAATATTATTCAACATATAAATTTATTACAAGAATTAATGAATTGAATTTTGGTTCTGTCGATGTGTATATATTTGATGAGGATGGGAAAACTAACGTGCATGGTGCAATGGAAAAATTAATCATTAATATTAACTTATTCATTACACTTGGTAATAATTTTAGTTAGGTAGAATTCAACTTCTGTAGAAGAAAATTTTGTATGTATACATGCAGATACATATTTATGCATGTCTGAATTTAATTGGAGTTATCTTGCTTACAATATAATTCTCTCATAATTAAATTCATCTTGCCAGATTTAGCTGCATTTCATTTTGGTTTCAGACATTTCATTTTGGTTTCATTTTTGGACCCGTAAATTTGTAACTGTAGCTGTGGCAATTTAAGAATCATATATTTTCATTTAGGCAAAAATAGGCACATAATGTTTAATTTTTGTAAATTTAGACTCATAAATTTTGTTTTATTTTTGCACATCTACATTTGTTAAAAAAAAAAATTAATGTCTACATTTGCTAAACTAAAAAGTTACTGACTTAAATTATCGTTCATTAACTTAGGGTCTAGAAAAAACGTTTCCCTATTAATCTCTATTAATTCATTCTAATCATGTACTTAAGAGTAATTCATCTTTGTGGCACACAATGTTATTTTGCCGCTTAATTTTCTTGGCTTTTTGTTAAGACGTGTGATCCTGAAAAAATACAAGAACTAATTAGCATCATATGCACCGCTTTCGCCAGTTTTCGGGACATACAAATAAGTACATTTCAGAATTACAACTTACTAATAGGTACAAAATAGTAATATGTATATTAGCATATTTACACTTCATGTGCAATTTTAACTATATATGCAATTACGTTTGTATTTGTTATTAATTTGCATTAAAAAAATTGCTTTTTTTTTCCTTGATCGATAATTTTTTTTTTATTTATTAATGATGACGGGAAACAGAGCCTCCCACAAAACCATTTGCCCCCAATTTTCTTGCCTAAATTGAAGGTGTTGTTCATCAATAAATTAATTAACTCTTAATTCATTGCAGGGAAAGGAGAGTTCTATGTTGATGAATGAGTGTGATTTCATAAATTCTTTGGATGAAGACTTAATTATTCAAAACTATTTGTCCACGTATTCATCAAATAATGACGTCATTAATGTTCCTGCAATGGATCAACCTGACAATTACTACTCCAACTTTTCCACTATGATGACGACCATTCATCCTACTTCCAATCCCGTCAATTTCGGAAACCAAAAAATTCCTTCTGAATTTGTTCTACCGCAGGTCATTAAAATTTCAATTGTATGCCTATTATTTACCGATTAATATCAATTTATAATATATATTATATTTTTTTTCAACCTGCAATTTGTATAATATTTTTATCTGATTGCATGCGAAATTAACCGATTGCAACCTAAACTCTATTGTATTTTTTTGCCAATCTTGTGACATGTGTCGCCGAAATACACCACAAAAATAGATAATAGATTGCAATTAGTCAATTTCACATAATATAGATTGTAATCTGATAAAAATATTGTTCAGGCAGGAAGATGAAAAAATTATTATAATACACGAAGAAAAAAATTTGGAAAAATTATCTTTTTTATCAGTGACCCTGAAAGTACAAATTACAGAGGAGGAGGAGAGGAGAGGAGCAAAGTACATTTTGCAAATTAAATTTAACCATTCAATTAATTTTTTTAACATTTACTTATTGGTCGTATATTTGAATTTTATTTTTTTTTTATCAACAATTAATTTTGATATTATGTCCCCAAATTATTGAATTAGGTGATGGAGGATGTTGTACCAGCTGAAGCAATGTCAAGTAGGGTTGAACCTGCAGCAAAGAAGAAGAGAATCCGGCCGCCGTGGCAGACGTACGACCACATCATCGCCGAGAGACGGCGGCGCGAGCAGCTCAGCCAGTTATTTGTTGCTCTTTCCGCCACCGTTCCTGGTCTCAAGAAGGTACTGCTAATTAATTATATTTAATTTTCTTTTTTTCATTGGAAAAAAAATATCTCTAATTTTTATTCTCTACCATGTTAGTGGGACATATTATATGTCACTTCATGAATTGTACGTCTGTCGTTAATTTGTTCTTTTCTTGGGATTATTCTAATAAAGAAATACCCCCGAAGCCCACGTGCTGATAGAAAAAATTAATTTATCGAAAAAAGTTAGTAGTCACTCCGTCTCATTCTTGTTTTCCAGTTTACTGTGTGTTCGGGTTTTAGAAAAAAGTGATAAAGTGTTGAGGTAGAAAGAATTGTTTATTAATATTTTATATGATAAAGTGATGGGTAATTGGGGTTGAAAAAAGTTATTTATTAGTATTTTATGTGATAAAGTGATAAAGTAGAAATTTTCATTTAAGGAAATAGGAAAACAAGAATGAGACGCCCAAAACGGAATACAGGAAAACAAGTTTGGGACGGAGGGAGTACTATAATTTATTTAGCAATCTGTCAAAAAAAATATATATATTTAGCAAGATATATCTTATTAGAGTCGGTCTCATATATATGATAGGTGAACCGTATAACTATTTTTTCATATTAATAGTTACACGATTCAATGTAAATTAAACAAGTTAATTATACTTTATAATATAATAAATTTAATGGTTCTAAAATGCAGTATAAATATATGGTGCACCTACATGCATATATAAGACTTAGCCATCTTTTTACTAATTTTTCTATGGCATATTACTTTATCAATTGTCACTAAATAAATTACAGATGGATAAAAGCTCAATTCTTGAAGAGGCGATCAAGCACATGAAAGTCCTTCAAGAAAAAGTCAAAATTCTTGAGGCAAAAATGGAAAAAAAGGGCATGGAATCGGTAGTTATTGTGAAGAAGTCACAAATTGTGATAAATGATGAAGGCTCATTTTTCAACTATGAAAATAATAGCAGCTTCCAATTGCAAAGTCTGCCAGAAATAGAAGCAAGAAGATGCGATGATCAGATTCTTGTGAAGGTACATTGTGAGCAACACAAGGATGCACTTGGCAACTTAATTTCAAAAATCGAAGGTCTCGATATGAGCATCGTTTCTACTAATTCCACCCCGTTCGGAGACGTAGCGCTAGACATCACCATCGTCGCAGAGGTCAGTCCCTCTGTATATATAGAGCAATCACTACAAGAAAATAAAAAATTGACTACGTAATTTTCAGCAAAAAATAATTACATCGTCCTTAAATAGTGTTGGTTGTCTACGACTTGTCTATAAAATTTTATAATCATGTATGCATCTTCGATTCTCAAATTACCTTCAAATAAATTGCTTATATATGACCTACGAACTACAATTTCGTAGACAATTTGTTTATAAGTAATTTGAGGAATTAAGATGTTTACATAATTAAAAAAACATGTAGACAATTGTCGAAGGCAATCCTTAACGTGTAAGGATTGAATTACTTTTGTTGGGAATTATGTAAGCATGTTGAAAAATTTCAAAATTGAATTCTTTTTAGTTTCTGGTAGTGAATGATAAAGGGTCAACTATTTCAACTTTAGTTTTATTTACGCACTAGATATCTGCAACTAAAAGTCATATATTTAAACAGTATTAGTTGTTTTCACTGAACATCAAATTGTATATGTTTAGTGAAAATAATTGATCCTGTTTAAAATCTTCAGATTGTATTCTGTGATATCCGATCTTGAAGATACTTATTCTTGAAATAATTAATTAACATATATATTGTTTTGGATTTTGGCAGATGGAGAAAGAATGTAATGTGAGTGTGAAGGAAGTTGCGACAGCTCTTCGAGCAGCATTAATCCAACCCACTGCCTGAAATTCCTAGTCCTAGTGCATGTCGTGTGACAAGATAACAAAATCGATATGCAATATATATGTATGTAATGTACTATATATATGACTTTGGACTCGTCTTATTTTAATTTCATTGTGTGCATAAGATGATGGACTTTTTTAGATGGTTCAGAAACACAAGTTCATTTAATTTACTGCGATAATATGAGTCAGTGATATCAGATTTATGCATGTCTAAAATTTATAACTGGAGTTATCTCGTTTACATAATTTTCTCATTAATACAAAAAAAAAAAAAAAATTGCTAGTTTTAGCTGCATTTCATTTTGGTTTCAGAGATGCACCACTCTTACTATTTCAGCTATACCCAAATTACTCTCAATATCGTACGTCAAAGTACTACGGTCACTACTGTAATTTAGTGAGGCATGCCCTCTTCTAAATTGATTTAATCATGAATTAGCGAGGGCTAATAACCTTTGATAATTTCCTCCTCAGTATTAGCTAGGGAAACTACCCTCACAAAACCAAAATAATGAAAAACATAAAATTCCGCTGGACCTGGGACTCAAACACGAGACCTCTACGTTACATAAGACCTACAATTACCTTTGGGCTAAGTGATTCATTTATTACATAATCACTTTCTAATTTATATGTATCATATATTTTTGTATTAATTATTTTTAAATTTCGAAAATTATAAAATACATTTCAAATTTGAGAGACCAAGGATTAGAACTTGCTAAGTTTCAATGTTTCTGGCAACTCTGTCACCACTGGGACAGATGATTTATTCATCAAATTTTTAATTTTTATATTATTATTTTTAAATATTAAAAATTAATCATAAAAAACAACACTCTTTCGTGAGTCCAGGAATTCGAACAGATGATTTATTCATCAAATTTTTAATTTTTATATTATTATTTTTAAATATTAAAAATTAATCATAAAAAACAACACTCTTTCGTGAGTCCAGGAATTCGAACACGGAACCTGTGTGTACTTTTTGCCTGGTAGTTACCATTGGCCTGGCTAACGAACTCATGATATTTTTACTTTTAATAAATATTTATCATATATTTTTTGTATTTTTTAATGAGGTGAGTATGCCTAGTTTATTCTGGGCGCTTATTAGATGTTGTTAAGTTTCGGATTAATGAGGAAAATTATTGATCATTAATGTCCTTGTTAGTAACAAGGACTTTTAAATCCCTCATTAGTGTCTAGTGTTATCAAAACCCTCATTAAAACCTTTATTATTAACGAGGGATTTTATAGCTCTCGTTAGCGCCTTCGTTAAATGACAGTTTTTTTGTAGTGAGTGCGATTAATCATATTAATCTCTATTTTATATAATTAACCCTAATCATGTACTTAATTAGAAGCAAATGATCATTACGGGTAAATCAGACACTTTTTTTCTTAAATAGTAAGTGGATTAATTTGGCAAATGGTTTGAATTAGGGTTCTTGGCAGTTTTTCTTGTTTTTAAATTAAGGGTCCACTTGGTATGAATAGAGAATGATAATGGTAATAGGTATCGATCAATCATTAAGGGTCCACTTGGTATGAATAAGGAATGATAATGGTAATGAGTATTGATTAATCATTAAGGGTTATTGATTGCATTGTTAATGTTTGGTTAGAATATAAACAATGAGTATCATGTGATGTGGGTTGAATAGGTTCAATCGTTCGATTCTTCCCATTAAAATTAATTGTGTATCAAAATTATCAAGAAACATTAATGGAAGTGATTCTCATTACTCACTTCCATTACCCCTAATCAAATGGACCCTAAAAGTGTCGTTCATCAACAAGCTTAATACAATTGTCAACTCAGCACCTACAACATAAGTCTTGCCTAAATCCTCAATTTAAAATGGAACGCGACCAGCACGCGGGCAAAATGACAGTTGATTTGGGATGAAAGGTGAGCCATTCAAGTAATTATAAAATTGAATCATTCTAAAAAATAATTCTAATACTAAATCTAAATGGATCAATTAGGAATCCTACAAGCTTTAGAGACTCATTACAATCAGCCCAATACACTATTCACCACTATCTATATATTACAGACTTTCACTTAAACTACCAATGATAACTTTCATTTAACTTTATAATTACATTTAATATTAATAATAATAAACACCACAGATCCAATCCCTATTTTCATTATATCTAAATTTTGCGGTCCATATCTCACCCACTCACTCTCACTCTCTCTCTCTCTAAAAAAACCCACTTGAGGTTCCGACGACGTGAGATTCCAGCAGCGGAGGATTCAGGGCCTCTGCTCCTAAGGGGAGGTCGCTGGATGAGAAAATTATGTGAAATGTTCATTTTGAGCGGCAGATTTGTATTTTTAATTTTTGAATTTTAGATTTGACTGGTAGATTTGTTTTACAAGCTGGATCTTCGAGCTCTTTGTGATGTTGGCTTGGGTGACAGCATCGTGGAGGCGGCGGCCAATTGAAGAAACTGGAAAATGGAGGAAGAGAGCGAGTGGCGTGAGATCGGGGGGAGAGAACAGAGATCAGAGGTGGTCAGGTAGATCTGATGAAAATACCAAAGTAGATAGGTTTTGTCTTCTTCTTCCTTCTTCTTTCTTTTCTAATTCTCTTCAACTTTTTAAGTTTTTAGATAGAGAAAGTGTGAGTGAGAAGCAGAGAGAGAATGAGAGCAAATTGAGAGCTTTTAAGAGAGAGATAATTATGTGCATTATTAAGCCCAGAGAATTTTTTTTTCTTTTTGGAAGATTTAATAATTAATTAAGGTGGGTAATTCTCATCCAGACATAATGTTTTAAAATTGAAGTAAAAGCAAAGATATGAGCCTGAAATAATACTGTGGTGTACTGGTCTACGTGGACCGGTTCAAGAATTCCAAGAATTTATGTTGAAATTGTTAATAGAGTTATCAGATCTTGCATCAGAACGCTTTATTTACCATTGCTTCCTGTGTTGTTGCAGTATAATAATTTTCTCATGTTCTTGATTTTTTTCCAGTAGTATAATGCGATTTGAAGGGATTTTCAACAAGTAGCACCAGATAAATGGAGCGAGTGTATATTTATTGAGAGCGTGTACATTATATTGAGCGATTGTACATTGTATTTATTGAGAGTGTGTACATTGTACTTGAGTGATTGTACATTGTATTTAGCGATTATACATTTTTTGATTGTATAAATTGTAATTATTAATTGTCACCCCATTTTTTGTATGTAATATGTATTAGTAATAAAAAATAGAAAATTTTGAAATTTGGACGTACTTTTAATTTTGATTTTCTTTTAAAAAAATAAATTAGAGAATGCTTATGTGGCACAATTATTGAGAAAGTGTACATTTTATTGTTCGTGTATACATATTTCGAGTGTACATTTTATTATACGAGTATATATTTTATTTAGTGAATGTACATTTTTATTGTTATAGTGTACATTTTTTAAGGATGTGCATTTATTATGAGAAGATATAATACGAATTTGTTAAAACTAATATAATAGGATTTTAGATAAATTTAAAATTCTAAATTTTTTTGGGATTGAAATAGAAATTAAAAAAATGGTGGAAAAAATAATAATTTGCATTTTATTATTCTAGTGTACATTTTTGTGCATTTAATGTGAGAAGATATAGTATGAAATTTTAAAACTAATATAATAGCATTTTTTAAATTTTAAAATTCTAAAAGTTTTATGGGATTGAAATAGAAACTTAAAAATAGAGGAAAAAAATAATGCAAAGTGAAAATATTTAAAATATCACATAATAAAAAATTAAAATAATACTCTAAAATACTAAATAATAAAAATTAAAAAAACAAATAATAAGTAAATATATACATAAAAAGGTAAAAGGAAAAATAAAATAAAGAAAAATAGATGAGTGGGGCCCATGTGATAATGACTGCAAAAAAAAATGATGATTGAACATTTAAGGGTATTGATTAGAGATGTTAAACGGGTTGGTGCATAACCTGATTTAGGCGCAATTTATAGATGGCTAAATCGAGTCTCCGGGGCAATTAGGATTAATTTAAAAATTCTTAATAGTTGACCTAACTTCTAACTACTGGCAATGGTTCACAATTAAATCTACTACCTAATCAAACTCCCAATAAATTTTAAAAAAATTATATATATCACACATTATCCTCTCTTCAAAAATGTTATGTACTGCATCTTTAAAAAAATGAAACATGACATGTAATAGAACATCTAGATGATAGTTGATACTTCAAATTCTCCAAAATTAAACAATGATTATAGTTGATAATTTCCGGCATCTGAGATCATAAGTCATAAGTCCAAACACAATTTATAGGAGACAGAGCAATAAAAACAAGAAGATGAAGACTAACTTGACCTTTGTTGTGTGTTAGTGTCGCAAAAACCCATTGTAAGGGACATATCTTTCGATGATATTGATTTGATTTAATATTATAGTTCACTTAATATTAATGTATGTAATCTGACTTTTTGAATATTATGTTTGATTGTTTGCATTTATTCATGCAAAGTGTTCCCACGAGTCATTGATGTCATTGAGGGTTGTGAGAACTTCGATGACTTAAGCATGATTCTCAAATAGCCCGTCGAGGATCATCAAGAATGGGATATTGATGATCGGGTGGAGATTGGTGTGTGATCTGCGTCATCTTTCTTAGAGAGTGTAGTAAAGATCTCACTTCTTCGAGATCTTGGGTATATCATGATGGATGCACAAGTACCTTAGAGGGTATTGGTATACTCATCCGAAAACCGTTTGATGTAGTTCCACTATATGTGTCTACGGGTGTCTTGGTTGAGTGGGAAGCGATCGCGATACTCCTTTCGACTTGAGGTCAATCACGCGACATGTGGGATG
This sequence comes from Stenogyne calaminthoides, assembly GCA_037126765.1. Classification (NCBI taxonomy): domain Eukaryota; kingdom Viridiplantae; phylum Streptophyta; class Magnoliopsida; order Lamiales; family Lamiaceae; genus Stenogyne; species Stenogyne calaminthoides. The sequence goes on from JBBCBC010000003.1 coordinate 18,904,421, forward strand.
ATGAATTTTGACCATGACCGGCGCTTGCACCCATCTATGGGTAGATATGGCTGGATTGGGTTAATCCGCGAAGTGCGTGTCGCGTGGTAGTTGAGCGAAGAATAGGATTGATTCCTCAAAGTGGATTTAGAGAAATACTCATCTTCTCATCATAATTGGATCAAAGTCATTTGATCGATGACGTCAACTTAGACTTTGTGGCTAAGTGTGACATACATGATCAATTAGTGATTGGAGATAAATTGATTAAGTTATTTGAATAGGCACTTCATCATGTTCAAGACTTAATCGAGTATTCGCGAATGAAATGAGGAAATCGTAATAGCCCGTGTTTTGATTCTGGTAGTTGCACATTTCAACGTCACCTCATATATTGAGAATGTCCGATTTATTGTATATGGTTCAATTAAAGGCGTTAGTTTACTAATCGACGATATATAAGGCGTATAGGTCACAATGACAAAGTAATGGTTGTTTACTAATTATACTTGGTTGATTAAATATTAAATTGGATTTAATATTTAATTTATGGAGAATAATTAATAATAGATTAATTTGAAATTAATTATTATTAATATTTAATTAAATTGGATTTAATTAAATAAGAATTCCCAATAATTATATTTGGAATATAATTGTAGGATTTAATGTATATGAAAATAAATCGTAGAGATTTTCATATAAGACATTTAAATCCGTAGAGATTTATATTTAGGGAATTAAATTAAAGGAATTAATTTAATTCAAGATTAGGGATTTTATTTCCATAATTGGGCTAGCTTGGGAAATAAGCTAAACCTCCCTATACATACAAGCTCTTAGGAATTCACAAATGAATCACTTCATATTTTCTCCATAAAATCTAGAGTTTGGATTTTCCTAAAAAATTCATCTCGGGATTCAACGCCGCGATCCATGTCAGATTAGTAAACGAACGACACGTGGATACCATAGTTGAGAATACGTATGCAGAGTTGATCCACAGGGAACACAGAAATATAATTATGTTAATTGTATGAATTAATGAAGGAAATGTTGGGATTATACTGAAAAGTATACTTTTTACTTTGTATAATCGAAACTGAATTTTCAGACTTATTTACTGAAATAAATTGTTTATCACTGATGCTTTAAATATGATTGAATGTTATATATATTTATTGCATAATCGTTCAATAATTAAATGCGTGTTACATCAGTAGTTAATTTAGTGATACCGATCACGAAGATTAAATTAACAAATTCCTTGTAACTAAAAAGTACGCCATTCGGGACCAGATGGAAATGAACAACCATCGCGAAAGGTTGAGGTGTAAGGCCTCGGTTGGTCTGTCTTGACCAAGAGATTACACTAGTGCATGACCGATCTTATTTGAATAGGACCTCTGAGGATAAATTCTTGAATCCGAACAAGGAAGAATTAGACCTCGATGGTTCGTTGTTTAACCTTCGTCCCTTAAATATGATCACGTGGGATTGGTAACTATTGCTTTGACTTATCATGGGTAGCGAATCGGAGAGATTCAATACTTTTTATCTTGGGCAATATTATTGGTCACATGTGATTGCTAAGATTTAAGACAAAGAATCGTGTCATGTCTGACGCTTGCTTGATTTGCCCCCTTGGGAGGTTCATAAGTTTTTTGTCATACCAAATCTTGCAAGTGGAATTAGTTTCCTAGATGGATAATAATGTTGAACCGTTCGCCGACCCGACAAAAGATATTAATTAACGGAAAGCTACTTCGCCGCTTGAATTAATTAATGGGCTGAATAATCTTAAACCACGGGAAATAATGACCGGAGCCATATTGATTTATAATATAGGTTAAGATGGATAGTCTGATATTAATTATGTAGTGGGATTAATTAATATTTATGGGCTTGAATTATATTGTGGCTCAATATTAGATATTCAAGATCCATTAGAAGGTCCAATCTTAATTCTCCTAAAGGCCCAATTTGGTAGCCCAACATATAGTCCAATAACCTGAAAAGGTGATTAAAATAAAATAAATATTGTTGCTTATATTTCCTCTAAATTTTTGAAATTTATGGATAAAAAGGAGAAAGATTTTCTTTGAATTTTGTTATGGAATGAAGATATGTATTCTTGGAATACAAGGTTATCTCATTAAATTCAAGAAATCTCCCACTTGGTTATTCATAAGGGATATTTCAAATTTTTGAAAATAAAAGGCAAGAAAGATTTTCTTTATTTTCTTGAAAAGATATTATGGAAGATATGTATTTCTTGAAATACAAGAATATCTCATAAATTAAATAAGATCCAAATCTTGGATTCTTGACATCCTTAATTTTCGAAAATCATCTATTATAGAGGAGGTGGGATTTTTGTGGAATATTTTAATTATGGGAAAAAGAATATAAGGGATATATTCAAGATTTCTTGGTGACCAAGAAAAGTCTTTTCCCACATTGAAATAGGGGATATCACTAAAATTTCGACCACCCTCCCTCTTATAAATAGGGGATGATTAGTTCATTCCCAAGTACAATTCCATGTGCTGGAAAAATTAGCAAATCCACATAAGTGGTGTAACAAAGTTTATTTTTTCCTTTTGTTAATTGTTAGACAAGTGTCCTTCCACCCGGATAGTTGAGCAAGGGCTAAGGAATACTTGGGAAGTCCTTTTTTAGTTAGTCGTCGACGAATTCACTTTGCCATCCAGGAGGTACGTTCACGTAAACTTAGTAGATTCCGCATGCGTAGGTTTTAAGTGGATTTTTATATGCATGATATGTTGTTGCAATTATTATTTGAATTAATATATGATTAATTCATGCTAGTAATAATTAAAGAATTAAATTTGTATTTAAATATTCACCCCGAATAGATCGTGCAACTCGTTCCCCAACAAATCGGTATCGAGCCACTTGTTTACGCTCAATTTTTAAAAATTCTAATTTAATTAGTGGACATTAAAATTTGAAATTGGATAGTAGAATCTGTTAGATCTGCTTTTGCGTATCCAATTGTCATGGGTTTTAATGTTTTATTTTGGCATGATATAAATCTGTGGTTTTTAATTCATTAGTTCGGATTTGTTTCTCGGCTCAGAAAACTACGAGTAGACTAGGATTTGTTTGATTTGATCAATGTAATGTATTAGTTCAGATTCAGTTTATTATTTATTTTTAAATAAATTGTAAATTCAGACGGAACAAAAGACGAAGAATTAAAGGACTAAATCCGTAATCAGCGAGGGCGGCGGGCGCAGGCCGGCACGACGGGCGCAGGCGAGGCCGGGCGTGCCGCCGCAGGCGAGACGATACACAAGACGTGAAGTGGTAGCGCCCAAAGCGAAATGACGGGGAGTGATGCACATGGGCGCTGCACGGGCGCTGGCGGAGCACAGGCATCGCCGAGGTTACCGGCGAGGCGGAGGCTGGCGAAGCGTGATCCATTGCGAAATTCTTTGGCGTGGCGGTTTTCGAGACGAACAGTGGGAGAAATTCGAGGCGTGTTTCTTCAAGATCAAGCCAAGAAAAATCAAACCATGACAATTGGATAATTTGTGCCCAATATGTTTATTTTTCTCGTTTTGCTTGATTTAATTTCTTTATCTTATGCTTTATTTAATTTGTTTAAATGTGTTTGCATGAGGTTGCCAAATTGAAAAATCTCAACTTCAAAATTACTAAGTATGTTTTTAAATAATTAATTGACAATTTTATTCGGATAATAAAATTGAATTAATTTTCGACCTCCATGATTTATTTATTTGTGAATTCTTTTGGAGAAATTCCCAACTGACGGTCAAAAAGATAGGTTTCACATGAATGAATTCCAAAATCTGGATGATTGTGGGTTATTACTAGTGTGCGGCGATGACCCTCCCAACGAGGCTCGATCAAAGCGAAATAGTAATCCTGTATTTAATCATGGTTATTACTTAGGTATAAAATTGATATGCATATATACTTCTCAAGTCCTGCCGATTTTATATTGGTCAATGGGGAGCCAACTATTAATCTGGATATTAAGGGTTTGTAATTGTTCTTGTTTGTAACCGCTTTGAATGTGTTTAAATAATGACCCACCCAACGTGGCTTATTTAAACTGTTTTGAGATGTTGGGTGATCGTATTCATATTTTTTTTTTTTGGGATTTTAATATGATGCGTGTGATCAAAACCTTGTGATATATTTTGTGCTTATGCATATTATTGTTTATTTCATTCATCATGTCGCATCCTTTTAATCCATCGTTATATACACTCAAAGAACACCAATTATCCGGAGAAAACTATAATGTTTGGAAAACGGAAATATGATGCATGTCTTGCTGCGCAAAAAACATTATTGGATTCTTGATGTACCCAAACACGTAAACCTCTTGATGAATCAAGCGATCTTGAAGACATGAGTATAATATTTGGGAGCGAAAAGAATGAACCCATGAAACGCGTGTAATCTTGACTTCACCGTGCGATGATTTGAAACATGTTCATGAAGGTGTTGAGTCCGGCCGGAAATTATGCAAAGTCTTGAAGAAATGTTTTCAACAAAAAGAATGCATGATCGTCGGTTTAAAAAACGCGACGCGGCTAGGCTAAAAATGGTTGAGGAACACACAGAAGGAGTATGTTCTCGAGTCAAAAACCATTTTTAAACCGGCTTATCTCGGAACTAAGTATTGTGATGAGGCCCAAATCGAATTTCATTGCTTACTCGCCAAGGAGCTTGATGAATTTTCTTTGTGGTTTTGTGATGAGTGATCACATGTTTTACCATGGATGATCTTCAAAAAGCCTTGGAGAAAGTGGAGAAGCATTTAGGAAAGAAAGACAAAGCATTGGTGACCAAAAAGCCTTTTCTCGAGATCTAGGCCAATGGAAGGCAAGTCTCAAGAAAAGGAAAGTGGTCGAGAATCAAAGCAAGCTCATTATTAAGAAAAGTGAGAAAAAAGACGGTTAGGTTTGGTTGGGTGTCAAGAAAAGAACCAAAAGGAATATGTTTCAATTAAGGGGGAGAAAGGACATTGGAGGTCGACTGTTCCAATCCCAAAAGGAAAGGAAAGAAAGGTAATCCCTCACTCACTAGTTGTTGAAACTTGTTTAGCGGCGTATGCCTCCCATTTATGGGTGGTGGATCTGGGATCCACTTGATCATGTTTTTTTTTCACGTTCACGGGGGTTCAAAAGGACCCCAAGAACTAAGTGGAAGTGAGATCCTCATCACACCGAGCGATCTTCTACGAGAGTGGCGGTGAAGCGATGGGAGAAGTGCACCTTTTTTTTTTAAAATATAGAGTTTTAATTTTAAGAGATGTTACATGACGTTCCGAGTTTTAGAAAGAATTTGATTTCAGTTTCTAAACTTTTTCATGATGGATATTCGGTTACTTTTAATAAAGTTGTTACCATTTCTCTTTATGATAAATTTATCTGTCATGGAACGTTGGCAAATAATCTCTATACAATTAATCGTGCACACCACTCAAGAAATGCATCCTATAACACATCAACTATTTCCGAAAAGAAAACATTCATCGACGTGAACAGAGACACTTCTTTGGCATCTAAGATTGGGTTATATAAATCCAAAGAGGATCCAAAGGTTGGTGAAAGACGGTTCACTAGAACTTCTCCAAGTTGAACCGTTTCCAACCTGCGAATCATGTTTGGAGGGTAAAATGACCAAGAGGGCATTTGGAGCCAAGGGGAATAGGGCTAAAGAAGTGTTAGAGATCGTTCACATGATGTATGTGGTCCAATGTCAACCAAAGCAAGAGGAGGTTATGAGTATTTTGTCACTTTCATTGATGATTACTTAAGGATGCGGTTATATTTTCATTATGAAGCATAACCGAGACCTTTGAGAAATTCAAAAGAATTTAAGGCTCAAGCAGAGAATCATATGGAAAAACGTATCAAGTCTCTACGATCTGATCGTGGAGGCGAATACCTCAGCGATGAGTTTTTGAACTACTTATCTGATGAAGGGATTGTATCCCACTATCTTTGCACCCTAACCCTCAACAAAACGGGTTTGCGAGGCGAAGAAAAAAACTCTTTTGGAAATGGTTAGATCAATGATGAGTTATGCGGATCTTCCCAAGTCGCTTCGGGTCATGCCTTGAAACAACGGCTTACATTACGAACTTGGTGCCATCCAAATCGGTTCCCAAAACTCCCAAAGAATTGTGGGAGCGGTATGAAGCCTATCATGAAGACACATGAGAATTTGGGGGTGTCCTACCTACGGCTTTGGACAAGGAAGCCGATAAATTGGATCCTCGTCGTAATTAAGGTCATGTTTATAGGATACCCCGAGGAACAAAAGGGTGTATGTTCTATGGTCCTCAAGATCAAAAGGTGGTCATAAGCACCCACTTTAGATTTTTAGAAAGAAGACTATATGAATCAAAAAAAACCTGCAGTGAGATTACCTTAAATGAGCTTAGAGGGCAAACCTCTCATTACAATTTATTTAGATGATATACCAAACGATCGCTTTCTGGCAGAGCCTCGTCAGGTAGTGAGAGGGTTGTTAGACGGCAGAGATTCATGGGAATAGAAAGAGTCCTCGGACTTGATTCCCTGACAAGACGAATCGACCCATGGACATATGACGAGGCACTCCAAGATAAGGATGCAAATTCTTGGCAAACAACAATGACAAATAGAAATGGGTTCTATGTTTCATAATAGAGTGTGGGAGCTAGTCGAACCACTTAATGGGGTCAAACCCATTGGATGCAAGTGGGTATATAAGAGAAAATAGGACCCAGGACGGGAAGGTTGAAACCTTCAAAGCAAGACTAGTGGCGAAAGGTTATACTCGGAAAGAAGGGATCAATTATGAGGAAACTTTTTTTCGCCAAGAGCCATGCTTAAGTCCATCCATCGTATTCTCTTATCGATTCTTTCGCATTTCGACTTTGAAATCTGGCAAATGGATGTCAAGATGTACTTTCATAACAAAGTCTTGATGAAGAGATCTATATGCAACAACCCCAAGGTTTCATTGAAACAAAGCCAAGAACATCTTGTTTGTAAGCTCAAGAAGTCCATTTACGGACTCAAACAGGCATCGAACTTGGAACCAATGTTTTGATCATGTTATAAAGTCTTATGGGTTTGATCAAAATGAGTTTGAAAGTTGTGTGTATAAAAAGCGTGTTTTAATCGCATTGGTATTCTTAGTACTATACGTGAGATTTACATTCTGATCATCGGGAACGATGTGAAGGTGTTATCAGACGTAAGGGTGTGGCTTTCAAAACAGTTTGATATGAAGGACTTAGGGGAAGCCGGACACGTCCTTGGGATCAAGATCACTCGAGATCGCAAGAAAATGATGTTAGGCTTATCGCAAGCTTCATACATAGACACTGTCTTGAAACGTTTCAGTATGCAAGATTCCAAGAAAGGATTCGTACCTTTCAGGCATGGAATCCATCTATCCAAGAAAATGTCCCCTAAGACGAAAGAGGAGATATATGACATGAAAGGCATTCCTTATGCTTCGGCTGTCGGAAGTCTTATGTATGCAATGCTGTGTACGAGACCGGATATCTGCTTTGCCGTAGGCATGGTGGCAAGATATCAAAGTAACCCCGGGAAAGAGTATTGGACGGCAGTTAAAAACATTCTGAAGTATCTGAAAAGAACTCGGGATAGAATGTTGGTTTATCGATCGAAAGTCAATCCCCATCGGTTCTGCGGACTCGGTTCCAATCGGACATAGACTCGGAAAAATCTACTTCGGTAGTGTGTTTTGCATGGGGGAGGAGCCTTGACATGGAGAAGCGTCAAGCGAAATCGTCGCGATTCTACCATGGAAGCGAATATGTGTAGGCTAATGCGAGGCGGCCGAAAAAGCGGTTTAGCTCAAGCACTTCCTTGTGGACTTAGATGTGGTTCGAATTTGCCCGGTGGAATCAGCATATATTGTGACAATGCGGGAAGCGATTCTAATTCAAAGGGAACCAAGAGCCCACAAAACCGGAAAACACATTGAAAGGAAATATCATCTTATCTGAGTCATCGTTAAGAGAGAGATATAGAAGGGCAAAGATAGCGTCGAGGACAACCTAGCGAATCCATTCACAAAAGAGTCCCTCTGAATACATTCGAGACATGTGGAAGGAATGGGTGTCAAGACCGCTTGTCAATCTGCTTTGAGTATAAGTGGGAGAAATTATTAGGTTCGTGTAGGTGACATTAGATGTCACGGACTACTCGAGACGTGTTGTAGTATACTTAAAATCAAACTTTGAGTATAAGTGGGAGATTGTTGAGATTATCTTGAAAAGTATGCTTTTTACTTTGTATAATCGAAATGAATTTTCGGACTTATTTCTTGAAATAAATTGTTTATCACTTCCATGCTTTAAATATGATTGAATGTTATATATATTTCTTTATAAGCTGTTCAATAATTAAATACGTGTTACTTTTGTAGTTAATTTAGTGATACCGGATCACGAAGATTAAATTAACAGTCCACTTGTAACTAAAAGTCGCCATTCGGGACCTAGATGGAAATGAACAACCATCGCGAAAAGGTTGAGGTGTAAGGCTCAGATTGGTTGCATCTTGACCAAGAGATTACACTAGTGCATGGTGATCTCATTTGAATAGGACCTCTGGGGAGGATAAATTCTTGGGCCCGAACAAGGAAGAATTAGACCTCGGTGGTTCGTTGTTTCTTAACCTTCATCCCTTAAATAGGATCACGTGGGATTGGTAACTATTGCTTTGACTTATCATGGGTAGCGAATCGAGAGAGATTCAATACTTTTTATCTTGAAGCAATATTATTGGTCACATGTGATTGCTAAGATTTAATACGAAAGAATGGGTGTGCAAGTACACTTGCTTGATTTGCCCCCTTGGGAGGTTCATAAGTTTTATCATACCAAATCTTGCAAGTGGAATTAGTTTCCTTATGGATAATAATGTTGAACCGTTCTCGACCAAGGACAAAAGATATTAATTAACGGAAAAGCTATTTGATGGCTTGAATTAATTAATGGGCTGAATAATCTTAAACACGGGAAATAATGACCGGGAGCCATATTGACTATAATATGGGTTAAGATGGATAGTCTTAATATTAATTATGTAGTGGGATTAATTAATATTTATGGGCTTGAATTATATTGTGGCTCAATATTAGATATTCAAGATCCATTAGAAGGTCCAATCTTAATTCTCCCAAAGGCCCCCCCGAGTAGCCCAACATATAGTCAAATAACCTAAAAAGGTGATTAAAATAAAATAAATATTGTTGCTTATATTTCCTCTAAATTTTGAAATTTATGGATAAAAGAGGAAAAGACTTTCTTTGAACTTTGTTATGGAATGAAGATATGTATTCTTGGAATACAAGGTTATCTCATTAAATTCAAGAAATCTCCCACTTGGTTATTCATAAGGGATATTTAAAATTTTTTGAAAAAAAAAAGGCAAGAAAGATTTTCTTGATGAAAGATATTATGGAAGATATGTATTTCTTGAAATACAAGAATATCTCATAAATTCAAGAAGATCCAAATCTTGGATTCTTGACATCCTTAATTTTTAAAATCATCTATTATAGAGGAGGTGGGATTTTTGTGGAATATTTTAATTATGATAAAAAAGAATATAAAGATATATTCAAGATTTCTTGGTGACCAAGAAAAAGTCTTTTCCCCACATTGAAATATCACTAAAATTTCGACCACCCTCCCTCTTATAAATAGGGGATGATTAGTTCATTCCCAAGTACAATTCCATGTGCTGGAAAAATTAGCAAATCCACATAAGTGGTGCAACAAAGTTTATTTTTTCCTTTTGTTAATTGTTCGACAAGTGTCCTTCCACCGAATAGTTGAGCAAGGGCTAAGGGGAATACTTGGAAGTCCTTTTGGTTAGTCCGCCTAACCCGAATTCACTTTGCCATCCCGAGAGAGTGCGTTCACGTAAACCCGATGAGATTCATGTCGTGGGTTTTACGTGGCTTTTTATATGCATGATATGTTGTTGCAATTATTATTTGAATTAATATAGGAATAATTCATGCCAGTAATAATTAAAGAATTAAATTTGTATTTAAATATTCACCCCGAATAGATCTGTGCAACTCATTCCCCAACAGGAAACACGTAACATGAAGGGAGGGAGTTGAATTGGAATTCTATAACTAAAACTTAAAGCAATAAATTACTACGAAACTAACAATTAATTAAATAAATAAATTCAATAAATAAAAGACATTCCAATTCACAGTTCATTCATCCATCGACTTTAACACTGTTAACTGATTGTGACATTTACTCCATTTAACTATAGGATTAATGTCCCTCAATAGTCAACAAGCTCTGGCTACCAGTTATTGTCCCTTAATTATACTCAGTTGAAACAAGCCCTCCAACAATTCTTTTTAACTGAACAGTCTAGATACGATCTAAATTTAATCCAGTTAAAAATATTAAACCCTAGGATAAAGGACATACAAATTCCTGAATACGCAAGCTCTATTCGAAAGAACCCGATTTAAATCACCCTAGTAAAATACTAGTTGCTACAAATTGTCATAAATCTGCAACAATTATGGATTATAAATTTATGAACTAGCAGACATACAAGAATAATCTAACCTAGGTGATCATTCTAAATTAAATATTCAAACTATGCTGAAAGTTTAAATAGATGAAATAAATAATCCTGAGATAAATATTGTAAACGTCTCAAATCAATTAACAAACATCAAAGTAAGAGTTCGAAAATCACTGGAATTAAAATAAAAGTACTAACTAAATAAGACTCTCAAAATTCTCTCTCCTCAAATCTCCAAAGTTGTCGTGCTTCTCTGTATTTTTTTCGTCCCCCTCCTGTGCCCATCTACTATCCTTAAATACTAAAATATTAGGTTAATTAGAATCAAGAGTGATGGGCCCAAGGCCTTAAGTTTATCCCACTTCTTTTCCTTTAGATCATGTGCATCATTAATCTTAATCAACAAACAATTTATGGACTGAATCATTAAATCCATCACTCGGCTACTCAAGGACGTTATTTGTGGGCTTTGCTTCATTGGCTAAATTTCGGTGTAGATTTTTTTTCTTTCCATTTGATCCATCTCAAGCTTCATCAAAATATTCCATAAATATCTGAAATTCACCAAAAAATACAAGAATCGATCAAGTGTGGAATAATATCATCAAAACACACATAAGTAGTTAATCATGTCATCTTAATACAAATAAGTCCAATAAATTGCATTGTAATCTATTAAAGATATGCATAATTTTCTACTTATCAAGTTGTTAAAAAATAATTTAATTACATAACCATCTGCAAAACCTATTAGGATGAGTACTAAACATCTTCACAAAATAGATCAGTACAAACCACTGAACAACAAATTCAAACCATCATTTACTCGATAAGAAATTCAACAAAGTTGCGGTTGTAGAAAATAAAGGAAGGAGTAATTAAAGAGTTTTTTGCACTTTTGGTCCCATGAACCACAACATGTTTTCGATTTAGTCCCACCACTGACAGATTTAGTCCCACAAAAATTTTAATTTTCAAATGTAGTCCCACAATTTAACCAGGTTTGCACATTTGGTCCCAAAATTAAATCGGCGGCTTGACGACATCTAAGCTAACAAAGGAAACGAGACTTTTAAACCTCTAATTAATACGTGTTAAATACTAATTTGTCTTAACAAATTAATTAAACTCAAAAACTTAAACTAATTGAAACTAACTCACACACACTACACACACTCGATAGAAAAAAAATAGGGAAAAGTCGAGCAAAAGGGCAAAATCGTGGCGAGGGAACCTAAAATCGGTAGAGGAGGACACATTCTCAAGAAATTTCCGTCATTGCTCCTCCGCTCAATGTTGAGAAGGAAGAATCTCATTAAGTTTGGAGTTGTTGATTCTTTGTAAGTATTAGGTCCCGATTTTTTTAATTTTATTCAATGTTTTT
>JBBCBC010000003.1:18916878-19152923 GCA_037126765.1 Stenogyne calaminthoides
TTCAGACTTTGTCTAATTCTAATAATCCATTAAAAAAATGGGGATTTTTTTCTTTTACTTGCCAAATTATTTGGAATTTAGAAGCGTAAACCGCGTATCGTCTTGTGAAATAAGCAGTTCACCAACAGCGAACAATTAATTGCGTAATTAAATCACGAGTAAGCGTAAGCCGGAATTCTTCTGATGAATTAGGTGTATGGATTTTCTCTATAATGTCGCGTAATCCTCAATTCACCGGACTTGCATAGTTGTCGATGTTGGATCTAAAGATAATTTTCTTCAAAAATTAGCTACGAATCTTATGGAAATAATGAATTAGCGTTGTTTGTGAATTAAAAAACATATATATAGTAGGCCATTTAAATCTTAGGTAACACGATTCAGGAAATAAAATCCATAATCTTTATTTAAATAATCTCCTCACGATTTATTTCCATATAAAATCTGCAATTTAATTAGTGTATATCAAATCTCTGGATTTGATTATTATATTAAATCTATAATAATATTCCAAATATTATTATTAAAATTCCTATTTAATTAAATCCAAATTAATTAAACATTAAAATAATTAATTTTTAAATAAATCTATTATTAATTAATTCTCCATAAATTAAACATTAAATCGATTTAACATTTAATCAACCAACTATAATCCGTAAACAAAGGTTTTGTTGTGTGGCTCAATCCCTCGTATGGTGCGATTATCCAATACTTGACAATCTTATTGAACCTAGACAATATCACGACATTCTCAATATATAAGTTCTTTGCGACCAGCGATGCAATCACGTGAAACATGGGTTGAATTACGATTTCCTCATTTCATTCCCGAATACTGGATTTCTCTTGGAAGCATGATGAAGTTCTTCAAATGGCTAGAATCAATTTATCTACGATCACTAATTGATCATGTATGTCACATAGCCACAAAAGTCTAAAGTTGATACATTGCTTTCGGCCGATGTAGTTTCGATTATATGAGAAGATGGGTCTATATAAATCCAGATTCGGAATGAATCATATTCTCCGGTTTTCATACATCACCGATTATCATCGGTTTAACCCAATCGTCGTCCTCTTCCATAAAGATTCATCACTAGTCATAGTCCAAAGTTCATCACTCCGCTTGTAGTAGGATCGCGTGTGGACATATCTCGGTTGATGTTGGACTAACCGAGACACCGTGAACACATATAGTGGAACATCACATTCCCCGGTTTCTCGGGATGGTTAGGTTATTACCCTCACAAGATATTTGTTCTTCCAATCATGAGATGCATTACCTTATCTTCGACTGGTAAAAATGAATCTTCTTAAAAGTTACGAGGATTTATATCGATGATGTATGTTTGAATCGTTCCTTTGCATCATCAATATCCCATTTTGATGATGAATATCCGGTTTTGTTGGCACATCTTGTTATCGGCGGTTCTCACCCAATCGAATGATTGATGATCCGAATGACCATTGAGGAATAAATACAAACAATCAAACATATTGTTCATAAAAATGTATTGTCATACATTAATATTAAATGATCTATAATATTAAATCGACTGAATATCGAAGGTTTTATATGTCTTACAATTGTTGTGTATGAAGGACAACACTTAAAACATGGAATTATATAGTGATTTAAAAAAAAAAACCTCGATCTTTTGGTAATCAAATGGATGAAATTGAAGATAGCGATGTAAAATGTACTTGGATGAATCAAGAGTTTGGTATAGGACAACTTTTTTTACTCATCGTAAATGACTAAAAATTTGTGCAAGTACAAATTTGTGAATGAATAGCGATTTGTCTACCAAATTAAAAAACTGTTATAGCTGTGACAATCAAATTAAAAAATTGAAGCAAAAAAATAAAACTAAGAAATTGAAAATAAAATAAGCGTGTCATTCACAAAACAAAAAGATTTTAAAATTTTTAGGTGAAAAAGAAATCAAAATTGTAAAAAGAAAAAACTCTTCATAAACTAAAATTAGACATGATCCAAATTAAATATGTGAGGAATACATTTTTAATTCTATTTCTCTATCGTTATGATCTCAGGATCAAATGATATAGGCGATTACATGCTCGTTTGTGGATGGATCTAGGGTTCCTTCTTTGAATGAAGCCTTGTTGTCTCAATAAAACTTTATTAACATATGCGATCCTTAGAAACCTTCAGTTAAAGGAGAACTATAAAATCCAGAGGACATCCTTGGGAATCTTGTCTGACAATGTACTAAGCCGATTATTGAATCTTGGTCATTTTGCTTGGAACTATTCAATGGAACTCTTAGAAAGAGTTAAGCGTAACCTAAGATTGATTTGTAATCATCACGGTCCGGATTGAAACTAAATTGTTCATAACCTTGAACTACTAGTTAAGATCGGCTATAGACGAAACATTCTTTTGGTTAATTAGAATCTTGAGAATAGTCTTGGCCCAATCGATGTGAATTCACGGATATGTTGGTGTGCTTTTATCCGTGATGTATGATAGCGTAGGCCACGTTTGGCTTTAGTGCAAGTTCATTTCCTGCATGATTGACCAAATTGCACCAATGCGTTGGGACATCTTTCAACATAGTTGTTAAGGGTTCAACGGAAGGACAATCTTGGCACCACAACTTTATCCGGTGATTTGTTCTAGAGACACTTTCTCTTAAGCGTCTACGCAAAAGCAATTCAACCTTTCTACATAGATGGTGTGACATCCTCAACATCCTCTTGGATCTATCCTTGTGGATCTTGATCCTATTTGGAGCTTCCACAAAGATCCTTAAATCATGAATTTGTCTTTTGACAGCAATCTTCACAATTGCATTAGGGATATTGTTTCCCAAAATTGATAAGATTATTGACATACCGATTATGAAAACAATATTCTTCCCATTGGGATTTTTACAATAAACACAAAGATCTTAGGAATCCGATGAAGTCAAAGACTTGATAAGGTTCATCAAATCGGATATTCGACTCTGAAGCTTGCTGATCCATAGATGGATCTCTTATCATCTTAGATTAGAATTTGGCTTAGATGTAAACCCTTCGGTTGTTCATAAACACTTCCTTATCAATGTTTCCATTGATGAAAGTTGTTTGACATCCATCTACCAAATCTCATAATCATAGTGTGTTCTTATCGCGTGGTAAAATTGAATGAACTTGATCTTTGCATTTGGTGAGAAAGTCTTATCATAGTCGGTGCTTGAGCGTTGATATTACCCTTCGCCACCAACCTAGCTTTGTAGGTTTGTACTTTGCCATTTACAAATGGGTCTAAGCTGTTGGGGAATGAGTTTGCAGATCTATTGGAATTGAATATTTAAATACAAATTTAATTCATTAATTATTCTTAGCGTGAATTAATCTATATTAATTCGAATAATAATTGCAACAACATATCATGCATATAAAAAGCCCGTAAAACCGCATCACGGAATCTACGGGTTTAAATGAGCGTACCTCTCGGGATGGCGTTGGCTTTGGTGGACGGACTAACCAAAAGGACTTCCCAAGTATTCCTTAGCCCTTGCTCGACAATCCGATTGGAAGGATACTCATGAACAATTAACAAAAGGAAAAAAATAAACTTTGTTGCACCCTTATGTGGATTTGCTAATTTTTCGGCACATGGAATTATACTTGGGAATGAACTAATCATCCCTATTTATAAGAGGGAGGTGGTGAAATTTTAGTGATTTTTCAATGTGGAAAAAGACTTTTCTTGGTCAAAAAAATCTTGAATATATCCCGTATATTCTTTTTCCCATAATTAAAATATTCCAAAAAATCCACCTCATCTATTTTATGGATTATTTTCGAAAATTTAATGATGCAAGAATCCAAGATTTGGATCTTCTTGAATTTATGAGATATTCTTGTATTTCAAAATACATATCTTCATAATATCTTTTTCGAGAAAATCTTTCTTGCCCTTTATATTTTCAAAATTTTGAAATATCACTATGATAACCAAGTGGGAGATTTCTTGAATTTAATGAGATAATCTTGTATTCAAGAATACATATCTTCATTCCATAACAAAATTCAAAAGAAAATCTTTCTCTCTTTTATCCATAATTTTGAAAATTTAGAGGAAATATAAGCAACAATATTTATTTTATTTTAATCACCTTTTCGAGGTTATTGGACTATATATTTGGGCTACTTTCGGGGGGCCTTTAGGAGAATTAAGATTGGACCTTCTAATGGATCTTGAATATCTAATATTGAGCCACAATATAATTCAAGCCCGTAAATATTAATTAATCCACTACATAATTAATATTGCCTTTATCCATCTTAACCCGTATTACGGTCGATATGGCTCCGGTCATTATTTCCGTGTTTAAGATTATCTAGCCCATTAATTAATTCAAGCCCTTTTGAAATAGCTTTCCGTTAATTAATATCTTTTGTCCTTGGTAGAAGAGCGGTTCAACATTATTATCCATCTGGAAACTAATTCCCTTGCAAGATTTGGTATGATAAAACTTATGAACCTCCCGAGAACAAATCAAACAAAAGCGTGCTTGCACCGCGATTCTTCGTATTAAATCTTAGCAATCACATGTGACCAATAATATTGCCCAAGATAAAAAGTATTGAATCTCTACGATTAGCTACCCATGATAAGTCAAAAGCAATAGTTACCAATCGCGTGATCTATTTAAGGGCCGAAGGTTAAGAAACAACGAACGGCTGAGGTCTAATTCTTCCTTGTTCGATTACGAAGAATTTATCCTCGCATGGAGTCCTATTCGGTATATCGGTCATGCACTAGTGTAATCTCTTGGTCAAAACCAAACCAATCGAGCCTACACCTCAACCTTTCGCGATGGTTGTTCATTTCCATCTAGGTCGTGAATGGCGTACTTTTTTTAGTTACAAGGAATTTATTAATTTAATCTTACGTGATACGGTATCACTAAATTAACTTCTGATGTATAACGTCACGAATTATTGAGCGATTATGCGGTAAAATATATATAACATTCAATCATATTTAAAAGCATCGATGATAAACAATTTATTTGATAAATAAATGCGAAAATTGGTTTCGATTATACAAAGTAAAAAGCATACTTTTAGTATAATCCCAACAATCTCCACTTATACTCAAAATGCGCTTTTAAGTATACTACAACCGTCTCGAGTAGTCAGTGACATCTAATGTCACTACTACGAACCTAATAATTTTCTCGCTTATACTCAAGCCAGTTAGCAGCGGTCTTGACACCGTTTCCACTCACATGTCTCTCGAATGTATTGACGGGGAATGGCTCTTTGAATGGATGGCGCTGCTAATTTGTCCTCGGAATTTTATCTTTGCCACATCTATATCTCTCTCTTAGCGATTTCTCGTATAAGATGTCTTTCCTTTAATGTGTTTGTTTGATTTCGTGGACTCTTGGTTCTCTTGAATTTGCAAGCGCCCTAGCATATATTCTTCTTTGAACAAATTGAGAACACCATCAAGTCACTAAGAAGATCTAGACCCAATCGGTTCTTTCTTTGCTTCACAAGCGACTTCTTACCGACTTCCATGGTTGGTCGGTGATGCGTTTACCTTCACACTCGTCCATTTGATGGCTACAACTTCCCAAATGAAAAACCACTAATGAGGCGGATAATTTTGGAATCTATATCGATTGGAAATCCGAAGTCCGTGTGGCCGATGGGGATTGGAGTATCGTTGATAAATCAACATTCTATCCGAGTTCTTTTCGGACACTTGAGAATGTTTTTTAGCGTGTCGTCGATCTCGTTTTTCCTGGGTTCTTTGATATCTTGCTACCATGCCTCTGGCAAAGCGGATATCGGTCTCGTTACTGCGACATTGCATACATAAGGTTTAAGCGGCGGAAGCACAAGGAATGCCTTTCATGTCATCTATCTCCTTTTTGTCTTAGGGAACATTTTCTTGGATAGATGGATTCAAATCTGAAAGTCTGAATCCTTTCTTGGAATCTTGCATCTTTGAATCGTTTCAAAAAAACCGGTGTCTATGTATGAAACTTGCGATAACCCGATCATCCTTTTCTTGCGATCTCGAGTTATCTTGATCCCAAGGATATGTCGGCTTTCCCTAAGTCTTTCATATCAAACTGTTTTGAAAAACCATGCCACTACGTACGATCACGGCCTTCGTCGTTCCCGATGATCACAATGTCATCTCGTATAGTACTAAGAATACCAATGCGAGTTAAACCGCTTTTTATACACACAACTTTCAAACTTGTTTTGATCAAACCCATAAGACTTTATTACATGATCAAAACTTTGGTTCCAAGCTCTGGATGCTGTTTGGTCGTAAATGGACCTCTTGAGCTTCAAACTAGGTGTTCTTGGCTTTGTTTCAATGAAACCTTGGGGTTGTTGCATATAGATCTCTTTATCAAGACTTCCGTTAAGGAAAGGCATCTTGACATCCTATTTGCAGATTTCAAAAGTCGAAATCTGCAACAATCGATAAGAAGAATCTGGATGGACTTAAGCATGGCTGGGCGAAAAAGTTTTCCTCATGTCGATCCCTTTCTTTACGAGTATAACCTTTTCGCCATTAGTCTTGCTTTAAAGGTTTCAACCTTAAAATCCGATCCTCTTTTCCTCTTATATACCCACTTGCATCTAATGGGTTTGACCCCATTAAGTGGTTAAACTAGCTCCCACACTCTATTATGAAACATAGAACCCATTTTGGCTTTTTCATTCTTTGTTTGCGAGAATCTGCATCCTTATCTTGGAGTGCCTCGTCATATGTCCATGGAGTGCGATTCGGAATCAAGTCAGAGGACTCTCTATTCCATGAATCTCTCAAAATTTGTCTAACAACCCTCCCCTACTCTTGAGGCTCGGGTTTGAAAGCGTGTCGTTTGGTATATCATCTAGTCTGATTGGCCATTTGAGGTTTGCCCTCACAAAAGCTCATTTAAGGTAATCTCAACACGGGTTTTCTTTGGTTCTATAGTTTTCTTCCAAAAATCTAAAGTGGGTCTTGATGACCACCTTTTGATCTTGAACTATAGAACATACACCCTTTTGTTCCTCGGGGTATCCTACAAAACAACCTTAATTACGATCGAGGATCGATTTAGGTTTCCTTGTCCAACCGTGGGCGGACACCCCAAAAAGTTCTCATGTGTCTCATACTAGGCTTGCGCTTGGGTCCACAATTCTTTGGGAGTTTTGGGAACCGATTTGGATAGCACCAAGTTCGAGAATGTAAGTATTTGTTTCCAAGGTATGACCGAAGCGACTTCGGGGAAGATCAGTATAACTCATCATTGATCTAACCATTTCAAAAAGAATTTTTGTTCTTATTTCTGCAAACCCCATTTTGTTGAGGGTTAAGGTGCGATGGTGGGATACAATCCCTTCATCGGATAAGTAGTTCAAAAACTCATCATTTGAGGTATTCGCCTCCCGATCGGATCGTAGAGACTTGATCGTTTTCCATATGATTCTCTGTTTGAGCCTTAAATTCTTAGAATTTCTCAAAGGTCTCAGATTCATGCTTCGTAAGGAAAATGTACCTTGAGTAATCATCAATAAAATTACTCATAACCTCTCCTCTTGCTTTGGTTGACATTGGACTACATACATACATGTGAGCGATCTCTAACTTCTTTGGCCCTATTCCCCTTGGCTCCAAATGCCATCTTGGTCATATTACCCTCCAAACATGATTCGCGGGTTGGAATTTGTTCAACTTGGAGGCGCTCGGTGAACCATCTTTCACCAACCTTTGGATCCTCTTTGGATTTATATGACCTAATCTTAGATGCGAAAAAAGTGTCTCGTTCGTTCGATGAGCGTTTTTCTTTTCTCGGAAATAGTTGATGTGTTATAGGATACATTCGTGTGAGTGGTGTGCCACGATTAATTGTATAGAGATTTTCCATCAATGTCCATAAATAATAGATACACTCGTCATTCAAAAAAAAAAAATGATGTCATTCTTATTAGAAGAAACTTAGTGTCCTTTAATCGAATTTTAAGCGAAAAGTGAATTCTTTCTAAAGCGGGAACATAAAGATAATCTCAAAAAACTTTATCTTCAAAAGATAGGTGCACTTCTCCCCTTTGCTTTAGCGCTACTCATGTAGCATTGCAATGTCTGCTACTTGCGTAGTATTGCGATAATCGTTACTATCGTAGCATTGCAATATCGCCGCTTTCACGTAGCATTGCAATGTCTTCTACTTTAAATAACGTTGCCCGGTGTGATGAGGATCTCACTCCCACTTAAGTTGCGGATCATTTAGAACCAGTAAACTGACATGATTAGTGGATCTCGTATCAACCACCCACGAATGAGAAGTATACACCGCTAAACAAGTTTCAACAACTAGTGTGTGAGAATTACCTTTCTTCCCGTCCCTTTTGGGGGTTGGAGCAGCAAAACCTCCATTGTCCTCTCTCTTGCTTGACTTAAGCACTTCCTCTTTGGATTTTCCTTGACACAACAAGCATTCCTCATCTTACCATTGCCCTTGGCAATGATTGAGTTTATTGCTTATGGCCTTTGGTCCTCTTCTTTATCTTGCCTACCCTTGGCTAGAAGATGAAAGGCGGACCACTTGCAAATCAAAGCTTGAGTTTGGTGCCTTATCATCATTTTGCCAGACCAAAAGTTTGCAACAAATTAGCTAAGCGAGGCGAAATGCTCAAAAACTTTTTTGGGCGAGAATGAAATACCAAATTCATCGAGTCTCCGGATCATGTCTGCGCTCGAATCTCAAGTTTGTTGGATGGGCCATCTATTTTGAGGACGTAATCCCTTACGGGTTTTCCTCCACCATTTTTTGACGACATCTCTCCAAGGTGATCGACGAGTCCGCGTGTTTTGACTCGTCGGTTGGCTCATCGATTTTTGGTGTGTCAAAATCCACTTTGTGCTTTTATGCGATTAGGACAATTATAATTTTTCAATCAATATAGTTTCCATACATATTGTATTGACTTTTAAGTATAATAACGATTGGATTAAAAAGGTAACGACATCTTTGAACTGAAATAAACAACTATATCTGATAAGCACAAGTATATCACAAGATTCGATCACATTCATCATATTTAAAATCTCAAAAAAAATATGAACATGCATCGACCAACATCTCAAAAGCGGTTTAAATAAGTTGGCGTTGGGTGGGTCATTATTTAAACACATTCAAGCGGGTTACAAACAAAACGATTTACAAACCTTTAATATCAGTTAATAGTTGGCTCTGACGGCCAATATAAAATTAGCCGGGGACTTGGGAGAAGTATATGCATATCAATTTTATACCTAAGTAATAACCATGATTAAATCTGAGGATTACTATTTCGCTTTGATCGAGCCTCGTTTGGGGAGGGTCATAAATGCATAGTAGTAATAACCCAATCATCCGTTTGGAATTCATTCATGTGAAACCTATCTTTTTGCCCGTCTAGTTGGGGAATTTCTCCAAAAGAATTCACAAATAAATAAATCATGGAGGTCAAAATTAATTCATTTTTATTATCCGGAATAAAATTGTCAATTAATTATTTAAACATACTTAGTAATTTTGAAGTTGAGATTTTTCCATTTGGCAACCCTAAATGCAAACACATTTAAACAAATTAAATAAAGCATAAGATAGCGAAAATAAAACAAGCAAAAAATAGAAAAATAAACATATTGGGCACAAATTATCCAATTGTCATGGTTTGATTTTTCTTGGCTTGATCTTGAAAAACACGTCTCGAATTTCTCCCTTTCGTTCGTCTCGAAAAAATACTTAATCTCGTCTCCACCACGCCTTAAAGACTCGGGGGGATGGACAGACATCCGGCCGACCCATCTGCAGGGGGCTGACCGGCTGACCTCGATACCGCCCGGCCGCGCCCGCCTTCATGGTGCCGTATCGGCGCCTCGGCGATTCTCGGCGGGCATCGTCGCGCATCTCGCCAGCCTCCTCTCGCGCCGCCGCCTCGCCTCGCCGCCCTCATCTCGGCCTCTTGCGCGCGTCTCCCGTCAAGGCCCGATCCTGTATATCGTTCCGTCGCCCGTCGATCTTGGGGCGCGCGCGCCGCGCCTGTCTTGTAGCCCTCATCTCTCGTCAGCTTAGCGTGCCCGGCCTTGCCTGCGCCCATACGTGCCGGTACCGCCGCGCCCGCCTTACGCTGATTCTAGATTTAAATCCTTTAATTCTTCCGTCTCTTTTGTTTCCGATCCGGTTACAATTTATTTACAAAAAAATAAATAAACCTGGATCTGAAGACTAATCTATTACATTGATCAAATCAAACAAATCTAGTCTACTCGTGGATTTTTCTCCGCGAGGCAAAACAAATCGACGAATCGAATTAAAAAAAACCACAATTTATATGCATGCAAAATAAAACATTAAAATCCATGACAATTGGATACACCAAAAGCAGATCTCTAACGGTTCTACTATCAATTTCAAATTTAATGTCCACGCAATTAAATTACAATTTAAAAATTGAGCAAAGCAGTGGCTCGACGATGCGATTGTTGGGAATGATTTGCGAGATCTATTAAGGTGAATATTTAAATACAAATTTAATTCATTAATTATTACTAGCATGAATTAATCTATATTAATTCAAATAATAATTGCAACAACATATCATGCATATAAAAAGCCACGTAAAACCTACGGCATGCGGAAATACGGGTTTACGTGAGCGTACCTCTCGGGATGGCGTTGGCTTTGGTGGACGGACTAACCAAAAGGACTTCCCAAGTATTCCCTTAGCCCTTGCTCGACAATCCGATTGGAAGGATACTCATGAACAATTAACAAAAGGAAAAAAATAAACTTTGTTGCATAACTTATGTGGATTTGCTAATATTTCCGTAGCACATGGAATTGTACTTGGGAATGAACTAATCATCCCCTATTTATAAGAGGGAGGGTGGTAGAAATTTTAGTGATTTTTCAATGTGGGAAAAAGACTTTTCTTGGTCACCAAGAAATCTTGAATATATCCGTATATTCTTTTTTCCCATAATTAAAATATTCACAAAAATTCCACCTCTCTATTTTATGGATTATTTTGAAAATTTATGATGCAAGAATCCAAGATTTGGATCTTCTTGAATTTATGAGATATTCTTGTATTTCAAAAATACATATCTTCCATAATATCTTTTCAAGAAAATCAAGAAAATCTTTCTTGCCCCTATATTTTCAAAAAATTTGAAATATCACTATATAGATAACCAAGTGGGAATTTCTTGAATTTAATGAGATAATCTTGTATTCCAAGAATACATATCTTCATTCCATAACAAAATTCAAAGAAAATCTTTCTCCCTCTTTTTATCCATAATTTTTTGAAAATTTAGAGGAAATATAAGCAACAATATTTATTTTATTTTAATCACCTTTTAGGTTATTGGACTATATATTTGGGCTACTCGAGGGGGCCTTTAGGAGAATTAAGATTGGACCTTCTAATGGATCTTGAATATCTAATATTGAGCCACAATATAATTCAATCTCATAAATATTAATTAATCATTTACATAATTAATATTAACTATCCATCTTAACCCATATTACGAGTCAATATGGCTCGGTCATTATTTCCGTGTTTAAGATTATCTAGCCCATTAATTAATTCAAGCCCTTTGAAATAGCTTTCCGTTAATTAATATATTTTTGTCCTTGGTAGAGAGCGGTTCAACATTATTATCCATACGGAAACTAATTCCACTTGCAAGATTTGGTATGATAAAACTTATGAACCTCCCAAGGGGCAAATCAAGCAAGCGTGCTTGCGATTCGATTCGTATTAAATCTTAGCAATCACATGTGACCAATAATATTGCCCAAGATAAAAAAGTATTGAATCTCTCTACGATTTGCTACCCATGATAAGTCAAAGCAATAGTTACCAATCACGTGATCTATTTAAGGGGACGAAGGTTAAGAAACAACGAACCCGGAGGTCTAATTCTTCCTTGTTCGATTAGAAGAATTTATCCTCCTGTAGGTCTATTCGGTTGATCATCGGTCATGCCTTTAGTGTAATCTCTTGGTCAAGACAAACCAATCGAGCCTTACCTCAACCTTTCGAGATGGTTGTTCATTTCCATCTAGATAAGTGAATGGCGTACTTTTAGTTTCAAGGGATTTATTAATTTAATCTTACGTGATCTGGTATCACTAAATTAACTCTGATGTAATATGTATGAATTATTGAAGCGATTATCGGTAAATATATATAACATTCAATCATATTTAAAAGCATCGATGATAAACAATTTATTTGATAAATAAGTCGAAAATTGGTTTAGATTATACAAAGTAAAAAGCATACTTTTAAGTATAATCCCAACACTAACCCCTTTAGGCAACTCAACCAAGTCCAGACTTGATTGGTGTACATCGAGTCCATCTCGGATTTCATGGCTTCATGCCACTTCTCTTAATCAATATCTAATATTCTTGAGTAAGTATTAGGATCGTCCTTATCAGGTATTTCCACATTAATGAGTTCCTCAAGAGGTAACAAGTATCTAATGGGTGGATTCGATTCCCAATTGACTTACGGAGTTTGGTTGTCTTGGTATGTACATTCGATCGTGAAAATTTTTGTGGTGCATCGATTTCATCAATGTCAAGAAGAGTCCTCAAGAGCTACACTTTGGATGCCTCTTGGGCGGGAGTTTGAACTATGTTGTTCTCATTATTACTTGGAGGTTCTTACAGCAAGCATACTCCACCACGCTCCCCATTTGGTGAAAAGCGATCATCTAGTGAAAGACTCCCAAGTGAAAGATTCTTTGAATGCTCACATTTGATTCCTTGTCATGTTCTTTGACAAGATATTAGTCTCTTTGTTAGTTTGTGGTTCTTGAATTTCTTCAAGTTCTATCGACTTCGACCTCGTTCTTAAAGACATAGTCTTCTTCGAGGAACTTGTGCACTTTAGAAACAATCAATCGATTATTTCTCGGGTAGATAGAAATAATATCCTTTAAGTTTCTTTAGGATATCCACAAAGTAACCCTTTTCACCTTTGGGTTCCAACTTGTGAAAGCATTTTTTCACAATCATGGGGGCAACCCCATATTTAATATGTGTAAAAGTTGGCTTCTTGCCACACAATGGTTCATATGGTGTATGCTCAACCGATTTAGATGGAATCCTATCCGAATGTAAATTGAGGTTTATAATAGCGTATCCCCCGTAGGAATGTCGGAAGAGAGAAAAAACTCACCATGGACCTCACCATGTCTAACAGGGTTCGGTTTCTCCTTTTCGGACACACCATTCGTCTAAGGTGTTTTGGGAGAATGCATTTGTCCTTTGGATTCCATGTAACTACAAGTAATCAATGAATTAATGGCTAAGGTGTCCAGCTCCTCGATCTAGTCGAAGAGTCTTGATACTCTTACCAAGTTACTTATCTACTTCAGCCTTAAACTCTTTGAATTTCTCAAAAGATTAGGATTTGTGTTTCATAAGATACATGTATCCGTATCTCGATAAATCATCAGTAAAAGTGATGAAGTAGCCAAAGTGACCCCTAGCTAGAGTGGACAATGATCCACAAATATCATTGTAGATCAACTCTAGAACTTCTTTGGCATGCACCCCTTTCCCAGAAAGGGTCTATTGATCATCTTGCCCATGAGATAAGATTCACAATCTCCATAAGACTCATAGTCGAATGGGGTTAAGTAGTCTAGCTTTCTTAACCTTGTAATTCTTTTCTTGTTTACATGATCAAGTTCTACAATGCCAAAAGTAAGTCGTGTTTTCATGATTACTAAGTTTGAGTCTTTTACTTTGTATATTAAGAACATCATATCCATAATGCAACAAATATATGTTGCTAGTAATAGAAAGAACTAGATGACAATCATTAAGTTCTAATCTAATACCAAAAAGGGTGAGTCTAACACATAAGTCCCCACACGTTCAGTTAGCAACTCTTGTTCTGCTTTCACGTGTAAGACGACTTCACCCGCCCTAACTGCCCTATGACACATGAGCCCTTTCACATTAGTGCAAATGTGAAAGTCACATCCGGTATCCAATACCAAGCAGTTAGCGCTATTAGTGGACATGTTTATCTTAATAACAAACATACATGTTCTAGTGCTAGAAGAACCTAGTGCCTTCCTTTTAGCAACTAAAACTTATAAATCCTTCTTCCGATTCGCTTCTTCTACTCATAGCGAGAGGCACACATCCTTGTCTACCAACTTCTTCCTTTTTGAATACCATCTTAGTGATAGTGAACTCAAAAGTCTTGAGCACGTTTTGAAGTTACAGCATGGTCGCATCCGTCTTATTCATATTGTAGTTCACAATGAAATTAGAATATGAATCAGAGGAGCGGCGGAGGATCTTTATAAATGAAAAAGCGTCGGTCTTTTAGCTCAATGCCTAAATTACCAAGTTTATCAATTAAACTATCATCATTAGCACATGAAGGTGAAATCTTCCTTCTTCTTTAGCTAACCGACATACGACGGATCTCTCATCACTTCATAAAACTCAAAAGCGAGATTCGAGAATCAAAGAGATCCTTGGATGGCGAAGCGTTTGAAAGGGACCCATTTTTTCTCATGTTGTCTATATGTATATCGGAGTCATCTTGAAGCAACATCACATTGAGCACAGGAAGCATCCTTTTGATGCTTCCGACGAGAATTTCGTCAAGCGTATTTTGCCTCGAGAAACCATTCTGGGGGTACTTGAGGATTGGCGTGTCCAACACGTTCTCAATCTTTTCTTGCCTTAAGCCTTAAAACTGCGTTTAGGTGCCGATCGAGAAAAAATTTGGCCTGTGATTTGTTTGTTTCAAAACACATCTCGATAACAGTTTAAACATTTCGTGACCAAGAGAAATAAAATAAAATGGAATTAAACACATAATTCCTATGATCAATATTCAAACAATCAAAATAAACATGACCTTTCTTTTGTGTTTATCTTGTCTCCGTTATTTTCACATACTCGGCGACCTCGTGAAAAAATGCAATTTATATCAAATATAAATTGTAATGGACTAGGATCCACATTCCTACTATCATGATCCCTATTTAGGTTGAATATCACAATAGCATAAGCGGTAGGTCTCCAAACCAATTGCAAAATTTGCAATTCTAGTTGATTAAACCCGGTTTAATGGATGTCCTCAACTTTTGTTTCGCTTTGAATTTGAATAAAGCGAAGTTAAGTTGGTTTACAACCATCAAGCGAGGACACGGCGTGTCCTATAAAAAATCCCGTTGAATATAGATTGAGCAAAAGACTTTGGTCTTAAATACCCATTGGAACAAAATCCCGGTTTACTTTTAATTTTGATAGAAGACATCGTTTCAATTTAATGAAAAAAATATATTTTAGCGATGAGCGTTTTAAAAGGCGGGGTATTAATTGCTTAATCGAGATCAATCATGTTAATCTACATCACATTTGAGCAATTATTGGGCGCCGCCTACCCAAACATGATTTACACGGACTAACATTTATATATGGTGGAAAAAGTATTGAGGCGCCACCTGCATAATCATAATCGCCAAGACGTAAAATGCGTTATGAGAATATAAAACACATTAACCAAGTGAAATTAATAACTCTTTTAATTCTTTAAACCATAATTTTAAAATCAATTTTAAAATAGGTTTAATAATTAAATTCATTATTAATATTTAGCCTTTAATTAATCGATTAATTAAATCCGTCATTAATCCAACTAATATGTTTTATTAAAATAATTAACCAAGTGAGATTTAATAATTCTTTTAAAATGAATTTTAAAATCCAATTTTAAATTCAATTTTAATTTTATTAACTTTCAATAATTAATCAATTAATTAATATTTGGTCTAACAAATTCAATCTTGAAATTAAACACTTATTAATTTCTAAAAATTAGATTTTAATTATTTTGTTGTTAGGGGCTCGGTGCAATTTCCAAAAATTGCTGGGGAGAATCATCTCAAAAGCAATTTGCAAAAGCAAACCCTCCCATCATCACCCTTCCAAATCGGATCAATCCGAAAAATCAACACCAAAAACCCAAAAATCCAGTTAATAATTTCATGATCGCCGAAAACCAACAAACCCAAAACTCAAAGATTAGTTAGATTCATCATCATCGAAGGACAACAAGCGAAAGCTTGGTCCGAGAATGGGTCAAGAAGCGGTGAGCGAGCCACAGGTGAACCAATGAAAGGGCCCAGGTAGTCGAGGAATCGACCGTGAAAAGCGATTCAGATTCGCGTCCAGCCAATCGCCTAGCCATTCTCTCGAGCGTGGATGGCATCGCCCTTACCCGCCAGCGTGCTTGGCGAGTCACCAAATGAATCCGGTGCTAAAGGTTAATCAGCTCAGCCCCGAAAATCGAGTCGTCGACCGCCGCCCGAAGCTTCGAGGATAGGGGTGATTAGATGAAGCGATGTGCTGAACCATCACGGTTTCCGCGAAATCAAAACCCAAAATCGCCAAGTTCGTGAAGGAAGATATCGAAGCGGTGAGAACATCTGGCGGGGAGTCGAGGCCAGCGCGCCCGTCGCCTAACGCCCGGTAGTCCTTGATAAATCTCCTAGCGATGCGGGTCTCCGTCGCAATGGTCGGCAGCCGGAGGAACAAACACAAAAACCCTAATTTGGGAAAAAAAGGGAAGACGAAAGGGGACGATCGGCACCATCAATTTTGAGTGGGTTTTATCTAATAAAACCACCTATCTCACAATGCTCCAAAACCGTGCACCCCTTGAAACAATTGATTAAGGTGCAGTCAATTAATTTTGACCGTACCAGGTTTTAAAAAATTAATTTTAAAACCAATTATGCAATTAAAAAAATCGACTCTCGATACCCTTTGTTGAAATTTAGAAAGCCGCGTAAACACGTAATACATGCGACGAGAAATAAACAATTCACCAACAGCGAACAATTAATTGCATAATTAAATCACGATAGCGTAATGAAATTCTTACGGTAATTAGTGTACGTTTTACGTACTATAGTATCACGTAATCTAATTACGGACTTGCAGTTGCGGTGTTGAATCGAGATAAATTTGCTAGGAAAATTCTAACTCTAGATCTTATGGAGAATAATGAATTAACGTTGTTTGTGAATTTCAAAAACTTGTATATATATAGGGAGGCCAGAACTTAAATCTTAAGCTAACCTACTTTGGGAAATAAAATTCCTAATCTTTATTTAAATAAATCTCTACAATTTATTTTCCTATATAAAATCTCTACTGATTTAATTCTCATGTATATCAAATATCTCTGATTTGATTCCATATATATAAATCCTATAATAATATTCAAATATTATTATTAGGAATTCCTATTTAATTAAATTCAATTTAATTAAACATTAATAATAATTTATTTTAAATTAATCTATTATTAATTAATTCTCCATAAATTAAACATTAAATCAATTTAACATTTAATCAATCAACTATAATCCGTAAAGGAACTACTTCGTTGTGTGACCATAGGAAAGGCCCTATATATATCGGCGATTAGTCAAACTACTTGGTCTTAATTGAACCCTAGACAATAAATCGGATATTCTCAATATATGAAAGTGCGTTCAGAAAGCGATGCAACTACTGTAATTGAAACATGGGCTATTACAATTTTTCCTTTTTTTCATTCACGAATACTCGATTAGTCTTGAACATGATGAAGTGTCTATTCAAATAACATAATCAATTTATCTCTAATCACTAATTGATCATGTATGTCACATAGTCACAAAGTCTAAGTTGGCGTGCATCGACCCGATGACTTTGATCCAATTATGATGAGAAGATGGTATCTCTCTAAATCTACTTTGAGGAATGAATACTATTTTTGGCTCAACTACCCCGCATATCTTGCGTGATGAACTCAATCAGCCGTGTCTACCCATGGAAGGGGTGCAAGCATTGGTCATGGTCAAAGTTCATCACTCCACACATATCGTGCGTATTGACCTCAAGTCTAAGGAGTATCGCATCGCTCCCACTAACCGAGACACCCGTAGACACATATAGTGGAAATATATCAAATGGTTTCTCGGATGGGTATACCAATACCCTCTAAGGTATTTGTGCATCCATCATGAGATACCTAGTATCTCGTAGTAAGTGAGATCTTACTACACTCGTAAGTATGATCTGGATCGCACACCGATCTCCATTGCATCATCAATATCCCATTCTTGATGATCCTTGATCGGGGCTATTTGAGAATCATGCTTAAGTCATCTGAGTTCTCACAACCTCAATGACAACAATGATTCATGGGAACATTTGTAGTAATAAATGCAAACAATCAAACATAATATTCATACAAGTGTATTGTCATACATTAATATTAAATGATCTATATAAATCAAACTGAATATCATCGAGTATTATGTCCTTACAATAGATTGTCTCTAGGACACTAACACTAACACAAATTACATAGTGATTTAAAAAACAATCTCAATCTTTTGGTAATCAGATTGAGAAATTGAAGATAACAATGTAAAATGTACTTGGACGAATCAAAAGAGTTTGGTATAGGACGACTTTTTTTACTCACCAGTAAATGACCGAAAATTTGTCAAGAAGTACAAATTTGTGAATGAATAGCGATTTGTCTACAAAATTAAAAACTCATATAGCTGTGATAATCAAATTAAGAAATTGAAAACAAAAATAAAACTAAGAAATTGAAAATAAAAATAAAACGTGTCAATCAAAACAAAGATTTTAAAATTTTCGGTGAAAAGAATAAAAATTGTAAAAGAAAAAACATTCAAAACTAAAATTAGACATGATCAAATTAAATTACATGTGATGTGGGTGAGTTCGGATCCCGCGTGCAACAAATGTAAAGAGGAGATGGAGACAAGCAATTACCTACTCGACCTCGGTGTGATGTTCTCAGAAAGCGAAAAGACCCCGGCGGGGAATCGGCAGAAAACCGTCGTGGGAGGAGAGCTTCCGTGGCGCTACTCATTACTGCACAAAATCGGGTCAAAGGAGCTTGGCGTCAATCCTCAAACACTCGGGTCGGCCCAAAATAATGAATAAAGTGTTTACTCAAGAACACCAAAAACACATTTTAGTGTGTGAAGGGTAGAGTTATAAATAGCCTAATGTGAAAACAAATATTCATTTTGTGTCATCAAATTTAAAAAAAAAAAAATTGCCAAAAAAGAATAATTATTTGGACCATCCCTGCCCTTATAAGTCCATATCACAATTAATTTATTATATCCACCACTTTATTTTACGTATAAATCGTTTAATTAAACATTTGTCTACTGATTTATTTATTTATGCATACCACCTTAATAAAATAAATTAAACTTTAATAAGTTCGTACCACCATTAATTTCATCTGTACCACACTTTATTAATTACCACTATTAATTCATCTTTGTACCATAATTTATTTATGCGTACCACCACTAATCACGTCATTACCACCATTAATTAATGACATATCACACTTTATTAAGTCCGTACTACCATTAATTTATTTCATACCATATTTTATTAAGCCCGTACCACCATTAACTCATATCGTACCATAATTTATTTATGCATTTACCACCACTAATTCACCCCATACCATAATTAATTAATGACATATCACACTTTATTAAGCTCGTACCACCATGTACCATATTATTTAAGTTTGTCTGCTATATATATCAAGCTTGGACCAGCCATGAATTCACCATGCACTACATCTTATTGAGTACGTACCCCTATATATTATGTATGTATCACAATTTTCAATACCGTATAACCATATTTTTTAGCCAAGTACCACCATATTAAATCTTGAATACCACCTTATATTCTAAAACTAAAACTTAAAAAAAAAAAAAAAAAGAGAATGAGTGCCTATTGATGAAGGAAGAAGACAACCACACCTGTTGTTGAAGATAGAGAAATTGAGAGAGATTGAGAGATGAAGGACGGGCGAGAAATTAGCATGTAAAAAGAGGTGAATAAGATTTGGAGGAGATATATTAGGGAAAGTAAAAAATAAAGAATAAAAATTGGAGGCGAAATAATAGGAAATTAGCGCAGAAAAAAAAAGGGAAGGGAAAGAAAAAAAATTTGGTCAATGTGTGAAAAAGAAGGATAGCGGTGGAGTTGGTAATCAAAATATTATCTTGGCTTGAAAAGAATAAAATTAAAACTTTTAACTAAAATGATCTTTTCTGATTAGAAGAAATTTAGAAATTGGGGTTCCGTCAAAGGAATACAAATTAAATCTTATTTATATATTGTCTCATGAGGGTAGAAATGAGATATCATGCCCCAAGGAGGTACCAATATCCTTTGCCTTGTGTCGCCCTAAGCTGTTTGAGAGGACCACAAGGGTGAGTGGAGAATAATCATTCGTTTTTTGGCGAGAAAAAGGCGTCCTTTTCTTTGCGGAATGATTTTAAAATGTTTTTGCGTCGGGAGAAGGATAGTGACTCCTTCCATGGCGGGTTAAGGTCAAGATACGAGAGAAAGATTAAGCCATCTTGAGCCCGACTCTCCTCTCGATAATCTTTGTCGGGTTCACAATTTAGAGTTGCTTCGTATCATCTCTGAAATGTTTAGGATGTTTTGGTCACATGCCACCGGACATATTTTGTAAGGTGACTTACTCAAATATCGAGAGATTCGCTCTTTGAGTCTGATTAGTGATCGAGAGATCTCGTCTTTGATCTCATAAACACTGTCTCGTCGTGGGACAGTCAAGTCTCACTTTTCAGTTCATTGATATGGGATATGTCCCATTTATCCCATATCAACATGACTACGTGTGATTTATCTCATATTGTATTTAACACTTAGAAATATTCTGACTTCCAGGATATATGGAAGAACAAGAGAACTGCTCCTTACAACAGAATTGGTTTTAAAGTGGCCTTTAACTGAATTAATTAGCGCTAAACTCTGTTTCAGCCTAACTAATTTTAGTAGTAGTAACTCTAACTAAAATAACTAATTTCAGTGACAGTAACCAAAAATTCTGCCTTCAGGGCCTCCATTAACAAAAAGTGCACAATTTTGTTTTTAGAATCAGAAGTGTGCAAGTTAAATAATGTAACAATTTAAAAAATAAAAATAGCTAGAAATTACATTAATTATTTTATATATATATATATATATATATATATATATCCTGTGAAATTTATTTATATTACAAAATTCATAATATATATTACATCGATTACTACAATTACTCTTATAAACTAATACTCATAGCATTAAATATTATGGATATTAGTTTATAAATATAATGTTATCATTTGAATTAGTTTATAAGTGTAATGGTATAAATGTCACGCTATAAATATATATATATATAGATATTTTAAGCTATTGAATTAGTCACATTGGGTATATCATATTCATATATGGGGGTACTGGGTCCCAAAACTTTTATGAAATTCTATATATATAAGTTCTATTTTATTTTTAATAAGTAGTGCGGTTAAAATTGATTCATTTCTCTTTATTAATACCATTCTATGAATCATAGACCAGGTTTCAATTGTTGTTGGTCACAATTTCATTCCTTTATTTTTTTAGGTTTCAATTTTTGTTGATCACATTTTCGTTCCTTTATTATTTTATTTTTTTGTCCTTTCTTTTAGTAAAAATAATTTGGGGCCAAATATTGAGATCCTTTTTTGTCACATTTATAGTTGGAACCACAATTATTAATAATTTAATTTTAGACACTTTTTTTATGAATAATTAATCTTTTCTAAATTCACATTTTTTAAAATTTAATTATTCAATTCATATACATATAATTTTTTTTAGAGAATGAGATCAGTATTTCGAATGCTATTATATAATTATATTAATTAAATGAATTATAATGTAATAAAATTAATTTTAAAACTATATATAGTATAAAAATATATTTTAAATTCTTTTATTTATTTTTTCATTAAGTTGGCCCCTTAACTAAATTTTCTGGCTGTCAATTATCAACCTACTAGTTTAATGCACGCGTATTACGCGATTCTATAATTAAAAAATATAATATTTATAACATATAATATATTTAATAATAAAAATACAATTATGTGCATAAATGCACTAAATATGAATTAATAATTTTTAGGGTGTACATTAGTATATTCTTGCTTAAACAGTTATTGAAATAAAATTATTGTATCAAATTCTATCTATTCTGCAATTGATTCACGAATCCCTAATTTAAATTTGAGAGAAAAAGCTGCTTGAAATATTAGTTAAATTGAATTAAGTGTAATAAAATAATAGTTTGTATAGTTTAGTGCAAAAAAATAGTTAGGTGGTTTAGATATAATTTGGTGATAGTTTAAGCGTGTTTAGTGCAATTAGAAATAAATATGATGTAAGTACAAGGTTCAAACCTTAGATATTGCAATTTTTTTAATTAAACTACACATTAAAATGTCACATGAATACCATAGTTAGCTACAAACCAATTAAAAAATGACACATCAATTCAATAAATTGTGATAACTCATTCAAATTAATCTTAAGATAATATCATCCAAATTCTTAATAAGAAAAACACATCGTCAAAATGAAAAAATTAAAGCTGGCATTAAAATGTCATGAATCGGCGTATTAGCTTCAAACCAATTGAAAAATGAAACATTAATTCGGTAAAATGTGATAACTCATCCAAATTAACCTCGAAATGACGGCATCGTTCAAATTAACAATAAAAAAAAAGCATCGTCAAAATGAACTACTGCATTAGTAATATAGGTGATAGGTTATTAAACTTGAAATAAGATTTTGATTTTATAAATAAAATGATGAGTTTTTGTTATATTGGAAATAATTTCATAATGAATATTATAATGTAATTTTTTTTTATTGTGTCAAATTATTTTGCTACGAATGGAGAATATCTAAATCAGTCTTGTATGCATCCATTCCATCACCAAAATATGTTGACTATTTCGAAATTATTCAATTGAAGAAGCGGAAGTGGAAATAATTGAAAAAAGTTGCCTACTAGTTATGGGCTTTGATGGGCCTGGTGAAATTGGGCTAATAATAATCTTTAGTCTAGGTCCGATTAAAAAAAGTGGCTCACGGGTAATTTTACAAGTCTCGAAATTTTAAAATGCGAAATGGAGAAAATATCAGTTTTAGTCAAATAAGTTCGGATAATTTCATTTTTAATTCTGTAACTTTTTACCTTTTCAATTTTAGTCATGAATATGTCAATTTTAGTCATTTTTTTGTCAAAAATTTTAAAATTTTAGGAATATCGCCTTGAGAAATAAGCGTGTCGTCTATTGTGAATGACTTCAAAATTGATCTTTTTTACATGATGAATCCACTTGTGGCAAATTGCCAAAAAATTAAAAACAATCTCAATTTTGAAGTGTCACATGAGGTGCACATGTTTATTAAGCGAGATTTTAAAATTTTCGACTAAAAAAGGACTAAAATTCACACATTCATAACTAAAATTGAAAGGGTTAAAAGTTACGAGGATTAAAAATGGAATAGCCAAAAAATTCTGAGGACTAAAAATGATATTTTATCTTGAAATACATTAAAGTACTACATCCCAACTTTTAATTGTAGTAAAAAAAATCATAGTTATATTACTACAATAAATAAATTATTTTACTATTATACACACAAGTATCTGTATAATATATTTTTCTAGTGTTGGTATGCTGTGAAACTTGTTCATTGTGAAACTGATTCATTTTTTGTAGGCATGACCTTTCAGTTATCACGACTAATATATTTTTTTGTAATATAAATCACATCCTTCAATTATCACTTCTTAATATCCGCATTTGTAATATTCTATAATTTATTTGAGTAGAATTTATTATGTGGATGATGAGTTGGCGTGATATACCTCATTGTCTGGTTTTTCGTAAAAAAAAAGAGATAGTTGGTTCTATATAAGCAGAAACCGCCCCAAATTTAGAAATCTTTGGATTTTCCCGCCAAAAATAATTGTTAAATTGGGAAACGAATATTTAAAAACAATATTAACATATAATAATAGATTAAAAAAAAGTCTTTGAGAATATTTAGAAAAAATATTAACAAATAATAATAGATTGAGAGAAATATTAATTTAAATAAATATCAATAAATAATAATGATGGAAACTCTCCATATAAAAAATATACACAAATCATGATCAAATTTAGCGTAAAAAATTTGGAAACCATTTGATTTGTTAGTGTTGATGTGTCTAAAGACAATCTATTGTAAGGACATAATACTCAGATAATATTCAGTGTTGATTTAATATTATTGTTTATTTAATATTAAATATATGGCGTTGCACTTAATAGAATATTATGTTTGATTGTTTACATTTGTTCTTATCTGTGTTCCCTTGAGTCACTGCTGTCATTGAGTGTGTGAGAACTCAGATGACTTAAGTGTGATTCTCAAATAAATTTCAATCGAGGATCATCAAGAATGAAATATTGATGATGCAATCTGATTGGTGTCGATCTACATCATACTCTTAGAAAGAAGTAAGATCTCACTTTACTACGAGATCTTTAGGTATCTCATGATGGATCAAATACCTTAGGGTATTGGTATACCCGTCCAGAAGTTGTTTGATGTAATTCCACTATATGTGTCTCTGAGTGTCTCGGTTAGTGGGAGCGATGCGATACTCCTTTGACTTGAGATCATCTGTTGCGACATGTGTGGAGTGATGAACTTTGACCATGACCCGATCTTGCACCCTTCCATGGGTAGATATGACTTGGATTGGGTTAATCATGAAGTCGTATGCGTGGTAGTTGAGCGAAAAGATTCATTACTCAAAGTGGATTTAGAAGAATACTCATCTTACTCATCATAATTGGATCAAAGTCGTTTGGCCAATGCGTCAACTTGGACTTTGTGGCCAAGTGTGACCTGCAGTGATCAATTAGTGATTAGAGATAAATTGATTTAGTTATTTGAATAGACAACTTCATCATGTTCAATACTAATCGAGTATTAAGTGAATGAAAGTAGGAAATCATGATAGCCCGTATTCTGATTCTGATTCACGGTGGTTATGCGTTTTAACAGCGTACCTCATATATTGAGAATATGGGATTTATTGTCTTGAGTTCAATTAAGACCGAATTAGTTTGACTAATCGCTCGATATATGAGTGCTATGGGTCACATGACAAGTAGTTCCTTTTATAGATTATAGTTGGTTGATTAAATGTTAAATTGGATTTAATATTTAATTTATGGAAAATTAATTAATAATGAATTAATTTGGAATTAATTATTATTAATGTTTAATTAAATTGGATTTAATTAAATAGGAATTCTCAATAATAATATATGGAATGTTATTGTAGGATTTAATATATAAGGAAATAAATCGTAGAGATTTGTCATATATGAAATTAAATCAAGTAGAGATTTTATATGTAGGAAATAAATCTAAGAGATTTATTTAAATAAAAGATTAAGGATTTTATTTTTATAAATTGTTAGGGTTAGCTTAAGATTTAAGCTGGGTCTCTCCTATATATATGAGCTCTTGGGAATCCATAATACGGTTGTTCATATTTTCTCCATAAAATCTAGAGTTAGAATTTTTCTAGCAAATTCGTCTCGGGATTCAAAGCTGACAAATTTGTGCAAGTGTGTGAACGGGAATTACGTGGATACCATAGTTGAGAAATCTGCTCTTGAATTACTGTAAGATTTCTTGTTATGTTTATTAGTAATCGTTTATGCAATTATATATTAGTTGTTGGTGAACTTTTTTAATTAAGATTTTGCATGTATTACGTGTTTACGTGCCTCTAAATTCAACATGATTTTTTTCAAAAAAAATTAATTGCTAAATTGGGAAACGAATATTTGAAAAAAAATATTAACAAATAATAATAGATTGAGAAAAATCTTTGAGAATATTTGAAAAAAAAGTATTAACAAATAATAATGGATTGAGAGAAATCTTTAAAATAAATATTAATAAATATTAATTATGAAAAACTCTCCATATGAAAAATATACACAAATCATGATCAAATCTAGCAGAAAGCCCCAAATTTGGAAAAGATCCCAAAACCCACGAGTATGACATGTTGATAATGATCTTGATAGTTGAGTCGGGGATTAGGTTTTAGAGTATTAGGGATGTTATCGCAAAATGTATAAGTCGGCGGATATAGTTTGAGAATAGTCTCGAAGACTTCGATGTAAAGAGAGGTGAAGACTTCGACATGAAGACTCGGTAAAAAGCGGTCGATTATAAATATAAATCTTGAAGACTCACGAAGACTCGAAGACTCACGAAGACAAGGCCGAAGGCGAGTATCGAAGATCAAGAAAACTAAAAGCCACGATAATTCGAAGACTTCGGTAATATCTTTGAATCTTTCGATATGAACTGAATGTTAGAGGCCTTTGAATATATCTATCGAAGGATGCAATCTTTGAGAAAAGCGATGCCTTAAAAGTTAGATATTGCGAGACATTCAAATCACGGGACAAAAGGAACTAAGTCGAGAAGTATTGTTAAGGTTATATCAAACTCGAGTTTGTGATCAAAAAAAGCGATTAAAGGTGTCTACCCATAGCGAAGACAAAAAGTCAAAAAGGAAGATGATGACTTTGTACCATCTTGACAATGGCGGTGACAAGCCCATTTGAAAGTCGGATCGGATGTACGAAAGTTCGACTACAAAAAGTGAAGACCGGCTACATGAAAGGCTATTGCCTAAAAGCGTGTTAGGGAGTTTCAAACTCTAAATATAGCCGTTTCTCACACACCATAAGAGGAACTCACGAAATTTATCTCTCCAGCGGATAGTTTTCAAAGTGACCTTGGTGTATCTATAAATCTTGGTGACCCTCTACATAGTAAGGTTACGGGAAATTTATCTCATAACAAGAGCTCAAACTTATTCTTGCGAAAGTTAAAGCACTCGAAATACCTTGAATTTCCCAAGTGCTTTTATATTGAAAGAGCTCAATTTACTAAGCCTAGCGTGATAAGTTTTATCAAAAGCTTAGTCGAGATATCTAACCCTTTGCATTGTGCTTTATTGTAAAGGATATCTCATCTAGTTGAAACCAACCAAGAAACCCCAAACCCTTGAGAAGGTAGTTGGAGTGTGTTTGTTGGTAAGTAGAGTTATAAAGAGTTAGTAAACTCTGGCGGAGTAGTCGAGAAAACTCTAGAGAAGAAGTTAGTAAGCTCTCGGGGGTAGTCGAAAGCTTGTGTGTGATTGAGTAAAGTAAACTACGGAGGTAGTCGAGAAAACTCAAGGTCGGGTTGAGTAAAGTAAACTCGTGGAGTAGTCGAGAAAACTTCGGGGCGAGTTGAGTAAAGTAAACTCTGAGGTAGTCGAGCTTCGGTTTGATAGTGAATTTCTCACGAAGAGTCGGGGAGAGTGGATGTAGGAGCTTGAGTCTACGAACCACTATAAGCTCTTTGTGTTCTTTATCGCTTTCCTTATCATTGCTTAATTGTTGCATCAACTTGATTTTGAAAGCATACTTTTCATTGATATTCGGTTGGAATCAATCCTTTGAAAGTTGCATAAGTAATTCCGAGCCTAATCACTATTTCATAAGGGAAGGTTTTTGACCAAAGCTTAAAAGCGAGTATAATCTAAGGGCTGACCATTCCCATACGGTGAGTAGCTAGAGCGGATAGTTACCAAAATGAACTCTCATCGAGGATTGATAAGTTAGTTATCGATCCAAGCAACTTCGGGATCTCTGACTTTCGAGGACTCGGTTGGGATTATCGAGAGGTATCTGAAAGCATTTCGGGATCCTTTGTCTCGATGACTTTGACTCGGCAATCTGTGCTTCTCGAACCTAATCTTGAGGATTTTTCGACCCAAAGTGACCTCGATAAGAAAAAGTTTTAAAATCAGCGAACACGTGTATTCCCCCCCATGCGTGTAAGACTCGTTCTCACCGGGACCCAACAAGTGGTATCGGAAGCGGTGGTTCAACTTGACCCTCTTTGTGTTGACCAAAGTTTTATTTTCAAAAATACTTGTGGTCTATCTGGGCCGATCTTATTTCTTTGAAATTCGTTTCTTTTCAAAAGATCGGAAAAATGTCTTCTAAAAAACTTCCCATGTTCTCGATGAGAACTATGATCTATGGAGGCCGAGAATGCGAGGCACATCTGTATTCAAACATGGCGTATGTGGAGAGTGGTCTCTCAAGGACCATTCAAATTTCTTGTGGTGAATCGAATTTGAGAAGAGGAGAGAATTGACCCTAGAGAAGAATTTCCTAAGTCGATGACCAACTAACTCTGAGGAGAGGAAGTTAGTCAATCTAGACTACATGGCAAAAAACACACACTATATAGTACAATTGATGATGGTGTGATGGGAATGATCTCTCCTTTGTATCTTGCTAAAAAGAGATATGGGATACACTTATTTGTTATGTGCGAAAAACACGAGATCATATAAAAAAACAAACTTTTCGGTGGCAATTGGAAAGTTTGGCCGGTTTTGAAATGGATGATGGTGAATCAATAGACAAATTGGAAGTCGATTCACTAGCATCATGAATGATCTAAATGCACTTGGAAAGAAATATCCACAAAGAGAAGTGGCATTAAAAATTCTTAGAGGTCTTTCTAAGAAATGGGATATTCATGCGGTGGTGATTGAAAACACCAAGAACATTAGCTCAATGCCATACCAACAAGTCTTCTACGAGGCTGAAAGCCTATGAATTTGTAATTGATAAGAAATCCAAAAAATTTGCAACAAAGATGATTCTTCATCAAGTAAAAATGTGGCTTTAAAAGCAAAAGATAAAACACGTAAAAACTAAAAAGTCGAGAACCCCCATGCCAAACATCGGGATGAGCTTGAGGAAAAGCTAGCAGCGATGGCAAGGAGGTTTAACCGGACTTAATAATAGATTTGGAAAATACAAAAAGCTTTTACGGGAAACAGCGGTGCAGAAGAAACACGAGGGACGGATCAATTTGAGAAGAAGAAAAGAAGGACACGAAAATTTGAAGGATCTTCATCGAAAAGAAGGACTCCAAGTCGAAAGAAGAAAATGATCGGGATGATGATGCCAACGGATCTTTATAATTGTCGGAAGAAAGGTCACTTCGGTATGATTGTCGAGTTGAGTGCTAAGGAGAGAAGAAAAGACAAGTTAAAAAGAGACCGGAAGTTCTCAAAGGCCATGGTTGCGAGAAAAAAGAACATTACGAGGAGGAATCTAGCTCTTGAGGATGAGATATTCTCGAGACGGTGATAGTGATGACATCTGTCAATGGCCATTGAGGAGGTAAACTCTTCTGTCTCTGTTATTGCTCCTACATTAGCACAAGAGTTTTCAAGTTCATTTGAAAGCAGATCATTTTTGACTGATGGATTCTTTTGAGAATCGATGAAGGACTATCTTTGTTTTTTGCAAGGGCTTTGCTAAATAAAACTCAAAAGCGAGAATAAAAGGCTGAATCTTTGAAAATCTAAAATGGAAAGACTCTAGCAAAAGCTGAAATCACTTCTCAATTTATGGAGACTCTTGATGAACTAGATGTTACGAAAGTACAACTCTCGAAGAAAAAGAAGTTGATAGAGACCCTAGCGAAAAGCTAGAAATCCTTTGAAGAAACTTCGACTAATCGAACTAAGTTCAATGACCTCTCGAGAAGCATGAAACTCTCTGAGAAGCTGTGAGGATAGTGCGAGGAAGAAGTTAACTCTATTGAATAATGCATCTAAAGTAATAGATGAAATTGAGTTACGGAGATCTGTGATTTATAAAATCTGGATTGGGATACATTCGGGGGAACCTCACAAGGTCATCGAATCTTTGCATCATGTAGCAAGAAGACAATCTTTGTAAAACCCGATTGGCACCTACACTTCAAAGCTGAAGTAATGCCCAAGGTTGTAGATAAGGGAAAAGGACCTATGGTTTGATAAAAAGCTGAATGATCGGGTTAAGCCCAAACCTCGGTGAAGGCTAGAAAAAACACAGCGACCCGATTAGAAAAATTCGAGCAGGTACTTCAAAGCCTCGGGCTAAGAATGCAAACTTGAAAGGATCTGCTTTGAACCATCGGAGGAATCTTCGGAGAAGAAACACTTTCAGCGAGATATTCTCAAGTGAAGAGACCAAGTCCTCGATCCTTTGAAAGGCCAGATTCGGTCTGAGACAACCTAAACCTTACTTGCCTAAAGGTAAAGGTTATACGAACCCGAATCAACAAAGATTTAGACCATTTTGCACAAAAGCATAAGCATCATCTGAGCGAAGGCTGAACCAAAAAGAAGAATTCAAAGGCACATGTTCAAGCTAAAGCTAGCACACATATCTCTGAAAATTGCTAAGGCACCGAGTAGTGGATGTATATGTTGATGTTCTGGAAGCGGATCGGCCACTCTAAAAGTAATGAGAGTTGTCGGCGATTTGGATTAGAAAGGTACATCTAACCTTGTAGGACCCTACACAAATTGGGTACCTAAGAATTAATTTGTTTTTAGGGGGAGAAAACAAGGGCACTAAACCCGACTAAAGATCACATGGCGATGATGAGCGAGATGAAAAAACTCGATATATGGTATCTTGGCGGTGGATGTTCAAGACATATGACGAGGATACAAGAAGTTACTCATTGACTATGTTGAACATAGAGGCCCCAGATCACTTTTGGAGATAACTCAAGGGACGGTGAAGGATATGGAACTTTGGAAATCGACTCAGTTCATATCCATGGTGTTTCATATGTATATGGATTGAAGCATAACCTGCTTTCAATTAGCCAATTCTGTGATAAAGGTTTTAATGTTGAGTTCTCTAAGAACTTATGTTTTGTGAAAGATGATACATCACAGAAAGTATTCTTGTTGGTACAAGAAAAGGGAATGTGTATCTTCTTTGCGATTGGAGTTCAACTCCTAAAGATACATGTTTAGTTGCTAAAAAGTTCCACGGATACCCAGTTGGTTATGGCATAAAAGAATGAATCACCTAAATTTCAAAACCACGAACAAGCTTGCAAGATTAGCTCTTGTGAGAGGGTTACCTAACTAAGAAAGTGTTGATGAGAACATATTTGTGATGCGTGCGAGAAAAGGCAAGCAGGATAAAAGCATCATTTAAAAGTAAAGTTGAGGTTTTCTCTTGAAAGAATACTTGATTACTTCATATGGATCTTTTGGTCCTATAACACTGTGAGCACAAATGGCGAGGAAATACACATTGGTAGTAGTTGATGACTACTCGAGATATACTTGGGTCATATTCTTACTTAGTAAGAAAGAGACTCGAGATAAAGCTGCGAGCTTCTTGAAAAGGCTCGATATTGAGAAGAATCGAGTGTGGTCAAAATCGGATCGACAAAAGGCTGAATTTATAAATCATATTATATCGATTATTGTGCGATAAATGGAATTTCTCATGAAACATATTTTTGCAAGGACCCTCAACAAAATGGTGTTCTTTGAAAGAAGGAACAGGACTCGAAAAGAAGGCTGCAAGGACAATGATTGAAG
This sequence comes from Stenogyne calaminthoides, assembly GCA_037126765.1. Lineage (NCBI taxonomy): Eukaryota > Viridiplantae > Streptophyta > Magnoliopsida > Lamiales > Lamiaceae > Stenogyne > Stenogyne calaminthoides. The sequence continues at coordinate 18,948,373 of JBBCBC010000003.1, forward strand.
ATGATATTCTAAAAGATTTTTTTGGGATGAAATTTGTCAACCTTTGCATGCTACTCCTGAGAATAGATCCATCTTGACTAAGAGTCAAGGCAAAACACCTTATGAGCTTTGGAATGAAAGGAAGCCTCTTGTTTCTTTCTTTTCGTGTGTTTGGTTGCAAGTGTTTCATACACAATAATGGTAAAGATCGGTTGAAAACTTTTGATAGTAAAAGGCGATGAAGGAATATTCTTAGGATATTACGAAGTCGATAAAAGCCTTCGAGTTTACAAGCTGTAGGACTCTTATTGTGGAGGAAACACCTCATGTTGTTTTTGATGAAACTATTTGTGTTCGGAAGAAAAGCGGGAACATGATCTTGAGATGGTGACTAAAGAGGATCACAGTTAAGCTGAAAAAAAAAAAAAATCATCATCTTGAACACGAAAAGCGGAAGTCGGTCACAATCTATGATTGGGTGACTCGAACTTCGAATAAAGAAGTTGAGAATGGAAATCGAGGATGGTGAGACTCGGGAAAACCCGGCACTCCAAAAGGTAACCAATCGAGCAGACACAAGTTCGGACTTCGGTATGTGATGCCAATGAAGATGTGGTCACGGTGAGGCAAATTCTGAATCTATCAACCAAAGGGGAACAAATGTCTCGACAATGTTACGAATAAATTTCCCGAGGAAGATGATTCACTTTCTCCTTTTCTGTTGTTCCACGAGTTTCTTGATATAAGCTGAACCTAACATTTCAAATGTTGAGGATCTATTGAAGGGGAACATCAAAGAAGGAAATGGTTAGATAGTCATCCTACAAGTCAGTTGTGGGTGATCTAGCTGAAGGTGTTAAGACAAGAAGGTTCCATGGTGAAAGTGCACTATTTGCTGCTTCCCTCCTCGGGAAAAAGAACTGCGAGAGATTGGTGAAGCTCTACAAGATTCGTATTGGATTCTTCTTATATGCAAGATGAAATTTGAATCAATTCTCAAGGAATGAAGTATGGGAGTTGGTAGATAGACTGAAAGGCACAATGTCATTGGAACCAAGTGGGTTTTCAAGAATAAAAGAGATGAAAACAACAACATTGTAAGAAACAAGGCAGAAATTTAGTTGCACAAGGTTATTCAAGAAGAAGGCTTGGATTATGATGAAACCTTTGCACCGGTTGCAAGACTAGAAGCCATCAGTTGTTTCTTGCATATCTTTGCCCACATGAAGTTCGAGTCTATCAAATGGATGTGAAAAGTGCATTTCTGAGCGGTGTGCTTAAAGAAAGAGGTTTATGTGGAACAACCTCACGGGTTCAAAGCAGAATGACCAAGTTCTGAGGGCTCGAGAAAAAGCCTTGTATGGTCTCAAGCAAACACCGAGCATGGTATGATACTCTTTCTCGGTTTCTTCTTGACCATGGTTTTGTCAAAAAGGCTGTTGATAGAACTCTGTTAGGGATAGAGGATGGGAAAGATATCTTCTTGGTTGGATATATGTTGATGACATCATTTTGGATCTCAAACCATCAATTTGTGTGAAAAGTTTTCAACAACGATGAAAGGCAAAATTTGAGATGTCGATGATGGGAGAGATGAATTTCTTTCTAGGTCTTCAAGTGAAACAATCAAAGGAAGAATATTCATCAACCAAGCAAAAGTACACGAGATCGATTGCCAAATATGGTGTACAAAATTGCAATGCGGTTAGGATTCCTATGAATACTAACTTCAAGATGGATGATTGAGGAAGGCAAATCGATAAATCATCGATTATAGAGGAATCATTGGATCATTGCTCTATCTCACGACAAGTAGGCGGATATAACATTTCTTTGTTGGGATATGTGCAAATACCAAGCTAATCTAAGACTAGTCACATGGAGAACGCTAAAAAGATCTTGAGATATCTTAAGGGCCACGATGAATAGAGGATTATGGTATCGGTGATGATAACCTTGAATTAGCGGGTTACTCGGATCTTGACTATGGAGGTTCGAAATTGACGGGGAAGTCCTAGCGGGAACTTGTCGATTTCTAGGAAGCAAAGCCCGATATCTTGGTTTTCAAAAAGCAGGACCTCGATAGCAACCCGATCTTCTTCTGAAAATTTGAATACATAGGCTGCGAGGAAAGCTGCTTTGTGCTTTCGATTCTTTGGCTCGAGACAACAATTAAGGGATTATAAAGTTGTGGCCAATGAAGTACCAATATTTTGTGACAATAATAGTGCCATTGCTATTTCACAAAATCGGTATTACACACGGATGCAAGCATGTGGATATCGGACATCACTTCATCGGAGATCATGTCGAAAAAAAAAGGACATAAGGATGGAGAAAATTCATCTTGATAGGCAAAAAGGCGATATCTTGACTAAACCTTTATTTGAATCAAGATTTGAGGAACTTTCGGTTGAATTAGGGATGTTAGAACGGTGTATAAGTAAATCGAAAATTGAAGATTTTTAGGATACATGAAACTTTCTCGAAATTCTCTTGAAACTTCGGGATAAAATGAAATCTTGAAGCTGAGTCTCGAAACTTCAGTTCTTGATAGGCGTACTTTCGGTAACATCTTTGAACCCTTCGATTTTTCGATTATTATCTTGACATTTTATCAAGGTCGATTTTTCGATAAAAGCCCGATAGAAGGAAATTAGTCGAAGAAGTAATGACTCATGTGAGCCATTTATTGCTTAAATAAAACTTCGGTAATCATTTGCAATAAATACAAAACACCTGAGGAATATTTTTGGGCGGGATCGTTTTAAATTCCGAAGAAGGACAGTCATTTAATGCTCTGCCACATTATTGACCCACAGAGGATATTTTGGCGGCTTACTTTTCGGAGATCGTCGGTTCATATACCCGATTAATGGGAGATTAATCTCACCGATTACTTTTCACCTAACCCCACGATTCCCCACGATCTCAAAGCTATCTATACCTCTTCAAGCCATTCAAGCCAAAATTTTATCAAACCTTTCGTTCCCAAATACTCTGTAACTAAAATCCCTTTTGCCCAGAAATAGCAAAACCCTAAAGCTTCAAATTCTTCAATCACATTCTAAAATGGCTCCAACCATGTACGAGAGATTGGTCATAACCAATAAGCCATAGTGCGAGTTCATTGTCCCACTTGAGAGCTCAACCAACTCAAAAGCGGAAGAGGAGGCTCGAATATGATCCGTGGCCAAACTCACCCATCTAAGTCATGAAGTCGACCCGGACCGGGGAGTTATGAAAAGGAGGTGTCGAATTCATCGCAATTTGAAAAGCAGATGAAGAAGATTGTATGCACTCTTCGATTCTTGTATCTCATCTAGATCACTCGTCAAAATCGTCGATTTTGAGAGGGAGGTGTGCGTTATTCGAAAAATCTGAATGATGTGTTTGGCTATGTGATAGAGGAGAGGATCTGCGATGTATATGTCGGGAAAGAAGCGGGAGTACCTAGATAGGATTCTTTGAGAATCTGTGAAGTTTGAGGCAACTTTGAACAAGAAGCACCTAAAGCCACAATATCGTGTCTTTGATGGATATTGTGAGCAAGGCGTCATGAGTCTTCTTGGGGAGTTTTGAAATGATTAGTACCCGGCTCGGTGATGGCGGCGATCGAGGCATCTCCCCCTTGACTTCAAATGGCTGAAATTCTTAGTCGGATGGTGTCGGAACAAGCCAAGATCATAAAAAAAGTCGATGGGAAATCCTGATGAAAGGCAAGATCCACCATGCCACCAAAATTGCCTATATTTTGGAGATGTGCGAGAAGGAAGAGGATATCTTCGCCAACTCAACCCCATTCCCTAAATCAAAATTCTCTTCAAACCCATTTCTTTGTGAAGAAAGCGGGCTATTCGAGGAAAAGAAAAGAAGGTAGAATCACCATACAAATTTCTTGAGAAAAGAGATTCAACAAACCGGGGGGAAGGTTACATTGGAAGGCAAAAAAATAGAGCAAGGAACAAAAGCTGTTGAGGCGAGAAGAACCTCGCTCCAAAGCCTTGAGAAGATTGGTGGTTCTCACCAAGCGATGGTACTTGATGATTACGAGGAGAGACAACTTTGAGGGCCAAAGCTGCTCAAAGTTCACCATTACAAGTCTTTGGCTCGGGTTATCTCAGGACCTGAGGATCGGCCCGAGGAAGCGAGTCTTCTCGAGAGTCTTTGGAGACATCCTTTCGGTTCGGATAAAATTTCTCGGGGAAATTTTTAAAGGACTCAGACCTCGAAATGCCTACCTCGGATGAGCAGGCTCGGATGTCCGACTCTGAAGAGCCAATTTCGGAGTCGATCGAAGATGTGCAGGCTGGTCGTCCCGAAGATGTCAACCCGTCTTGACTTCGGACTCATCTTGAGGAAATGCCATTTCGGGGTCTCGGGAACCCTTCGGATCTGGCGGGGACTGAATGCACAAAATGTAGGCTCGGGAGCAAAATGTACTCGATGAGCTCTGAGTGACCTCTTTGCTTGATCCACTTAGCGAGACCTCTCTTGAACGAGCCGAGATGGAAGATGCGAGAATTTGAAGAAGGCGAATGGAGGAGCAAAGGGAAGCAGTTCATCGTGGCCGATACCACGAGCTCGGCTCATACCACGATACGCAAGATATATTCTTGATTAAGGGCGGCGGTGTATATCCTCAATCGGACTCTTCGAGATGCTTGATATTCTTTGCATTGAGGGGAAGACTGGTGGAATGAGGAGACGACGCTACGACCGACTTCCGGGGGGTTGAAGGACAAAGCTTCAGATTGAAAAATTCCGATTTTGATGAAATTTTGGTTCGAGGAGGAAGCTAGTGAGAAGAAAGCAAATGAGGTTGGTGCCCGGCGGCGGAGACAAATCAAAAATGGAGATGGGGACCAGCGGGGAGAAAGGCGAGGATCGATCTCAAAGCGAAATAGAGACTTACATTCTTCGATCAACCTCGGTTTGAAGCTAGCACTCTTCAGGTACCTTTTGGCACTATTGATAATGATGCCAGAGTTACTGAAAGTACTATCTTTAATTTTGAAATGTCGATAAAGCGGTGAGGAGGCTCAATTGGAGGATGGAGCTCGGGATGAAGCGAAGCTTCGGGATGATCAAAGCGGCCTGAAGGTGTCGAGAAGAATTGCTGAGATTGATCTAACTCCTGTAATGGAGAAACTTGAAAAGATTGAGCCAATGGCAATCAAAATTGCTCAGATGGAAGAAACATTGGCCAATCAAGCTCAGACAATGGAAGGACTTAGTCATTCTTGAGCTGGTGCGGATACAAAACACTCGACCCTTTCGGATGACCTCCATGGAAGAAAAGCTAAAAAAAAAGAAAAATTTGGAGGAATCAATGCGAGAGATAAGTGATGAAATGAAACAAAAGCACCGAGTCATTGAATTACTAGAGGCCCAGCGAGAGAAATATGAGGTCGCGGATCAAATCTGCTTTGTTGAGGAAATGAGCTCGGTGCTTTCATGACCAAGATAATGAAGATGCTTAAAGATGCACTCTCGGCGGCGGTTTGCTCACATTTCGAAGAAGCTATGCGTGGCTAAGAACCACATTAGAAGAATGGAAGATGAGCAAGATCAACTAGCGAGGAGAGATCATTTGTGTGAGCAAAAACGAGTATCATATGGACCTGACTCTCTCGGACTTCTTCAAACTACGGTGCGAAGGGGGAAAGGGAAGGTCTGCGGACCTCGGGAAGTTCATGGCGCGTACTTTGGAAAAAGAAGGCTCGAGAAAAGATCTTTAAAATGTACAATTTAGCCCAAGCCTTTAAAAAGTCGATGCTCTTTGAGAAGTTAAAATTTGCTCAAGTAGAAGCTGTCTACATTCGAGTTTCTAAGCAAACCAAGCTTGAGGTTGCAGAGAAAGCGAGTGATAGAACTAAGGTTGGAACAAGCATTTGGTCTTTGAAGCTGCCTATGAAGAGGAAAGCCTTGGGCGTTGTTCAACTTGTAAGCAAGCGTCCGAAAGATTCTAAGCCAACCCGGAGAAAACTGATTCTGGAAAATGAAGAAGAATCTGAGTCTCAACCTCAGAAGAAAGTCTTCAACTCGAGAGAGGCTCGATGACACTCAAAAAGAACAAGCTAAGAAAGCTAATGCTTGATCTCGGGAACCGTGATCGAGAAAAGAGATAGGCGCGAAGCGAAAGCGAAGGAGTGACTTGAGAAAGTTTGCGAGCAAGAGGAAGGGAACATCGAAAATTTGAGGTGGCCCCATGTTGATAAATGGATGCCCATTAAACTCAGCGACATGTGGGAAGAAGTGAAGAAGAACCATACGGTTCAATTTTGATGTTCTCGGGGAATGGAGAAGGAAGGCTCGATCGAGCGAAGCTTTCATTGAACATCTTCTCACCTTTTATCAAAGTATCTACAAAATTTGGATTAACCTTGCGGATGAAGGTGGAGTCTGAGATAGTAGCCCCGGTCCATATTCTATCCTCCTCCGAAATTTGGTAATGGCTTGGTAAATGAAAAGGCCATTCTGCAAGAAATTACTTTCGATCTGTTGGTCGGATGGGACTAGCTGGAAGCTTGATCCGGACATCATCGGGGAAAGAAATGAAAGTGAAGAAGAGATGCCGGAATGTTTGATCTGGAAGTACTTATTTGATGAAATCGAAAATGAAACAAAAAGAAAGCGAAAGAGCAAATCGAAGAACAAAAAGCGAAGACTTCGAGAAGATTTTGTGTTTCTTCAAATGTTTGTCTTTTTGATTTTGTTTGATAAATTCATTATGTCTGTAAAAGCAACACTTATCATCAATGAAGATTTATCATTATGCTCAAAAGATAATACCTCATTATCTTATTTTACATGTCTTTTGATATGCACGATTCTTGATTGTTTGGTGATGAAATTCTTGGGAGACTCTCTGAAATTTTTTTTTTTTGGGAGATTCTACGATTAGAAGCTGTTGGGACATAACCAATCTTGTAATAGAGAAAAGCTGAAACACGAGAATAGGTTATATATTTGTAAACAAGATAGGTTTTGGCATCATCAAAAAGGGAAATTGTTGGGAGATGAATTTAATAAAAGATTATATGATTTTGATTAAGATCCCAAAACCCTGAGTATGACATGTTGATAATGATCTTGATAGTTAGTCGGGATTAGGTTTTAGAGTATTGAGGATGTTATCGCAAAATGTATAAGTCGTGAGATATAGTTTGAATAGTCTCTGAAGACTCGATATAAGCCCGAGAGGCGAAGACTTCGACATGAAGACTTCGATAAAAGGCGGTCGATATAAATCGAAGACTCGGAAGACTCGAAGAGAAGACACTGAAGACACAAAGGAGGCGAGTATCGAAGATCAAGAAAACTAAAAGCCGCGATAATTGCGAAGACTTCGATAATATCTTGAATGCTTCGATATGAACTGAATGTTAGAAGCCTTTGAATATATCTATCGAAGGATGCAATCTTTGAGAGAAAGCGATGCCTTAAAAAGTTAGATATTGCCAAGACATTGAATGCACGACAAAAGGAACTAAGTCGGAAGTATTGTTAAGGTTATATCAAACTCGAGTTTGTGATCAAAAAAAGCCGTTAAAGGTGTCTACCCTTATGGCGAAGACAAAAGTCAAAAAGAGGAAGATGACCTTTGTACCATCTTGACAATGGCGGTGACAAGCCTTTGAAAAAAGATGTCGGATGTCTGAAAGTTCGGACTACAAAAAAGTGAAGACCGGCTACATGAAAGGCTATGGCCTAAAGCGTGTTAGGGAGTTTCAAACTCTAAATATAGCCGTTTCTCACACACCATAAGAGGAACTCATGAAGCTATCTCTCCAGCGGATAGTTTTCAAGAGTGACCTTGGTGTATGCCTATAAATCTTGGTGACCCTCTACATAGTAAAGTTTACGGGAAATTTATCTGTAACAAGAGCTCAAACTTATTCTTGCGAAAGTTAAAGCACTCGAAATACCTTGAATTTCCCAAGTGCTTTTATATTGAAAAAGCTCAATTTACTAAGCCTAGCGTGATAAGTTTTATCAAAAAGCTTAGTCGAGATATCCTAACCCTTTGCATTGTGCTTTATTGTAAAGGATATCTCATCCTAGTTGGAAACCAACCAAGAAACCCCAAACCCTTGAGAAGGTAGTTGGAGTGTGTTTGTTGGTAAGTAGAGTTGTAAAGAGTTAGTAAAACTGGCGGAGTAGTCGAGAAAACTCTAGAGAAGAAGTTAGTAAGCTACGAGGGGTAGTCACGAAAGCTTGTGTGTGATTGAGTAAGTAAACGGAGGTAGTCGAGAAAACTCAAGGTCGGGTTGAGTAAAGTAAACTCGTGGAGTAGTCGAGAAAACTTCGGGGGCGAGTTGAGTAAAGTAAACTCTGAGGTAGTCGAAAGCTCGAGTTTGATAGTGAATTTCTCTGAAAAGTCGGGGAGAGTGGATGTAGGAGCTTGAGTCTACGAACCACTATAAGCTTCTTTGTGTTCTTTATCGCTTTCCTTTATCGTGCTTAATTGTTGCATCAACTTGATTTTGAAAGCATACTTTTCATTGATATTGAGTTGGAATCAATCCTTTGAAAGTTGCATAAGTAATTCTGACCTAATCACTATTTCATAAGGGGAAGGTTTTGACAAAGCTTAAAAGCGAGTATAATCTAAGGGCCGACCATTCCATACGGTGAGTAGCTAGAAACGGATAGTTACCAAACTGAACTCTCATCGAGGATTGATGAAGTTAGTTATCGATCCAAGCAACTCGAGGATCTCGACACTTCGAGGACTCGGTTGGGATTATCGAGGTATCTGAAAAGCGGTCGGGATCCTTTTGTCTCGATAGACTTTGACTCAGAGCAATCTGGCTTCTCCAGAACCTAATCTTCAGGATTTTCTGACCCAAGCTGACCTCAGTAAGAAAAAGTTTTAAAATCATTGAACACGTGTATTCCCCCCCATACACGTGTAAGACTCGCTCTCACCGGGACCAACAATTATCCCTAAAAAATTATATGGACTTCCTATATTATTTTGGAAAACTCTCCATATAAAAAAATATTTTATTATTATAATATATTCTAAATAAAATTATGATCAGATCTATAAATAAAAAATTGTGATCAAATTTATATCTATATATCGGGAAAAATCTTTGAAATAAATATTAACAATTATAATGTGTTGGGAGATGAATTTAATAAAGATATATGATTTTGATTAAGATCCCAAAACCCCTAAGTATGACATGTTCAGAATGATCTTGATAGTTGAGTCGGGATTCAGTTTTAGAGTACTCAGGATATTATCTGCAAAATGTATAGTCAGCAGATATAGTTCAGGAGAGGTTCTGAAGACTCTGAAGAACTCGGTATGTTTTCGAAAGTATCCAGAAGTTTCGAGGATGATGGCGGAGATCTTTGAAGACTTCGATATAATCTTGAGTAACTAAAGACTTCGGCCGCGAAGACTCGATTACATCGATCGATTATAAACTACAAAAGATTGAAGACCTGAAGACTTCGGGAAGAAGACTCGAAGACTCTAAAGACACAAGATCGGAAGGCGAGGCCCGAAGATCAAGAATCTTTGAAGGCATGAATTGCGAAGACTTCGATAATATCTTGAATGCTTTCGATATGAACTGAATGTTAGGAGGCAAAAAAAATCTATCGAAGGATGCAATCTTGAGAAGATCGCGATTCTTAGAAAGTTAGATATTGCCAAAACATTCAAATCGAGACAAAAGGAACTAAGTCGGAAGTGTTGTTAAGGTTATATCAAACTCGAGTTTGTAACCAAAAAGCCGTTGAAGGTGTCTACCTTTAAGCGGAGACAAAAAGTCAAAAAAGGGAAGGCGACATTGTACCATCTTCGACCTTGCGGTGGTGTGGTCATTGAAAAAAGATGTCGGATGTACAAAAGTTCAATTTGCAAAAAAATGATGGCCGGCTACATGAAAATTTATTGCCTAAAAACATGTTAGGGAGTTTCAAACCCTAAATATAGTTGTTTCACACACCACAAGAGGGAACTCATTAAAAGCTATCTCTCCAGCGGATAGTTTTCAAAAGTGACCTTGGTGTATGCTATAAATCTTGGTGACCCTCTACATTTTAAGGTTCTGGGAAATTTATCATAACTCAAGAGCTCAAACTTATTCTTGCAAAAGTTAAAGCACTTTCGAAAAACTTAGAATTTCCCAAAGTGCCCGATATTGAAAGAGCTCACTATACTAAGCCTAGCTTGATAAGATTTATCAAAGCTTAGTCGAGATATCCTAACCCTTTGCATTGTGTTTTATTGTAAAGGATATCTCATCCTAGTTGAAACCAACCGAGAAACCCCAAACCCTTGAGAAGGTAGTTGGAGTGTGTTTGTTGGTGAGAAAGAGTTGTAAAGAGTTAGTAAACTACTGGCGGAGTAGTCGAGAAAACTCTAGAGGAGAAGTTAGTAAGCTCTGAGGGGTAGTCTGAAAGCTTGTGTGTGATTGAGTAAGTAAACTACGGAGGTAGTCGTAAAGCTCAAGGTCGGGTTGAGTAAGTAAACTACGTGGAGTAGTAGAAAACTTCGGGGCGAGTTGAGTAAAGTAAACTCTCGAGGTAGTTAAGCTTCGAAGTTGATAGTGAATTTCTCGAGGATCGAGAGAGAGTGGATGTAGGAGCTTGAGTCTCGAACCACTATAATTGTTGTGTTCTTTATTGCTTTCCTTATCGTCTTAAGCTTTGCATTGACTTGATTTTGAAAGCATACTTTTCCTTGATATTCGGTTGGAATAAATCCTTTGAAGTTGCATAATTGAATCACCGCCTAATCATTATTTCAAAAAGGGAAGGTTTTTAACAAAGCTTAAAAGCGAGTATAAACTAAGGGCCAACCATTCCTTACGGTTGAGTAGCTAGACAAGATATAGTTCTGAACTGAACTCTCTTATGAGGATTCGATAAGTTAGTTATCGATCAAGCAACAAGGATCTCTGTCACTCGAGGACTCGGTTGGGATTATCGCGAGGTATCTGAAAGTAGCTCGGGATCACTATCTCGATGAGACTTTGATTTCGAGGCGATTTGTGCTTCTAAGAACCTAATCTTGAGGATTATCGACCCAAAAGTGACCTCGATGAAAAAAGTTTTAAAAACACTTGAACACGTGTATTCCCCCATACCGTGTAAGACTCGTTTGCACAGGGACCAACAAGTGGTATCGAAGCGGTGGTTCAACTTGACCATCTTTGTGTTGACCAAAGTTTTATTTTCAAAAATACTTGTGGTCTATCTGGTGATCTTATTTCTGCTAAATTTTTTTTCTTTTCAAAAGATCGGAAAAATGTCTTCTAAAAACTTCCCATGTTCTCGATTGGAGAACTATGATCTATGGAGCCCGAGAATGCAGGCTCATTTGTATTCAAACATGGCGTATGTGGAAAGTGGTCTCTCAAGGACCATTCCAATTTCTGATAGTGAATCGGAGGAGCAGAAGATGAGAGAATTGATCCTAGAGCGAGAATTTCCTAAGTCGATGACCAGTGACTCGAGGAGGAGAGAAAGTTAGTCAATCTAGACTACATTGCAAAAAGACACACTATCTGATACAATTGATGATGGTGTGATGGGAATGATCTCTCCTTTGTAATACTACTAAAGAGATTTGGGATACACTAATTTATATGTGCAAGGCACAGATCATATAAAAAGAAAACAAACTTTCAATTGGCAATTGGAAAGTTTGATAGTTTTGAAATGGATGATGGTGAATCAATAGACAAATTGGAAGTTAGATTCACTAGCATCATAAATGATCTAAATGCACTTGGAAAGAAATACCCACGAGAGAGAAGTTGCATTGAAAATTCTTAGAAGTGCATCTAAGAAATGGGATATTCATGCGATGGTGATTGAAAACACCAAGAATATTAATTCAATGCCTTACCAACAAGTCTTCTACGAATTTGAAAGCCTATGAATTTGTAATTGATAAGAAATCCAAAAATTTGTGACGGCAAAGATGATTCTTCATCGAGTAAGAATGTGGCTTTAAAAGCAAAGATAAAACACATAAAAACTAGAGAGTCGAGAACCCCCATACCAAAAATCGGGGATGAGCTTGAGGAAAAGCTAGCACTAATGGCAAGAAGGTTTGATAGACTCAATAGTAGATTTGGAAAATACAAAAACTATTACGGGGAACCACAGTGTACGGAAGAAACACGAGAGACGGATCAAGCTGAGAAGAAGAAAAGACTGAAAATTTGAAGGATCTTCATCAAGAGAAAGGACTCAAGTCCAAAGAAGAAAATGATCGGGATGATGATGCAGCCGGATCTTTATAATTGCGGAAAAAAGGTCACTTCGGTATGATTGTCGATTTGAGTCTAAGGGAGAGAAGAAAGGCAAACTAAAAAAGAGACGAAGTTCTCAAGCAAAAAAGGCCATGGTAGAAGAAGAAGAAAACTCGAGGAGGGATCTAGCTCTTGGATGAGATATTCTCGACGGTGAAAGTGATGACATCATCGATGGCCATTGAGGAGGTAAACTCTTCTTTCTCTGTTGTTGCTCCTACACTAGCACAAGAGTTTTCAAGTTCCACTAAAAGCTTGATCATTTTGACTGATGGATTCTTTTGAGAATCGATGAAGGACTATCTTTATTTTTTGCAAGGAGCGCTAAATCGAACTCAAAAGCGAGAATAAGGAACTGAAAAGTGAAAATCTAAAATGGAAAGACTCTAGCAATATTGAAATCACTTCTCAATTAATGGGAACTCTTGATGGCTGGATGTTCGAAAGTACAACTCTCGAGAAAGAAAAGAAGTTGATAATGTCCCTAAGCGAAAAAGCTAGAGAAATCCTTTGAAGAAATTGACTAATCGAGCCGAGTTCAATGACCTCTCGAGAAGCATAAAACTCTCTGAAGCTGTGAGGATAGTGAGAAGAAGTTAACTCTATTGAATAATGCATCTAATGTGATAGATGAAATTGAGTTACCGAGAGATCTGTATTTATAAAATCTGGATTGGGATACATTCGAGGGGAACCTCACAAGGTCATCTAAATCTTTGCGTCAAATAGCGAAGACTATCTTTGTAAAACCCGATGGCACCTACACTTCAAACCTGAAGTAATGCCCAAGGTTGTAGACAAGGAAAAGGACCTATGGTCTCAGTAAAACTGAATGATCAGGTTAGAAAGCCCAAACCTCAGGTAAAGGCTAGAAAACTGGCGCACCCGATTGGAAAGTTTCGAGCAAGTACTTCAAAGCCTCGGGGCTAAGAATGCAAACTGAAAGGCTCCACCTTTGAACCATCAGAGGAATCCTCGGATGAGAAACACTTTCGAGAGACATTCTGTTGAAGAGACCAAGTCCTCGATTATCTTTGAAAGACCAGTTCGATCTGAGACAACTGAACCCCACTTGCCTAAGGGTAAAGGTTATATGAACCCGAGTCATCAAAGATTTAGACCGGCTGCACAAAAGCCTAAGCATCTGAACAGAAGGCCTGAACCAAAGAAGAATTCAAAAGCCCATGTTCATGCTAAAACTAGCACACATATCTGAAAAGCGCTAAGGCACCCGAGTAGTGGATGTATATGTTGATGTTTATGGAAGACAAATTAGCCACTCTAAAGTGATTAGAGTTGTCGAGGCGATTTGGATTCGAAAATACAACTAACCTCGTGGGACCCTACACAAATTGGGTACCTAAGAATTGATATTTTTCGGGGAGGAAAACAAGGGCACTAAGGCGATGAAAGATCACATGGCAGCGATGGCGAGAGATGAAAAAAGCTCGATGTATGGTATCTTGGCGGTGGATGCTCAAGACATATGACATGATTCAAGAAGATTTCGGTGACTATGTTGAACAAAAAGGCCCTGAGATCACTTTTGGAGATAACTCAAAGGGACGGTGAAGGATATGGAACTTTGGAAATCGACTCGGTTTCATATCCATGGTGTTTCATATGTATCTGGATTGAAGCATAACTTGCTGTCAATTAGCCAATTCTGTGATAAGGGTTTCAATGTTGAGTTCTCCAAGAACTTATGTTTTGTGAAAGATGATACATCACATAAGTATTCTTATTTGGTACAAGAAAAGAGAATGTGTATCTTGGCGATTGGAGTTCAACTCCTAAAGATACATGTTTAGTTGCTAAAAGTTCCACAGATACCCGGTTGGTTATGGCATAAAAGAATGAATCACCTAAACTTCAAAACCACGAACAAGCTTGCAAGATTAGCTCTTGTGAGAGGGTTGCCTAATGAAGTGTTGATAAAGAACACATTTTTGATGCGTGCCAGAAAGGAAAACAAGTTAAAGCATCATTTAAAAGCAAAGTTGAAGTTTCTACTGAAAGAATACTTCAGTTATTGCATATGGATCTCTTTGGTCCTATAACACCTGTGAGCACTAATGGCAGGAAATACACACTAGTAGTAGTCGATGACTACTCAAGATATACTTAGGTCATATTCTCTTTTCGAAGAAAAAGAGACTCGGAATAAAATTTGCCGGAGTTACTAAAAAGGCTCGATATTGAGAAAAATCGAGTGTGGTCAAAATCGAGATCGACAAAAAGGCGAGTTTATAAATCATATCATATCGATTATTGTGCGAGAAAATGGAATTTCACATGAAACATCGGTTTGCAAGGACCCCTCAACAAAAGCGGTGTTCTTTGAAAGAAGAACATGAACTCGACGAAAGAAGGCTGCAAGGACAATGATCTTTGAAGGATATTCTAAAAGATTTTGAAATTTGAAGTTGTCAACCTTTGCATGCTACTCTCGAGAATAGATCCATCTTGACCAAGAGTCAAGGCAAAACACCTATGAGCTTTGGAATGAAAGGAAGCCTCTTGTTTCTTTCTTTTCGTGTGTTTGGTTGCAAGTGTTTCATACACAAAAATGGTAAAAATCGAGTTGAAAACATTTGATAGTAAAAGGCGATGAAGGAATATTCTTAGGATATTCGAAGTCGATAAAACTTCGAGTTTACAAGCTGTAGGACTCTTATTGTGGAGGAAACACCTCATGTTGTTTTTGATGAATCTACTTGTGTTCGGAAGAAAGCGGGAACATGATCTTGAGATGTGACTAAGAGGATCACAGTTAAGCTGAAGCGAAAGATAAATCATCATTTGAACACGAAAAGAAGAAATCGGTCACTATCTATGATTGGGTATTTCGGACTCGAATAAAGAAGTTCGGGATGGAAATCGAGGATGGTGAGACTCGGGAAAACCAACACTCAAAGGTGACCAATCACGAGCAGACACCGATTCGGACTTCGGTATGTGATGCCAATGAAGATGTGGTCACGGTGAGGCAAATTCTGAATCTATCAACCAAAAGGGAACAAATGTCTCGACAATGTTACGAATAAATTTCCCCGAGGAAGATGATTCCCTTTCTCTTGATACATTGTTCCACGAGTTTCTTGATTTAATTTGAACCTAACATTTCAAATGTTGAGGACACTTATTGAAGGGGAACATCAAGAAGGAAATGGTTGGATAGTCATCCTACAAGTCAGTTGTGGGTGATCTAGCTGAAGGTGTTAAAACAAGAAGGTTCCATGGTGAGAGTGCACTATTTAACGCTTCCTATCGGAGAAAGAAAGAACCTCTTGAGATTGGTGAAGCTCTACAAGATTCTCATTGGATTACTTGCTATGCAAGAAAAATTTGAATCAATTCTCAAGGAATGAAGTATGGGAGCTAGTAGATAGACCCGAAAAGGCACAATGTCATTGGAACCAAGTGGGTTTTCAAGAATAAAAGAGATGAAAACAACAACATTGTAAGAAACAAGGCAAATTTAGTTGCACAAGGTTATTCCCAAGAAGAAGGCTTGGATTATGATGAAACTTTTTACTTTTTGTTGCAAGACTAGAAGCCATCAGTTGTTTCTTGCATATCTTTGCCCACATGAAGTTCACGATCTATCAAATGGATGTGAAAAGTGCATTTTACGAGCGGTGTGCTTAAAGAAGAGGTTTATGTGGAACAACCTCACGGTTTCAAGCAGAATGACCAAGTTCTGAGGCTCGGAAAAGCCTTGTATGGTCTTAAGCAAGCACCCGAGCATGGTATGATACTCTTTCTCGGTTTCTTCTTGACCATGGTTTTGTCAAAAAGAACATTGATAGAACTCTGTTCGGGGATAGAGGATGGGGAAGATATCTTACTAGTTCGGATATATGTTGATGACATCATTTTTGGATCTCAAACCATCGGGTTGTGTGAAAAGTTTTCAACAGCGATGAAAGGCAAGTTTGAGATGTCAATGATGGGAGAGATGAATTTCTTTCTAGGTCTTCAAGTGAAACAATCAAAAGGAAGGAATATTCATCAACCGGGCCAAAGTACACGAGAGATATGATTGCTAAATATGGTGTCTGAGAATTGCAATCTGATTAGGATTCCCATGAATACTAACTACAAGATGGATCGATTACGAAGGAAAATCGGTGAGTCATCTGCGATTATAGAGGAATCATTGGATCATTGCTCTATCTCACGACAAGTAGGCCGGATATAACATTTCTTTGTTGGGATATGTGCAAGATACCAAGCTAATCTAAAAATTTAGTCACATGGAAATTTGCCGAAAAAAAGATCTTTGAAGTATCTTAAAGGCACAATGAATAGAGGATTATGGTATCGGTGAAGATAACCTTGAGTTAAGTGGTTACTCGGATCTTGATTATGGAGGTTGCGAAATTGATAGGAAGTCCACCGGGGAACTTGTCAATTTCTAGGAAGTAAAGGTGATATCTTGGTTTTGAAAAAGCAGGACCTCGATAGCAACAAGTACTCTTGAAAAGTGAATATATGGGCTGCGAGGAAGGCTGCTTTGTGCTTTCGATTCTTTGGCTCGAGACAACAATTAAGGGATTATAAAGTTGTAGCCAATGAAGTACCAATATTTTGTGACAATAATAGTGCCATTGCTATTTCACAAAATCGATTATTACACACGGATGCAAGCATGTGGATATCGAGACATCACTTCATCGAGAGATCATGTTGAGAAGAAGAAGGACATAAGGATGGAGAAAATTCATATTGATAAGCAAAGAGCTGATATCTTGACCAAACCTTTGGCGGAATCAAGATTTCAGGAACTTTCAGTTGAATTAGGGATGTTAGAACCAGGTGTATAGAGTAAAATCTGAAAAATTGAAGGTTTTCAGAAGCATGAAGTTTTTCTCAGAATTCTACTGAGAAGCTTAGGATAAAATGGAAATCTTTGGCGGAGTCTCGAAACTTCAGTTCTTGAAGGTAATTTTTCATTAGCAAAAAGCCGAACCATTTAGATTTTTCGATTATTATCTTGACATTTTATCAAGGTCGATTATTTTCGATAAAAGACTGATAGAGGGAAATTGGTCTGAAGAAGTAATGACTCATGCGATTCATTTATTGCTTAAGTAAAACTCAGTAATCATTTGCAATAAATACAAAACACCTGAGGAATGTTTTTTTTTGGGCGGGATCGTTTTAAATTCCGAAGAAGGTCAACAGTCATTTAATGCTCTGCTACATTAATGACCAATGAGGATGTTTTGGCGGCTTACTTTTCGGAGATCGTCGGTTCGTATACCCGATTAATCGGAGATTAATCTCAACCGTTGTTTTTCACCTAACCAACGCGATTCCCCACGATCTCGAAGCTATATAAACCCCAATCAGCCATTCAAGCCAAAATTTTATCAAACCCTTCGTTCTCAAATCCTCTGCAAATAAATCCCCTTTGCCAAGAAATTCTCCAAACCCTAAAGCTTCATCTCTTCAATCAATCTCTAAAATGGCTCCAACCACATTAGAGAGATTAGCGAAACCAACAAGCCGTGAAACGAGTTCGTTGTTTCACGAAAAAAGCACAACCAACTCAAAGCCGGGAGAGGAGGCTCTGCATATGATTCGACTGGCTAAACTCACCCAACTAGTCGCAAGCCGACCTGACCAGGAGTTTGCGAAAGAGGTAATCGAATTCATCTATAACTTGAAGATAGATGAAGAGGGTTGTATGCATTCTAAGTTAACTGTATCACACTTAGAGCATTCGTCCAAATACATCGATTTTGAGAGGGATCTGTATATAGTTCCGAAAAATCTGAATGATGTTTTTGAGCTCTGTGATAGAGGAGAGGATCCTACGATGTATATGTCAGGTAGAGAGCAGGAATACTTAGATAGGATTGCGTTGAGAATCTGTTAAGTTTGAGGCGACATTGCATAAGAGGCACTTAAAGCCACAATATCGTGTGTTGATGGATATTGTGAGCAAGTGCATCATGAGTCTTCTTGGGGAGTTTTGAAGCGGTCGGTACCAAGCTCAGTTGATGGCGGCGATAGAAGCCTCGCCCACCCAGACTTCAAATGGCTGAAATTCTGATTGAGGGCGGTGAGTGAAAGCGAGACCAAAGTTTTGAGGAAGGTTGACGGGGCGATCTCAATCAAAGGCAAGATCCACCATGCCACCAAAATTGCTTACATTTTGGAGATGTGCGAGAGAGGAGGAGGATATCTTCATGATTCGACCCCATTCCCTAAGTCCAAAATTCTCTTTAAACTCATTCTTTGCCAAAAAGCGAGGTCATCGGGGAAGAGAGAAAAGAAGGTTGAATCACCGATTGCGGTGAAAAAGAGACTCAACAAACGGGGGGAAGGTTTTGTTGGAGGCAAAGATGGAAGCAAGGAGCAAAAATGATGAAGCGAAGAACCTTGCCCCCAAAGCGCGAAGATTGGTGGTTCTCACCGATGAAGATGGAAGTGATTACGAAGAGATTCATGGGGATGGCCAAACCGCTCAGAATTCACCATTACAAGTGTTGGCTCGGGTTATCTCTAGGACCACGAGGATCGTTGACCGAGGAGCGTGTCTTCTACGAGGTGCTCGAGACATCCTTTCGATTCAAATAAAATTTCTCAGAAATTTTAAAGCCGAGCTCGAAGACCTCAGAGATACCTACCTCGGATGGGAGGCTCGGACGAAGAGCCATTTCCGAGTCGTCCCCGAAGATGTGCGTGCTCAAAGACAAGAGAGAGCGGCTTCATTCAAACCGAGGATATGCCAACTCGGACCTCTGAGAACCCTCCGGATGCAAACCGAGGACTGGTGCACAAACTTCAGATCTTAATCGAGGCTCGGGAGCAATAATATTCTTGATGAGCTCCTCGAAAGTGATCTTGTTTGATCCCTCGGTGATGCTTCAATGAACTAGAGAGCCCGAGATGGAAGAAGGGCGAATTTTAAGGCTGAGTGGAGGACAAGGGGGAACGGTTCATTCTTGACCGCTACCCCGAGCAAAGCTCATACCCCGATCTGCAAGATGTTTTCTTGATTAAGGACAAGCTGTGTTCATCCTCAATCGGACTCTTCGAGATGCTTGACATTCTTTGCTTTTCGGAGGGAAGACTGGTGGAATGAAGAGACAACCTTTTTGACCGACTTCTCAGGGTTCAGAAGGACAAAGCTCAGGATGAAAAACTCCGATTTTGATGAGCTAGTTCAAAAGAAGTTGGCTGAGAGGAGAGCAACTGAAGTTGGTGCCCGGCGTGGAGACAAATCTAAAGATGGAGATGGGGACCAGCGGGGAGATGTTGAGAAGCAGTCTCAGATGGAAAAGGAGACTTCTGTTGCTGATCAACCTAAAATTGGTCAACCTCAGACTGAAGCTAGCACTCTTCAGGTACCTTTTGGCACTATTAACAATTATGCCAAAGATACTGAAAGTTCTATCTTTAATTTTGAATTTGTCGATAAAGCATGGTGAGGCTCGAGTTAGGCCGGAGCTCGGGGCGAAAGCCGAGGCCTGGGATGATCGAGGCAACAGGGGAGGTGCGAGAAGATTCTGAGATTGATCTCGCTCCTTGATGGAGAAACTTGAGAAGGTTGAGCCAATGATGATCAAAATTGCTCGAGATGGAAGAGGCGTTGGCCAATCAAGCTCAAAAGATGGAAAGTCTTAGTCACTCTTGGTGGTGCAAATTCAAAACACTCGACCACCCGGATGACCTCCATGGAAGAAAAAGCTGAATGAGAAGTTGGAGGAGTCAAAATTTGAGTTAAGTGATGGCTGAAGCGAAACACGGGGGAGAGTTCTGATTTCCTAGAGGTGAAACTGACAGAAAAGAATGAGGTGCTAATCAAGTCTGCTGTTGAGGAAATGAGCTCATTACTCATGACCAAGATGATAGAGATGTTCAAAGAAGCACTCTCTGGCCAGTTTACCCACTTATCTGAAGAATTTTCTGTGGCCA
Source organism: Stenogyne calaminthoides (assembly GCA_037126765.1). Classification (NCBI taxonomy): domain Eukaryota; kingdom Viridiplantae; phylum Streptophyta; class Magnoliopsida; order Lamiales; family Lamiaceae; genus Stenogyne; species Stenogyne calaminthoides. Next base: position 18,968,571 of record JBBCBC010000003.1, read on the forward strand.
AGAACCATCTAATGAAATTTGGAAGGCGAACAAGATCGAGATAGCGAGGAGATTATTTGTGTGAGCAAAGAGCAATATCACATGGACACAACACTCTCGGGCTTCTTCCAAATTGATTGCCAAGAAGGGGAAAAGGAAAGTGAAGATCTCAGAAAGTTCATGGCACGTACTTTGGAGAAGAAGGCTCAGAAAGATGCTGAAATGTATAATCTAGCCAAAGCCTTTAAAGAAGTCGAAGCTACTGAGAAGTTAAAGTTTGCTCAGGTAGAAAAGCCTATCTACACTCGAGTTTCTAAGCAAACCATGCTTGATGTTGCAAGAGAGAAACTGAGTGCTAGAGCAAAGGTTGGAACAAGCCCATTTCTTTCTTTGAATTGCCTATGAAGAGAAAAAGCAGGCGGTGTTCAACACTGAAAACAAGCGTCTTGAAGGCTTCTAAGCCAATCCAGAGGAAACTGATTCTGGATGATGAAGATAAAGAAGAATCTGAGTCTCAACCTCAGAAGAAAGTCTTCAACACGAGAAATGCTCTGAAGACACTCCAAATGGAACAAATTTAAAAAAATTCTTTGCCGGTCTCGGGAGGCGTCTGTGATCAGAAAGAAGATAGACGAAGAGCAGAAGCGAAGGAGTGAATTCAGGAAGTTTGCGAGCAAGAGGAAAGGAGCATCAAAAACACTAAAGTTGCCCCACGTTGATAAATGGATGCCTATCAAACTCAACGATATGTGGGAAGAAGTCGAAGAACCATACGGTTCAATTATGATGTTCTTAGGGAATGGAGAGGGAAAGCTCGGATCGAGAATGAAGCATTCATTGAATATCTCCTTACCTTCTATCAAAGTATCTCTGAAATTTGGATTAACCTTGCGGATGAAGGAGATGAGATAGTAGCCACGGTCCATATTCTTATCCTCCTCCAAGACTTGATAATGGCTTGGTGAATGAAAACCATTACTCAAGAGATTGCTCGATATCTTTGGTCGGTTGGGTCTAACGAAACAGATCGGGACATCATCAAGGAAAGAAAATGAAATTTGAAGAAGAGATTTTTCGGAATGTTTGACTGGAGGTGCCGTGATGAAGTTGAGAATGAAAGCAAATGAAGAAGCGAAGAAGAGCCAAATCGGAAAATCGAAGGCGAAGACTCGAAGAAGATTTCTGTAATCTTTAAATTTTTGTCTTTTTGATTTTGTTGATAAACTCATTTATGTCTGTAATGGTATACTCATCATCAATGAAGATTTATCATTATGCTCAAAAGATAATATCTCATTATCTTATTTACATGTCTTTTATTTTGATATGCTGAATGAATGTCTACGGCCCGATTTTATGTTCATATAAGGAGAAATTATCGAATATGGGAGAAATTGTTTAAGTATTTGGTAATGAACTATTTAAAGAGATTCATTCTTGAAGAAATTGTTGAATGATTAAGCTGTTGAGAAACTACTCGAAATTGTTGGGAGATTCTCGATTTAAGAAATTGTTGGGAGACAACCAATCTTGTAATAGGATAAAGCTGAAACACGAGTATAGGTTATATGTTTGTAACAAGATAGGTTTTGGCATCATCAAAAAGGGGAAATTGTTGGGAGATGAATTTAATAAAGATATATGATTTTGATTAAGATCCCAAAACCCTAAGTATGACATGTTGAGAATGATCTTGATAGTTAGTCGAGGATTGGTTTTAGAGTACTCGGGATGTTATCTGCAAAATGTATAGTCGTGAGATATAGTTGGGATAGGTTACGAAGACTCGAAGAACTTCGGTATGTTTAAAGTATCCGAAGTTTGAGGATGGGCGAGATCTTGAAGACATGATGATGATCTTGAGTGGCTAAAGACTCAGACCACGAAGACTCGATTACATCGGTCATTATAAACTACAAAGATTGAAGAGAAGACTCGGAACCACGAAGACTAAGAAGACTACGAAGACTCGGAAGACTCTCGAAGACACAAGACCGAAGATCGAGAGGCGAAGATCAAGAATCTTGAAAGCACGATAATTGCGAAGACTTCGATAATATCTTGAATGCTCGATATGAACTGAATGTTCGAGGCCTTTGAAAAAAAATCTATCGAAGGATGCAATCTTGAGAAGATCGCGATTCCTTAGAAAGTTAGATATTGCCAAAACATTCAAATCGCAGACAAAAAGGAACTAAGTCGGAAGTGTTGTTAAGGTTATATCAAACTTCGAGTTTGTGCGTTGAAGGTGTCTACCTTTAGCTGGAGACAAAAAGTCAAAAGAGGAAAGGCGACAACTACCACCATCACCGACAGCGGCGTTGACAATTGAAAAAAAGATGTCGGATGTACAAAAGTTCGATTTGCAAAAAAAAGTGAAGAAAGGCTACATGAAAGGCTATTGCTTAAAAGCGTGTTAGGGAGTTTCAAACCCTAAATATAGCCGTTTCACACACCACAAGAGAGAAACTCACGAAGCTATCTCTCCAAGCGGATAGTTTTCAAAAGTGACCTTGGTGTATGCTATAAATCTTGGTGACCCTCTACATTGTAAGGTTACGGAAATTTATACATAACTCAAGAGCTCAAACTTATTCTTGCAAAAGTTAAAACACTTTCGAAAAACTTAGAATTTCCCAAAGTGCTTCGATATTGAAGAGAGCTCACTATACTAAGCCTAGCTTGATAAGATTTATCCAAAGCTTAGTCGAGATATCTAACCCTTTGCATTGTGATTTATTGTAAAGGATATCTCATCCTAGTTGAAACCAACCGAGAAACCCCAAACCCTTGAGAAGGTAGTTGGAGTGTGTTTGTTGGTGAGAAAGAGTTGTAAAGAGTTAGTAAACTACTGGCGGAGTAGTCGAGAAAACTCTAGAGGAGAAGTTAGTAAGCTACAGGGGTAGTCTGAAAGCTTGTGTGTGATTGAGTAAGTAAACTACGGAGGTAGTCAGAAAGCTCAAGGTCGGGTTGAGTAAGTAAACTACGTGGAGTAGTCGAAAACTTCGAGGGCGAGTTGAGTAAGTAAACTCTGAGGTAGTCGGAAAGCTTCGAAGTTGATAGTGAATTTCTCTCGAGGATCGGAGAGAGTGGGCGTAGGAGCTTGAGTCTCGAACCACTATAATTCTTTGTGTTCTTTATTGCTTTCCTTATCGTGGCTTAGCTAATTTGCATTGACTTGATTTTGAAAGCATACTTTTCAGCGATATTCAATTGGAATCAATCCTTTGAAGTTGCATAATTGAATCACGACCTAATCCTTTATTTCAAAAAGGGAAGGTTTTTAATGAAAGCTTAAAAGCGAGTATAAACTAAGGGCCAACCATTCATATTTACGGAGTAGCTAGAACGGATAGTTACCGAATCCGAACTCTCTTACGAGGATTGATGAAGTTAGTTATCTGATCCAAGCAACTCAGGATCTCTGTCACTCAGGACTCAGTTGGGATTATCTGAGGTATCTGAAAGCAGCTCAGGATCACTATCTCAGTAGACTTTGACTCAGAGCGATTTGTGCTTCTCAGAACCTAATCTTCAGGATTATCTGACCCAAGCTGACCTCAGTAAGAAAAAGTTTTAAAAACACTGAACACGTGTATTCCCGCCCCATACACGTGTAAGACTCGTTTGCACCGGGACCAACATAATGGATTGAGAAAAAATCTTTGAAAAAAATATGTAGAATATTTTCCCAACACTAATGTTATTAATTGGGATCTACTCTAATGTAAAATAGCGATCTTTGAAAAAAAATATATAATATATTTCCACAAACTCTATTGTTAAATTGAGAAATAAAAATTTTAAATAAATATTAATAAATTATAATCAATTGAAAAAAATCTTTGGAATAAATATGTATGAAATAAATATTAAAAATTTATAATGAATTGGGAAAAATCTTTGAAATAAATATGTAGAATATTTTCACAAACAATAATGTTAAATTAGGAACAAATCTTTGGAATATGGAAAAAGTCTTGTGAATAGATATGTATGAAATAAATATTAACAAATTATAACAGATTAGGAGATTTTTTTGAAAAAAATATGTAGAATATTTCATTTTAAATTTAATTTCAACCCTACATTTAAATATTTTTCTAAAAAATAAAGAATTTCAACATTGTATGTTAAATTCTAAGTTCCAAAAAGATGAATTTTATAAGCATTGTTTGTGTGAAAGAAAAATTTATTTCTAATTTCATCAATGATATAGAAAGTTCAAATTCAAAAAAGATACATTGATCGAAGTCAAGATTGGGAAAGATTAGTTGAATATGGAACTATTTCTCTTATCTCTTTTCCCTACAACCCTAAACTTTCATTAGAATTTTTCAGCAACAACAAATGTTTTCATTTTATATTAACTTTTAAATTTTTGAGAGATTAATACATCATAATCGTGCATCATGGAGTTCAAATACTATTATCACTAATAGAGAGTTTTTCATGCGATGTGTTGCTTCTCATTCATTTTAATGATGTATCACATTTTTAAAAAATATTTACCCAAGTGTCATTATATATTTTAGACAAAGTCTCATAATGCAAATACTAGTATTACTAAGATCCGTGCACTCTCCTTAGTCTTGTCCATGTATCAATATGTCTAATATATTCGATAAGTCAAGTATTTTTTTAAATGGGTCATTCAGTTGCATGAGTGCACGTACATGATGATATTGAATTGATTTAAGATATTTTGAATGATGTGTTACAAAATATTATAAAAGGAAGATTTTACTAAATTTTTAGTTTACTCCTTAAAATCAGCTCATTGGTTCAAGATAATTTCAAAAATTAATTAATTTAAGAAAATTAAAGATTGAGTCGCATACTTAAAATCATACATAGTGGGACAAAATTCCCGTATTTAGTCGATAATTCGATATAATTATTGATGTATTAATTGAGGAGAGTATGGTTCTTGCTTTATGTTGAACGTTTGTGCCTAACTCGTGTAAATCCAAAATCTTATCTATTTGTACGTGTGTGTGTTCTTTATGTACATACAAGAATTTTGTTCCATGCGATCCGTGCATTATAAAATCAGATGTATTTGAAATACAATATACTACAAAATTTTCGGTATTTAGCGATGGATATATATAAACATGCATGTTTAACACGAAGGATTTTTCCTCTACTTCATATCGCATGAACATTTCTACACATTCTACGCATTTTTATCTGTTAATTCAAGTCTTCTTGATTTATATGATGTTTGACATTTTTTATTAAATTTATGTTATTTAATAATTATAATGTAATTTTGTAATGTAATTTTGTAATGTAATTTTAATTGTTAATATTTCTTAATTAATTGCATGCTGAATGGAGATTGTATGTGTTGTTAAATCAATTGTCAATTTCCTGTAAAAAAAAAAATCAATTGTCAATTTGTTATAAAGTAATTGGACTTTCAAATATTTATATTATGAGTAAGTCTCATGTACGTAAAATTGATTTTATATTTATAGGTGTAACTCTTCACTTATTACGATTAATACCCTTATTTAATATAAGTCATATATTTTCCTGTTAAAAAAATAAATATATATATATATATGTCATATTTTTCACTTTCCACTATTAATATATTTTTTTATAATAATAAGGAACACCCTCTGGTTAACACTAATAATACCCAATAATAATATAATTCATGTATTGTGTTAAATTTGTTCATGGTATAAATTGTCAATTAATTAATGCGGAAACGATTGTTCGTAGGACGTTGTCGTTGCTATCAGACTACATATCTAATATCTTGCTAAGCTACTTTGCGAAATAAGAGAAAATTTGCAAATGGTCATGTAACTTTGTATGAATCCACAAATGGTCCGGTAAGTTTTTACTTCATTAATTTTGGTCGTTTTGATTTCAATTTTAGTTCTTTTGATTTCAATTTTAGTCTTTTTCGCAGAATAATTTGAAATTTGATCGAAAATTGACCCAATCTTTTATTTTGGTCATGTCGACGGTTGCCACCACTCTCATTTGAATTGTCTTTCATCAAGGAAGAAAAATCTTCAATCAATTTTATATTTTGATTGCACCTCCCCGTGAATCGCAACTTCAAAATTAAATCACGAATTGCATTCATTATATGACTAATTTCAAGTGATTTACGTTGAGGCGAAAGTCTAAATATATACTATTCTCTTCCTCTCACTAAATCCGTCATTTCAATATATTTTTTTCGCATTATTTTGTGTGCTACATCATATTTCCAGCCAAAGTTTTCAATTTTTCGACAAAAATGACTAGAATTAATGAAATCAAAATAACCAAAATTGATAAAGTAAAAACTTACAGGATCATTTGTGGATTCGAGCAAAATTCTGAGGGCCATTTTATATTTTTTTTTCTGGCGAAATAATGAATATGAATCTATATGCTTGATTAATCTAAAATTAAATTTGAATAGTATTCACTCCATCCTACAATATATTGCATATTTTTTTATTGGGACGTCCTATAACACTTTGCATACCTATTAAAGGAAACTTCTCAATAAACATCATCCTCACAATATTCACATATTTGCACAAAATGTCATTGTTTTTGAAACTCACACATACACTTAATCAAATTACTTTATTTACTTTATGCATAAAAATTTATAAAATTATCGTCCAACACTCCACTCATTGTATGTGCCCAAAAGTTGGCGCAATATATTATGGAATGGAAGAAGTTATAAATTTAACATAATTAGCTGGATTTTACGGTTTTATCTATATAGATAACATAGCAATGTAGTGTCAAGTATCTATATGTCTTGATATTATTGATTGAATATAAATATAAGAGAATATGTAGGTCCCTCATATATGGTGTAAAAATTAGTGTTGGACTGACCAGCACTCTAGCATAGACAAAATCAGATTTTACAGTCTCAATATACCATATAAAATGCGGGACAAAACCCCCTATTTACTCGATATTGTGGATATATAAGGAATTTTTTTTTTATTTTATGTTCAGCTTTTGGGGCTAACTCATGTAAATCTAAAACAATTATCTATGTGTGCATACAAGAATTTTGTGCCATGCGATCCGTGCATTTTATAAAATTAGATGTATTAGAAATATAAATGCTTTGAAAAAGGATAATGAGAAAAATACGTTGTCGATTTGCGCGGATTGGAAAAGTATGACTTTCAAAAGAGGACAGACATGAAGTTGAATTTGTGGTCTTATGTGAAACTGGTTATTCCTCCTCTTTTATTGATGATAGATAGGGAGAATTTAATCTCATCTCTTATTTGTGTGTGAATTTTTTTACTTCATTATTTGGATGAGGCCCGTCGAGTATAAATGAACCCAGGATCTGAACATGAGAAGCAAGGGTTGAATTCTCTTACCCGTGATAGAGACTCATTGAATGAACAATTTAATATGAATAGAGTATCAGCGGAAATCGAGGCAGATATCGAACTAAAAATTTAGGCGTGAATCAAATGCTCTGATACCATAAAAAAAAATTCATCTCATTTAAAAGTCTAAATTTATAGAGGGGTGTGAAATTAATACTTTTATATTATTTCCGTACAACATTCCCCGAAAAAGTGTAATAATGTTCCTGAATGCTCATATTATATACTCCCTCTGTCCCAATCAATTTTCACAATTGACTTTTATATGTGTTTTTTATGTTTATCTATCATGTCCCTCCTTAAAAGTTACTTTATCATTTTAATTACTAATTCAAAACTCGCTCGCAAAAATGCGTATAAAAGTCAACTGTGAAAACTGATCTGCGATCGAGGTAATACTTAGGTTACTTAGGTTTATCTTTGTCAATTTTCGAACCTCAGGGCTAGTTTGAGAATGCTTTTTCCAGTTAGTTAGAGGGTATACTTATTGCAATTTTTTAATAATAAAATAACTTACCTCATTCTCTCTATCTAAAAAATTGACTCATGAACTCTTTTTACACATTAAATCACAACTAAGCAATGCACTACAGGCTACATGATAGCATATAATAAACTCGTAAAAATTAAAAGAGTTTGATTTCAATTTGTTTCAAACTTTGCTTGAACTCGAATCAGATTAGCTTCGATTTAGATTCAATTGGTATTGTTGAGAGGCTTTTATATATGGGGGGTTGACTCAAACGTACAAAATCACTCTTCAAGTGACTCTAAGTTACAAAGTAATTTAATTTTGACTTTAAGGTACAAAAATATGGTTAAAAAGTCTAAGTTGTCCTTCTATTCGTTTTTACAGAAACCGACACGTTTTTCTACACTTCCGACATATTATCGCAACCCGACGCATTTTGAGTGCAGTTTTTTAATTTTCTGCACTACTATACCAATTTTGGAGTTAGGTTTTTTTAATTTTTGCACTTTTCGTCTTTTTTTATTTCACTTTTTATTAGTTGCAATTTTTTTATATAATTTAATTTAAATTTCAGATTTTATAAAATTTATACTTTCTCAAAATGTGCACTTGGTCAAAACAAAAAAATTAAAATTATGAATATATACAAAAATGAGATAAGGGGCATTTTTGGTATAAATTGTATCTTAGAGTCACTTTAAAGATACTTTGTACCTTATAGTCTTTTTGTTAGAAATTTTGTAGTGGATAGTCATTAATTCTTTATATAACACGCTTGTTTTCGAAAGAATTCAATTCGATTTCATGGTTTAATTTAATCTACAAATGTTTTTTTTTATGATTACTAAAAAATTAAATTAATGACTCCTTTTATTTGACGATTGTCCTGCGTGTAAGATATCAAATCTACGCAAGAATAACTAGAATGTCCCTGACTAATTACGAGGTCAAATGGATCCAAAATCAAATGTTGAGTGTTATTGTTCGAATTTATGTAAAAGAATATGACCATGTTGTACTTTGAGACAAACACTAGGAGACAGAATGTTAATTAAACTATTTTTTATATACTTTATGTCGAATTAGATAATATTACATTATAGTAATTGGATAAACAAAATAAATCATTTTATTATGCGCTATCACTGTTTAATTTATTTATTTTAAAACAGTGAATATAATGTATAAATACAACGGTGATGGTATTGTCTATGCATAGCTAGTGATAATATGTATACTTAACAACGATATTTGAAGAAATAGAGTTCACCGTGAGCACGATTCACATAATTTTTTGTCTTTTCATAAATATATATTTAATTTTAATTTTGCAACTAATGAATAATCTAATTTAAGATTGATTGTATAAGCTCTATTAATCTCCATATAATACTTGTGTATATTCGCTAATTAAGCTCAAGTTCGATTCAATAATAACAAATCAAGCTCAAACGCTCAAAAAGTGCGGCCCAATTCGATTCATTAATTACATTTGAAGAGGACACAAATTTAATTTGAGATACAGCCAAAACAAACTTTGAAGCCTCATAAATATATAAAGGTATATATATTGAAAACTTCTCTGTTGGACATACCGAGAGATTTTGGCTCAGAAACCTATTCGGAGAGGTAATCCAGCCTATTTTTTTTTTCTCGATAACAACCTGACAATTTCAACAAAATTCTTTTGCTATTTCTAGTCTTAAGTTTCATGTACATATTGTTATAATACCTTCTTTTTTTCATCTGTATATATATAACTCAGGGTGGACAGTATGAATTCTTCGGTGATTTCATGGATATCTCAACAGGTAAATGTATATCATAAAATTTCATAAAAAGATTGCTGAATGTTTTCTTGATATCGGATTAGAATCTGAACATTTGTCACTTTATAACTTCATTTCATTTGCTAGAAGTTGTTACATCAATTATAATCTGAACATTTTGCAATATTATTCAACATATAAATTTATTACAAGAATTAATGAATTGAATTTTGGTTCTGTTGATGTGTATATATTTGATGAGGATGGGAAAACTAACGTGCATGGTGCAATGGAAAAATTAATCATTAATATTAACTTATTCATTACACTTGGTAATAATTTTAGTTAGGTAGAATTCAACTTCTGTAGAAGAAAATTTTGTATGTATACATGCAGATACATATTTATGCATGTCTGAATTTAATTGGAGTTATCTTGCTTACAATATAATTCTCTCATAATTAAATTCATCTTGCCAGATTTAGCTGCATTTCATTTTGGTTTCAGACATTTCATTTTGGTTTCATTTTTGGACCCGTAAATTTGTAACTATAGCTGTGGCAATTTAAGAATCATATATTTTCATTTAGGCAAAAATAGGCACATAATGTTTAATTTTTGTAAATTTAGACTCATAAATTTTGTTTTATTTTTGCACATCTACATTTGTTAAAAAAAAAAAATTAATGTCTACATTTGCTAAACTAAAAAGTTACTGACTTAAATTATCGTTCATTAACTTAGGGTCTAGAAAAAACGTTTCCCTATTAATCTCTATTAATTCATTCTAATCATGTACTTAAGAGTAATTCATCTTTGTGGCACACAATGTTATTTTGCCGCTTAATTTTCTTGGCTTTTTGTTAAGACATGCACCGCTTTCGCCAGTTTTCGGGACATACAAATAAGTATATTTCAGAATTACAACTTACTAATAGGTACAAAATAGTAATATGTACATAGGCATATTTACACTTCATGTGCAATTTTAACTATATATGCAATTACGTTTGTATTTGTCATTAATTTGCATTAAAAATTTTACTTTTTTTTTCCTTGATCGATAATTTTTTTTATTTATTAATGATGACGGGAAACAGAGCCTCCCACAAAACCATTTGCCCCCAATTTTCTTGTCTAAATTGAAGGTGTTGTTCATCAATAAATTAATTAACTCTTAATTAATTGCAGGGAAAGGAGAGTTCTATGTTGATGAATGAGTGTGATTTCATAAATTCTTTGGATGAAGACTTAATTATTCAAAACTATTTGTCCACGTATTCATCAAATAATGACGTCATTAATGTTCCTGCAATGGATCAACCTGACAATTACTACTCCAACTTTTCCACTATGATGACGACCATTCATCCTACTTCCAATCCCGTCAATTTCGGAAACCAAAATATTCCTTCTGAATTTGTTCTACCGCAGGTCATTAAAATTTCAATTGTATGCCTATTATTTACCGATTAATATCAATTTATAATATATATTATATTTTTTTTCAACCTGCAATTTGTATAATATTTTTATCTGATTGCATACGAAATTAACCGATTGCAACCTAAACTCTATTGTATTTTTTTGCCAACCTTGTGACATGTGTCGCCGAAATACACCACAAAAATAGATAATAGATTGCAATCAGTCAATTTCACATAATATAGATTGTATTCTGATAAAAATATTGTTCAGGCAGGAAGATGAAAAAATTATTATAATACACGAAGAAAAAAATTTGGAAAAATTATCTTTTTTATCAGTGACCCTGAAAGTACAAATTACAGAGGAGGAGGAGAGGAGAGGAGCAAAGTACATTTTGCAAATTAAATTTAACCATTCAATTAATTTTTTTAACATTTACTTATTGGTCGTATATTTGAATTTTTATTTTTTTTTATCAACAATTAATTTTGATATTATGTCCCCAAATTATTGAATTAGGTGATGGAGGATGTTGTACCAGCTGAAGCAATGTCAAGTAGGGTTGAACCTGCAGCAAAGAAGAAGAGAATCCGGCCGCCGTGGCAGACGTACGACCACATCATCGCCGAGAGACGGCGGCGCGAGCAGCTCAGCCAGTTATTTGTTGCTCTTTCCGCCACCGTTCCTGGTCTCAAGAAGGTACTGCTAATTAATTATATTTAATTTTCTTTTTTCATTGGAAAAAAAATATCTCTAATTTTTATTCTCTACCATGTTAGTGGGACATATTATATGTCACTTCATGAATTGTACGTCTGTCGTTAATTTGTTCTTTTCTTGGGATTATTCTAATAAAGAAATACCCCCGAAGCCCACGTGCTGATAGAAAAAATTAATTTATCGAAAAAAGTTACTACTCCCTCCGTCCCATTCTTATTTTCCAGTTTACTGTGTTTTTGGGTTTTAGGAAAAAGTGATAAAGTGTTGAGGTAGAAAAAATTATTTATTAATATTTTATATGATAAAGTGATGGGTAGTTGGGGTTAAAAAAAGTTATTTATTAGTATTTTATGTGATAAAGTGATAAAGTAGAAATTTCCATTTAAGGAAATAGGAAAACAAAAATGAGACGCCCAAAACGGAATACAGGAAAACAAGTTTGGGACGGAGGGAGTACTATAATTTATTTAGCAATCTGTCAAAAAAAATATATATATTTAGCAAGATATATCTTATTAGAGTCGGTCTCATATATATGATAGGTGAACCGTATAACTATTTTTTCATATTAATAGTTACACGATTCAATGTAAATTAAACAAGTTAATTATACTTTATAATATAATAAATTTAATGGTTCTAAAATGCAGTATAAATATATGGTGCACCTAGATGCATATATAAGACTTAGCCATCTTTTTACTAATTTTTCTATGGCATATTACTTTATCAATTGTCACTAAATAAATTACAGATGGATAAAAGCTCAATTCTTGAAGAGGCGATCAAGCACATGAAAGTCCTTCAAGAAAAAGTCAAAATTCTTGAGGCAAAAATGGAAAAAAAGGGCATGGAATCGGTAGTTATTGTGAAGAAGTCACAAATTGTGATAAATGATGAAGGCTCATTTTTCAACTATGAAAATAATAGCAGCTTCCAATTGCAAAGTCTGCCAGAAATAGAAGCAAGAAGATGCGATGATCAGATTCTTGTGAAGGTACATTGTGAGCAACACAAGGATGCACTTGGCAACTTAATTTCAAAAATCGAAGGTCTCGATATGAGCATCGTTTCTACTAATGCCACCCGTCGAGACGTGGCGCTAGACATCACCATCGCCGCAGAGAGGTCAGTCCCTCTGTATATATAGAGCAATCACTACAAGAAAATAAAAAATTGACTACGTAATTTTCAGCAAAAAATAATTACATCGTCCTTAAATAGTGTTGGTTGTCTACGACTTGCCTATAAAATTTTATAATCATGTATGCATCTTCGATTCTCAAATTACCTTCAAATAAATTGCTTATATATGACCTACGAACTACAATTTCGTAGACAATTTGTTTATAAGTAATTTGAGGAATTAAGATGTTTACAATTAAAAAAACATGTAGACAATTGTCGAAGGCAATCCTTAACGTGTAAGGATTGAATTACTTTTGTTGGGAATTATGTAAGCATGTTGAAAAATTTCAAAATTGAATTCTTTTTAGTTTCTGGTAGTGAATGATAAAGGGTCAACTATTTCAACTTTAGTTTTATTTACGCACTAGATACCCCATGCAACTCAAGTGCATATTTAAACAGTATTAGTTGTTTTCACTGAACATCAAATTGTATATGTTTAGTGAAAATAATTGATCCTGTTTAAAAATCTGTTTCAGATATTCTTATGACATCATCGATCTTGCAAGATACTTATTCTTGAAATAATTAATTAACATATATATTGTTTTGGATTTTGGCAGATGGAGAAAGAATGTAATGTGAGTGTGAAGGAAGTTGCGACAGCTCTTCGAGCAGCATTAATCCAACCCACTGCCTGAAATTCCTAGTCCTAGTGCATGTCGTGTGACAAGATAACAAAATCGATCTGCAATATATATGTATGTAATGTACTATATATATGACTTTGGACTCGTCTTATTTTAATTTCATTGTGTGCATAAGATGATGGACTTTTTTAGATGGTTCAGAAACACAAGTTCATTTAATTTACTGCGATAATATGAGTCAGTGATATCAGATTTATGCATGTCTAAAATTTATAACTGGAGTTATCTCGTTTACATAATTTTCTCATTAATACAAAAAAAAAAAAAAAATTGCTAGTTTTAGCTGCATTTCATTTTGGTTTCAGAGATGCACCACTCTTACTATTTCAGCTATACCCAAATTACTCTCAATATCGTACGTCAAAGTACTACGGTCACTACTGTAATTTAGTGAGGGCATGCCCTTGCTAAATTGATTTAACGAGGGAATTAGCGAGGGCTAATAACCTTTGATAATTTCCTCCTCAGTATTAGCTAGGGAAACTACCCTCACAAAACCAAAATAATGAAAAACATAAAATTCCGCTGGACCTGGGACTCAAACACGAGACCTCTACGTTACATAAGACCTACAATTACCTTTGGGCTAAGTGATTCATTTATTACATAATCACTTTCTAATTTATATGTATCATATATTTTTGTATTAATTATTTTTAAATTTCGAAAATTATAAAATACATTTCAAATTTGAGAGACCAAGGATTAGAACTTGCTAAGTTTCAATGTTTCTGGCAACTCTGTCACCACTGGGACAGATGATTTATTCATCAAATTTTTAATTTTTATATTATTATTTTTAAATATTAAAAATTAATCATAAAAAACAACACTCTTTCGTGAGTCCAGGAATTCGAACACGGAACCTGTGTGTACTTTTTGCCTGGTAGTTACCATTGGCCTGGCTAACGAACTCATGATATTTTTACTTTTAATAAATATTTATCATATATTTTTTGTATTTTTAATGAGGTGAGTATGCCCTAGTTATTACCGAGGGCTATTAGATGTTTGTTAAAGCCCTCGGTATTAATGAGGGAAAATTATTGATCATTAATGTCCTTGTTAGTAACAAGGACTTTTAAATCCCTCATTAGTGTCTAGTGTTATCAAAACCCTCATTAAAACCTTTATTATTAACGAGGGATTTTATAGCTCTCGTTAGCGCCTTCGTTAAATGACAGTTTTTTTGTAGTGAGTGCGATTAATCATATTAATCTCTATTTTATATAATTAACCCTAATCATGTACTTAATTAGAAGCAAATGATCATTACGGGTAAATCCGTACACTTTCTTTTCTTCGTCGTGGATTAATTTGCAGCTGGTTTCGGGTCAGGTTCTTGGCCAGTTTTCTTGTTTAAATTAAGGGTCCACTTGGTATGAATAGAGAATGATAATGGTAATAGGTATCGATCAATCATTAAGGGTCCACTTGGTATGAATAAGGAATGATAATGGTAATGAGTATTGATTAATCATTAAGGGTTATTGATTGCATTGTTAATGTTTGGTTAGAATATAAACAATGAGTATCATGTGATGTGGGTTGAATAGGTGGGGACATTCAATTGCTTACTTCTATTCCCATTAATTGTGTATCAAAATTATCAAGAAACATTAATGGAAGTGATTCTCATTACTCACTTCCATTGCCCCTAATCAAATGGACCCTAAAAGTGTCGTTCATCAACAAGCTTAATACAATTGTCAACTCAGCACCTACAACATAAGTCTTGCCTAAATCCTCAATTTAAAATGGAACGCGACCAGCACGCGGGCAAAATGACAGTTGATTTGGGATGAAAGGTGAGCCATTCAAGTAATTATAAAATTGAATCATTCTAAAAAATAATTCTAATACTAAATCTAAATGGATCAATTAGGAATCCTACAAGCTTTAGAGACTCATTACAATCAGCCCAATACACTATTCACCACTATCTATATATTACAGACTTTCACTTAAACTACCAATGATAACTTTCATTTAACTTTATAATTACATTTAATATTAATAATAATAACACCACAGATCCAATCCCTATTTTCATTATATCTAAATTTTGCGGTCCATATCTCACCCACTCACTCTCACTCTCTCTCTCTCTCTAAAAAAACCCACTTGAGGTTCCGACGACGTGAGATTCCAGCAGCGGAGGATTCAGGGCCTCTGCTCCTAAGGGGAGGTCGCTGGATGAGAAAATTATGTGAAATGTTCATTTTGAGCGGCAGATTTGCGGCAGATTTGTATTTTTAATTTTTGAATTTTAGATTTGACTGGTAGATTTGTTTTACAAGCTGGATCTTCGAGCTCTTTGTGATGTTGGCTTGGGTGACAGCATCGTGGAGGCGGCGGCCAATTGAAGAAACTGGAAAATGGAGGAAGAGAGCGAGTGGCGTGAGATCGGGGGGAGAGAACAGAGATCAGAGGTGGTCAGGTAGATCTGATGAAAATACCAAAGTAGATAGGTTTTGTCTTCTTCTTCCTTCTTCTTTCTTTTCTAATTCTCTTCAACTTTTTAAGTTTTTAGATAGAGAAAGTGTGAGTGAGAAGCAGAGAGAGAATGAGAGCAAATTGAGAGCTTTTAAGAGAGAGATAATTATGTGCATTATTATGCCCAGAGAATTTTTTTTTCTTTTTGGAAGATTTAATAATTAATTAAGGTGGGTAATTCTCATCCAGACATAATGTTTTAAAATTGAAGTAAAAGCAAAGATATGAGCCTGAAATAATACTGTGGTGTACTGGTCTACGTGGACCGGTTCAAGAATTCCAAGAATTTATGATGAAATTGTTAATAGAGTTATCAGATCTTGCATCAGAACGCTTTATTTACCATTGCTTCCTGTGTTGTTGCAGTATAATAATTTTCTCATGTTCTTGATTTTTTTCCAGTAGTATAATGCGATTTGAAGGGATTTTCAACAAGTAGCACCAGATAAATGTAGTGAGTGTATATTTATTGAGAGCGTGTACATTATATTGAGCGATTGTACATTGTATTTATTGAGAGCGTGTACATTGTACTTGAGTGATTGTACATTGTATTGAGCGATTATACATTTTTTGATTGTATAAATTGTAATTATTAATTGTCACCCCATTTTTTGTATGTAATATGTATTAGTAATAAAAAATAGAAAATTTTGAAATTTGGACGTACTTTTAATTTTGATTTTCTTTTAAAAAAATAAATTAGAGAATGCTTATGTGGCACAATTATTGAGAAAGTGTACATTTTATTGTTCGTGTATACATATTTCGAGTGTACATTTTATTATACGAGTATACATTTTATTTAGTGAATGTACATTTTTATTGTTATAGTGTACATTTTTTAAGGATGTGCATTTATTATGAGAAGATATAATACGAATTTGTTAAAACTAATATAATAGCATTTTAGATAAATTTAAAATTCTAAAATTTTTTGGGATTGAAATAGAAATTAAAAAAATGGTGGAAAAAATAATAATTTGCATTTTATTATTCTAGTGTACATTTTTGTTCATTTAATGTGAGAAGATATAGTATGAAATTTTAAAACTAATATAATAGCATTTTTTAAATTTTAAAATTCTAAAAGTTTTATGGGATTGAAATAGAAACTTAAAAATAGAGGAAAAAAATAATGCAAAGTGAAAATATTTAAAATATCACATAATAAAAAATTAAAATGATACTCTAAAATACTAAATAATAAAAATTAAAAAGAACAAATAATAAGTAAATATATACATAAAAAGGTAAAAGGAAAAATAAAATAAAGTAAAATAGATGAGTGGGGCCCATGTGATAATGACTGCAAAAAAACAATGATGATTGAACATTTAAGGGTATTGATTAGAGATGTTAAAAGGGTTGGCCCTAACCCATTAGGGTCAGCCCTATAGGGTCGCAGGCTAAATGGTCTCGGGCCTTAATCGGTTAATTTAAACGGGCTACTAATAGTTAAGACCTAACCCTAACCCTAGCGGGTTACGGGCTAAACTAGCTACCTAACGGGCTCCCAATAAATTTTAAAAAAATTATATATATCACACATTATCCTCTCTTCAAAAATGTTCTGTACTGCATCTTTAAAAAAATGAAACATGACATGTAATAGAACATCTAGATGATAGTTGATACTCCAATTCTCCAAAATTAAACAACATATTATAGTTGATACTCCAACATCTAGATCATAAGTCATAAGTCTAAACACAATTTATAGGAACAGAGCAATAAAAACAAGAAGATGAAGACTAACTTGACCTTTGTTAGTGTTAGTGTCCTAGAGACAATCCATTGTAAGGACATAATACTCGATGATATTCAGTTTGATTTAATATTATAGTTTACTTAATATTAATGTATGGCAATACACTTGTTTGAATATTATGTTTGATTGTTTGCATTTATTCATGCAAATGTTCCCATGAGTCATTGCTGTCATTGAGGTTGTGAGAACTCAGATGACTTAAGCATGATTCTCAAATAGCCCCGATCAAGGATCATCAAGAATGGGATATTGATGATGCAGTGGAGATTGGTGTGTGATCTGCATCATACTCTTAGAGAGTGTAGTAAGATCTCACTTACTACGAGATACTAGGTATATCATGATGGATGCACAAGTACCTTAGAGGGTATTGGTATACTCATCCGAGAAACCGTTTGATGTAGTTCCACTATATGTGTCTACGGGTGTCTTGGTTAGTGGGAGCGATGCGATACTCCTTTGACTTGAGGTCAATACGCACGACATGTGGGATGATGAATTTTGACCATGACCGACGCTTGCACCCGTCTATGGGTAGATATGGCTTGGATTGGGTTCATCACGAAGTGCATGCGCGTGGTAGTTGAGCCAAGAATAGGATTCATTCCTCAAAGTGGATTTAGAGAGAATACTCATCTTCTCATCATAATTGGATCAAAGTCATTGGTCGATGCACGTCAACTTAGACTTTGTGGCTAAGTGTTGCATACATGATCAATTAGTGATTGGAGATAAATTGATTAAGTTATTTGAATAGACACTTCATCATGTTCAAGACTTAATCGAGTATTCGCGAATGAAAGGAGGAAATCGTAATAGCCCATGTTTCAGTTACAGGTAGTTGCACATTTCCTCGCAACGTACCTCATATATTGAGAATGTCTGATTTATTGTATAGGGTTCAATTAAGACGTTAGTTTGACTAATCGCTTGATATATGAGGGCATATGAGTCATACAACAAGTAATGGTTGTTTACTAATTATACTTGGTTGATTAAATGTTAAATTGGATTTAATATTTAATTTATGGAGAAGTAATTAATAATAGATTAATTTGAAATTAATTATTATTAATATTTAATTAAATTGGATTTAATTAAATAAGAATTCCCAATAATTATATTTGGAATATAATTGTAGGATTTAATGTATATGAAAATAAATCGTAGAGATTTTCATATAAGGCATTTAAATCCGTAGAGATTTATATTTAGGGAATTAAATTAAAAGGAATTAATTTAATTCAAGATTAGGGATTTTATTTCCATAATTGGGCTAGCTTGGGAAATAAGCTAAACCTCCCTATACATACAAGCTCTTAGGAATTCACAAATGAATCACTTCATATTTTCTCCATAAAATCTAGAGTTTGGATTTTCCTAGCAAATTCATCTCGGGGATTCAACGCTGACAGATCTGTGCAGATTAGTAAACGACTGTTACGTGGATACCATAGTTGAGGAATCCGTGTACGAGTTGATCCACAGGGAACACAGAAATATAATTATGTTAATTGTATGAATTAATGAAGGAAATGTTGGGATTATACTGAAAAGTATGCTTTTTACTTTGTATAATCGAAACTGAATTTTCAGACTTATTTACTGAAATAAATTGTTTATCACTGATGCTTTAAATATGATTGAATGTTATATATATTTCTTTGCATAAGCTGTTCAATAATTAAATGCGTGTTCACTTTGTAGTTAATTTAGTGATACCAGATCACGAAGATTAAATTAACGATCTCAGAATAACTAAAAAGTACGCTATTCGAGGGCCTAAATGGAAATGAACAACCATCGCGAAAGGTTGAGGTGTAAGGCTCATTGGTCCCATCTTGACCAAAGAGATTACATCATGCATGATCGATTTGAATAGGACCTCTGAGGAGGATAAATTCTTGAATCGAACAAGGAAGAATTAGACCTCGATGGTTCGTTGTTTCTTAACCTTTGTCCCTTAAATAGGATCACGTGGGATTGATAACTATTCTTTGATTTATCATGGGTATCGAATCGAGAGATTCAATACTTTTTATCTTAGGCAATATTATTGGTCACATGTGATTGCTAAAATTTAATACTGAAGAATGCGGTGCAAGCACGCTTGCTTGATTTGCCCTTTGGGAGGTTCATAAGTTTTATCATACCAAATCTTGCAAGTGGAATTAGTTTTAGGTATGGATAATAATGTTGAACCGTTTCTCGACTAAGGACAAAAGATATTAATTAACGGGAAAGCTATTTCAAATGGCTTGAATTAATTAATGGGCTAGATAATCTTAAACACGGGAAATAATGACCGGGAGCCATATTATTTGTAATATGGGTTAAGATGGATAGTCAATATTAATTATGTAGTGGGATTAATTAATATTTATGGGCTTGAATTATATTGTGGCTCAATATTAGATATTCAAGATCCATTAGAAGGTTCAATCTTAATTCTCCTAAAGGCCCCCTGAGTAGCCCAACATATAGTCCAATAACTGAAAAGGTGATTAAAATAAAATAAATATTGTTGCTTATATTTCCTCTAAATTTTCGAAATTTATGGATAAAAGAGGGAGAAAGACTTTCTTTGAATTTTGTTATGGAATGAAGATATGTATTCTTGGAATACAAGGTTATCTCATTAAATTCAAGAAATCTCCCACTTGGTTATTCACAAGGGATATTTCGAAATTTTTGAAAATAAAGGGCAAGAAAGATTTTCTTGAAAAGATATTATGGAAGATATGTATTTCTTGAAATACAAGAATATCTCATAAATTCAAGAAGATCCAAATCTTGGATTCTTGACATCCTTAATTTTCGAAAATCATCTATTATAGAGGAGGTGGGATTTTTGTGGAATATTTTAACTATGGGAAAAAAATATAAGGGATATATTCAAGATTTCTTGGTGACCAAGAAAAGTCTTTTCCCACATTGAAATATCACTAAAATTTCGACCACCCTCCATCTTATAAATAGGGAATGATTAGTTCATTCTCAAGTACAATTCCATGTGCTGGAAAAATTAGCAAATCCACATAAGTGGTGCAACAAAGTTTATTTTTTCCTTTTGTTAATTGTTCGACAAGTGTTCTTCCACCGAATAGTTGAGCAAGGGCTAAGGGAATACTTGGGAAGTCCTTTTGGTTAGTCCAATCCAACCGAATTCATCGCCATCCCGAGAGGTACGTTCACGTAAACCCGTAGATTCGCGATCGTAGGTTTTACGTGGCTTTTTATATGCATGATATGTTGTTGCAATTATTATTTGAATTAATATAGGAATAATTCATGCTAGTAATAATTAAAGAATTAAATTTGTATTTAAATATTCACCCCGAATAGATCTGTGTAACTCATTCCCCAACAGGAAACACGTAACATGAAGGGGGGAGTTGAATTGGAATTCTATAACTAAAACTTAAAGCAATAAATTACTACGAAACTAACAATTAATTAAATAAAAAAATTCAATAAATAAAAGACATTTCAATTCACAGTTCATTCATCCCTCGACTTTAACACTGTTAACTGATTGTGACATTTACTCAATTTAACTATAGGATTAATGTCCCTCAATAGTCAACAAGCTCTGGCTACCAGTTATTGTCCCTTAATTATACTCAATTGAAACAAGTCCTCCAACAATTCTTTTTAACTGAACAGTCTAGATACGATCTAAATTTAATCCAGTAAAAAATATTAAACCCTAGGATAAAGGACATACAAATTCCTGAACACGCAAGCTCGATTCGAAAGAACCCGATTTAAATCACCCTAGTAAAATACTAGTTGCTACAAATTGTCATAAATCTGCAACAATTATGGATTATAAATTTATGAACTAGCAGATATACAAGAATAATCTAACCTAGGTGATCATTCTAAATTAAATATTCAAACTATGCTGAAAGTTTAAATAGATGAAATAAATAATCCTGAGATAAATATTGTAAACGTCTCAAATCAATTAACAAACATAAAAATCACTGGAATTAAAATAAAAGTACTAACTAAATAAGACTCTCAAAATTCTCTCTCCTCAAATCTCCAAAGTTGTGGTGCTTCTCTGTATTTTTTTCGTCCCCCTCCTGTGCCCATCTACTATCCTTAAATACTAAAATATTAGGTTAATTAGAATCAAGAGTGATGGGCCCAAGGCCTTAAGTTTATCCCACTTCTTTTCCTTTAGATCATGTGCATCATTAATCTTAATCAACAAACAATTTATGGACTGAATCATTAAATCCATCACTTGGCTACTCAAGGACGCTATTTGTGGGCTTTGCTTCATGGGCTAAATTTCGGTGTAGATTTTTTTTCTTTGCATTTGATCCATCTCAAGCTTCATCAAAATATTCCATAAATATCTGAAATTCACCAAAAAATACAAGAATCGATCAAGTGTGGAATAATATCATCAAAACACACATAAGTAGTTAATCATGTCATCTTAATACAAATGAGTCCAATAAATTGCATTGTAATCTATTAAAAATATGCATAATTTTCTACTTATCAAGTTGTTAAAAAATAATTTAATTACATAACCATCTGCAAAACCTATTAGGATGAGTACTAAACATCTTCACAAAATAGATCAGTACAAACCACTGAACAACAAATTCAAACCATCATTTACTCGATAAGAAATTCAACAAAGTTGCGGTTGTAGAAAATAAAGGAAGGAGTAATTAAAGAGTTTTTTGCACTTTTGGTCCCATGAACCACACCATGTTTTCGATTTAGTCCCATCACTGACAGATTTAGTCCCACAAAAATTTTAATTTTCAAATGTAGTCCCACAATTTAACCAGTTTGCACATTTGGTCCCAAAATTAAACGACGCTTGACGACATCTCGCTAACAGTGAAACAGAGACTTTTAAACCTCTAATTAATACGTGTTAAATACTAATTTGTCTTAACAAATTAATTAAACTCAAAAACTTAAACTAATTGAAACCAACTCACACACACTACACACACTCGATAGAAAAAATAGGGAAAAGTCGAGCAAAAGGGCAAAATCGTGGCCAGGAACCGAAAATCGGTAGAGGAGGACACATTCTCAAGAAATTTCCGTCACATTGCTCCTCCTCTCAATGTTGAGAAGGAAGAATCTCATTAAGTTTAGAGTTGTTGATTACTGTAAGTATTCGGTCCCAGTTTTTTTAATTTTATTCAATGTTTTTGGGGATTTTGTGTTGGGTGTTCCATTTTAGTGATAAAAGCCCTCTGGGCTTTCGATTTTCATTGTTTATTACGTATTAGGGTTCGATTTTCAGTTGCAATTTTATGGACTGGAAAGTATGCTTTTTACTTTGTATAATCAAAACTGAATTTCGGACTTATTTACTGAAATAAATTGTTTATCACTGATGCTTTAAATATCATTGAATGTTACATATATTTACTGCATAACTGTTCATTAAATAGTATGTGTTACATTGTAGTTAATTTAGTGATACCAGATCACAGAAGATTAAATTAACAATCTCTTGTAACTAAAAGTACACCATTCACGACCTAGATGGAAATGAACAATCCATCGTGAAAGGTTGAAGTGTAACGCTCACATTGGCTTGTCTTGACCAAGAGATTACACTAGTGCATGACTGATGCACTGAATAGGACCTACAGGAGGACAAATTCTTCAGAACTGAACAAGGAAGAATTAGACCTCAATGGTTCGTTATTTCTTAATCTTCGTTCCTTAAATAGGATCACGTGTGGTTGGTAACTATTGCTTTGACTTATCATGGGTAGAGAATCAACGAGATTCAATACTTTTTATCTTGGGCAATATTATTGGTCACATGTGATTGCTAAGATTTAATACGGAGAATCGTGTGCAAGTACGCTTGTTCGATTTGCCCCCTTGGGAGGTTCATAAGCTTTATCATACCAAATCTTGCAAGTGAAATTAGTTTCCGGTATGGATAATAATGTTGAACCGTTCCTTGACCAATGACAAAATATATTAATTAACGGAAAGTTATTTCAGTGGCTTGAATTAATTAATGGGCTAGATAATCTTAAACACGGGAAATAATAACCGGGAGCCATATTGACTGTAATATGGGTTAAGATGGATAGTGCAATATTAATTATGTAGTGGGATTAATTAATATTTATGGGCTTGAATAATATTGTGGCTCAATATTGATAATTCAATATCCATTGAAAGGTCCAATCTTAATTCTCCTAAAGGCCCCCTGAGTAGCCCAACATATAGTCCAATAACTGAAAAAAGTGTTTAAAATAAAATAAATATTGTTGCTTATTTTTCCTCATTAAATTCGAAATTTATGGATAAAAGGGGAGAAAGATTTTCTTTGAATTTTGTTATGGAATGAAGATATGTATTCTTGGAATACAAGATTATCTCATTAAATTCAAGAAATCTCCCACTTGGTTATTCATGAAGCAAATTTCGAAAATTTTGAAATATAAAGGGCAAGAAAGATTTTCTTGATTTTCTTGACAAGATATTATGGAAGATATGTATTTCTTGAAATACAAGAATATCTCATAAATTCAGGAAGATCCAAATCTTGGATTCTTGCCTATTATTTTCGAAAATATCCTATAGCAAAGAGTAGGTGGGATTTTGTGAAATATTATAATTATGGGAAAAAGAATATATGAGATATATTCAAGATTTCTTGGAGATCAAGAAAAGATTTTCCCACATTATTTTCTACCCAAAATTTCGACCACCTATGCTCTATAAATAGGGGATTACTCTTTCATTCCCAAGTACAATTCCATGTGCTGGAAAAATTAGTAAATCCACAAAGGTGGTGCAACATAATTTATTTTCCTTTTGTTAATTGTTCACAAGTGTCCTACCACCGGATAGTCGAACAAGGATTAAGGGAATACTTGGGAAGTTCTTTTGGTTAGTCTAATCAGCCAGACCGTTGTCATCCCAAGAGGTACGTTCACGTAAACTCGTAGATTTCCGCATGCGTAAGATTTACGTGAATTAATTATATGCATGATTTGTTGTTGGATTATTATTTGAATTAATATAGGATTAATTCATGCTAGTAATAATTATAAGAATTAAATTTGTATTTAAATATTCACCCCGAATAGATCTGTGCAATTTATTCCCCAACAGTTGAGTGGGCAGGTTTGAAGTTGGCAGATGAGATAGGTGAGAATGAAAAAGAGCCTGGACAGTCTGAAGATGACAACATGGAAGAAGAATTGATAGATGATGAAGAGCTGGATAGTGTGGATGAGGATGAAGAGGGGGGAAAGAACACAGTGATTGATAGAAGCCTTGTCTTTAGGCCATCACAAGTCAGTAACCCTGACTTCTTTCTTGAACAAATTTTTACAACTAAGAAATTGTTCAAAGAAGCTGTTAACTGTCATGGGGTCAGAACTGGAAGATCATTATTCTTTCTGAAGAATGATGGTAGGAGGATGTATGCAAGGTGTAAAGCCGAGGGTTGTGATTGGGGGATCAATGCACTTAAGGTGGAGGATGAAGAACACTATCAGATCAGACACTACAACTATGCACATGATTGTGCAAGGCAATATCATGTGAAGAATGTCAGCTCATCCTGGTTGGCAAAGACATTTGAAAATGAGTGGAGGTGTGATCCAGGCAAGAGGGCTAGACCTTTTAAGAAGAAGGCAATGCTGAAGTTGGGAGTTTACATCTCAGATACTCAGGCCTACAGAGCCAAGAACAAAGCACTGAAAAATATTGAAGGTGATAGTGCAGAGCAGTATGGGAAATTATGGGACTATGCTCAGAGTTTGCTTGAAAACAACCCTGGATCAACAATCATTCTAAGAACTGAGGGGAACAGTGATGGGACTACACTATTTAACAAATTTTATATTTGTTTGAATGCTTGTAAGAGGGGTTTCAAATCTGGATTAAGGCCATGTATAGGATTTGATGGTTGTCATTTGAAAGGGAGTTTAGGTGGAGTACTTCTTACGCAGTTGGCATGGACCCTAACAATGATCCATACATTCTATCATATGCAGTGGTTAGTAGTGAGACTAGAGAGAATTGGGAGTGGTTCTTGGAACTGTTGAAGGAGGATTTCATAGGTGATCGGGAGGGTAGCTTCATCTTCATGTCTGACAAGCAAAAGGGTCTGATCCCTGCATTTGAGAGGGTGCTCCCCAATGTTGAGAATAGATTTTGTGTAAGACATTTGCATGGGAACATGAAGAGGATTGGCTACAGAGGTGATGAGTTCAGAAAACTCCTATGGGGAGCTGCTAAGTCTTTGACCATAGCCTCTTTTAATAGAGAAATGAGGAGGATAGGGGAGAAAGATATAAGATGCCTAGAGTGGCTTGCTGATAAGCCTCCTGCACAGTGGTCAAGATCCCACTTCTCTCCAGAAGCTAAGTGTGACACACTAGTGAACAACATGTGTGAGGTGTACAATGCATGCATTCTAGAAGCAAGAGACAAACCAATTCTGACAATGTTGGAGTGGATTATGGAGTACATAATGACAAGAATTCAATCCAAGAGAGAAAGATGTGAGACCAAATGGGAAGGGAGAAAGGTATGTGCCAAGATCAGAAAAGTGATAGCACAGAGGAGAGAGGCTTCAAGGATTTGCCAGCCAGTAAAATCATCTGAACACAACTATGAAGTATCAGGATTTGATGGTACAAGGTATGCTGTTGACTTGAAGGGACACAAATGTGACTGTAGGGAATGGGATGTCAGTGGAATCCCATGCAAGCATGCTATAAGTGCAATCTGTTCTCAAGGGGAAGATGTAGAGGATTATGTACACAATTGTTACTCTATTCAGGTGTACAATTCAGTGTATTCTCACTCTGTTCCCCCCATGAATGGTGAGGAGTTATGGAAGATAACTGGCTACATACCCCCTCTACCACCTAATTTTGCAAAGAGGAAAGCTGGTAGGCCTAAGAGAAATAGGAGAGAAGGTGCTGGTGAAGTAGAAGTGAACAATCAAGGAGAAGACAGTCAAACTATGTCTAGGCAGCCTTACAAAGTCAAATGTTCATTTTGTCTTGAAACTGAGCATAACAAGAAGGGCTGTAAAACGAGGAAGATTGTTGAGGCTATGATAGCTGAGGAACAGAACAATGGAGTTGATGAACCTGAAGAAATGACTCAAGGAGAAGACATTCCACCAATGACTCAAGGAGCTGATGAACCTGATGTTGTAAGTTCTCATTCAATAATTCTGTTTTATCTATACTTTTCTCTAAACTGATGAACCTGTACATTTGTAGGAGGTTCCTCTGATCAAAAGGGCAGCCACAAGGAAAGGAAGGGCAAAATTAGTTGTTGTCTCAAAGAAGAAGAAGAATTCAGTCTCAATTGGAGAATCTTCAAGGAGTGCAGCAGGGGATGTATGATTATGTCATTTTTTATACAATTGTTCATTGTATTTCTTTTTATGTTCATTACTAATCCATTGGGTTTACAGGGGTCAGCTACATCATTTGCTCCCAACAACTTTATTGGAGGAGGACCAAAGTCTGAGAGGGTTGAGCATGTAAGAGTGTTTTTCTTATTTTTTAGGTATCATAGATTCATATGTTCATAGAATAACATGTTTTTAGTTGTTGCATGTTTCAATTATAGGTTCAGAGTTCTGCTTCTTTTACTCCCAATAGTTACATTGGAGGAGATGTGGAGGGTCCATCTCTGGGAGATTCAATAAAATGGTGATAAGGATGGAATGAAGTGTCACAACAATTGGGGGTAAGAAGTTTGTCACTGAGACCCGATCTCACAAAAGCTACCATGTCAAAGAAATTGAAAGGTAAAAAGAAGTAGATGAGGGTTGGGGTAGGTTAGGAGGATAGTTTTTTGTCTTTTAAGTCACTACAATCTCATTGTCTTTTATAGTATACTGAAAACTTAAGTTTTGTGCTTATAATGGTATCAAATTGTGGTGACTTAAGATTGGTGGTACATTTGACTTATATTTTGCTACTGATTGGTGATTTGGTATTAATGGGGTGGAAGTGATGAGGAAGATGAGGAAGACATGGTGTGTTTAGGTGTTTTTGGATTTGGATTTAGTGTTGAATGTGTTGTGCTTCTTTTTTCATGAATGTGTTTTGTTGAATGTGTGAATATATGTGGAATGTATATATAGCAAAGAGGAAAATCTAGGTTTTGGGTTGAAATTGGTGGGAAAAACTTGATTTTCCCACCAATTTTTGACAAATTTCAATCTTATGGGACTGAAATTGACAGTAAATTGGCGCCCAAATGTTGTAATTGGGTAAATTGGCGCCCAAATGTTGTAATTGGGTAAATTGGCGCCCAAATGTTGTAATTGGGAATAAATGAAACCTATGGGACCATATGTGCAAGTGGGCCCAGGCAATTAATTGGTTAATTTGGTGTTAATTATGTTTCATAACGTATGAGACTAAAACTGTCAGTGGTTGAAAGATGGTTAAACTTTAATTGAGTATTAATTATGTCTCATAACTTATGAGACCACATTTCTGCAAGTACATTTAACGGAAAAAGTAACGGGACTACATTTGAAAATTAAAATTTTTGTGGTACTAAATCTGCCAGTGGTGGGACTAAATCGAAAACATGGTGTGGTTCATGGGACCAAAATGTGCAAAAAACTCAGTAATTAAACTTCACAAAGTCAAAAAGCGCTCAAACTCTCCATGTCAAAAGTCTTGAGTAAAAGAAAGCTCGGGGTGTGAAGGAGTGCCTCGTACGACCAACAAACCATATCAAATGGCCTATGTTTGTCCTTCTCGGAGTAACGGAAGAGCATACAGCCGTCCCACTGCAATAAGATGTCACCATCTTTGAAAACTTTGAGAGGAAAATGTATATCGATCGCATAGCCAAAAGGCAGAAACTCGGGGGTTTTGCTTATGACAAGAGCTTTCACCCAAGTTTTTTTTATCTCCATGCTCCTTCATTAACCAAATGACCATTTCAGCATCAGATTCACTTTCACACAAACACAGCGATCCTCAAAGACACAAAGTGCAGCCACAAGTCCTTGAGTAAGAGGAGAAGAAAAGTCACAAAATTTTTCTGTTTTAAGATCAAAACAAGAAATCAACAGGGGACCATTTTAATCGTACACTAGCCAATGAAGATTCCCATTCATAAATGGACCAAAGTAATGAGTATCCAAGCTACCAGGACAACCGTACATGTAATGGGGAACACATGATCCTAAAATTCTCCACGATCCCGTTCCAATAGTGTACACCCGCGCCTCAAGTACAGAAATGTTGACATATTCATCACCTTCTTGGTGATACTCATGGAAAATCCTAACCACCTTTTACTCGCCACTAATTTTGCTCACTCCAAATCCATAAGCCATCACATGATCATAAGATGACACAAACTCTCGAGGGCAATCCAGTTTGATATAGTCGTGTGTGATTGGATTGCATATAAAAAGACCATTAGGTTTGAGGCTTCCATCGCGCACAAAAAGCAAACCATTAACCGAGCCATATAACTTTCCATGATTAGGGAGATTGAACTTGGTGAGTGGATTGTAGTGAAGCTCGTGTCGTTCAAGATCGAGGCCATCTTCAAACTCAATAATTTTGTAAAACTTTGACTCCTACAAATCCCCATTAATAAGCAAAACATGGAATGATTTTGAAACGTGGGACTTGATATACTCACACGTGCCTGAGAGGATACGATATTTTGGGCAGGGAGTCTTGAGAGGATATTGACTGTGATTTCTGATGGTAGTTTTTTGAAGAAATTTTGGCTCATTTTTGGGTCTTGGGGATTGGGTTGTACATCTAAGTCTTTAACTCCATGATCAAACAAAGTAGGTGGCAAGAATAGAGTGTGAATATGAGTTTAATACCATATACTGATTAATTCAACTACAGAATCAAATACTTTTGGGATGGAAGGATTTTAAGAGTGAATCCCTAATCCGTTCAATTTAGGAAAACTAAAAACAGAGTATAAACAGAATATAGCGACATTTAATCTTATAACTCCACCAACCAGTATAAAACACAAAACAATACGTTGAAACAAAATGTTGAGAGCAAAAAAGTAAATTGATGCAAGGAATACAAAAAATTAAGGGATTAATTTGGCCAACTCGAACTCAAGAGAAAACTATAATTTTGGAAAAGTATAAACAGAACATGGGTACATTTCAACTCAGAACTCCACCAACCAGCATAAAACGAAAATAAGATAATAATATACTCCAAAAAATAACATACACGGACCAAATGTTAAGAGCAAAAGCAATATTTATGAAAGAAACACAAAAAAGTGATGTACCAAAGCTGTAAAATGTAAGAAGGGTGTTTCTTACGTCAGTCACAGTGTCGTACTGACTGACAACAATCATGGTCTTAAAATGTGCCACGTATCGTCGTACTCTGTCGTACTGACTTGCTACCTGTTGTATTAATATATTGTTTTTGAAATTATTTTTAAATTTTATTTCATAGTTTACTATTTTGCCATTATCAAAAACAAATTAGAAAAGAGGGATTTTAACGCTTGATCCATCATCCATGTTATACAAATATGACCCATCGTGATAAAATGATAATTAAACCCTAGTTATCCTAAATTGAAAGACGAACAAGACAAATGCAATTTTGAATGTCATCAGATTTTATCCTAATTTCATATGCGAGAAAATCATCGTCCTCAACAGAGAGATATTAATCGGTTTGAAAGCCACCATCGGGAAGAAGGTCACTTGACCAGATCTGTATTTACAGGCAAGAGAAAGAGACGGAGTGAAAGTTATCATCTACAACAGAAAGAAGGTCATCCCTGATTGGAATTTTGTCACTTTTCTTCTCGTTCATGCCATTTTTTTTTCGTCTCGTTCACGTTTCTTCTCGTTCATGCCATTTTACTATAATTTTGTCGAATTACTTCTCATTCATGTCATTTATACTATAAATTTGTGTCTGGTTTCTGAATTTGTGTTTAGACTTTACTAATGATTATGAAGAAGTGGTAGTGAAGGTATGATATTTTTGTCCATTCTAATATTTTATGTAATGTATTATTGCTTGCGATGGTGATTAACATAGATACGCTTCAACCTTTCATTCTTACATCTTGTTGCCGTCTCTGTTTGAGTATGCGTGAATTGATGAGGGGTTTTTGGTCATTTGGTAATCCCTGTATTGTAGATCTTAAAATCATGAAAAACAATATTTATTCTGCTTCTGAAACATGGTATTAGTAGGCCCACTGACTTCTCCCACTGTTTATTGGATTATATGTGGTGATTTTAGTTTAAACTTGGTAGCCAAGAGGATATAATGTTGCCTTGGATTTCTGTTGCATAAATTAGTGGCTAAATATGTATAAAATTATGGATTTACATCCCCCATTTATTTTTTCTTACTAAATATCTAGATTAGCATCTATTTGTAGATTGTGATTCTCCTCTCGTGATATAAACTCGCAATTTACCCGATGTTCAATCATAAAGGCTAAAGCGAGTCATCTTGTAATTTGTTCAGTGGTATATTATGAATGGAAAAATCGGTGAATTATACAGTTTAGTATGGTGTGCTGTTTGTTTTCGTCTGATTTTTGTACGTGAATCCACTCTTTCTGTCATCTTTTGTGAACAGTTAGGGGAAGAATTGTGGTTTACAGTCGGGGGTCAACACATACCTTTTGGTGCATCACCACATGTATCAACTTTTCAAATTAAATTTGCTTCTGCCAAATTTTCAAATCTGCAGATGTGTTCAGCCATCTTCAAATTTGGTCTTAAATTGTCCTTGCATGTCTTGCCACCAATATTGCTACTGATTTCATAATCCAATATTGGGCATACATTGGTTTTTAAAAGCATTTACTGAAATAATTGAATCTAAACTTTATAATATTGAGATTTATAGTCAAGAGAATATTGTTGCTAATTTTGTTAGATTGATTATTGGATATGGTCTACTTTCCAATTGTGCTTGAGCTGCTTCTGCAGTTTCTTTGAATCTCTGAAATTCCAATTGAGTTTTTTCAAGAACTTATTGTTAGAGCTCTTACTTGTGCAATAGATCATGTGATTAAGGTTGATGAGAATACTAAGGCTAGAACTATGTGGCACTATGCAACTTTGATTCATACATTGGTGGAGAGGATGTGGTATATTTGCAAGCTTATTGTAAGAGTCTTCCATGCCTTCTATGCATTGACTTGAGAGATCCATCATATGCATTTGGAGCCTAAACACTTTGAGCGTTCGAGTGAATCTTTTGTGAGGTGTTTAGATCCTTTGTGTTTTGAATTCAATTCAATTGTTGATGTGATTTACAAGTAATGGTGAATGAGAATTCTCTTGAAAAATGTTTTCATTGCATGAAAAAAGTTTTGGATGAGCAAAGGAAGGTGAGAGTAAGAAAATGAGTTGAGATGATGAGTTTGAACTTTGGCATGCTTGAGGACAAGCTTTGTCCAAATGTGGGGGAATTTGATAGATTGCATAAAGTGTATATTTATTGTCATATTTTTCCCCCAAGTTTTAGGTTAGGTATCAATTAATCCTTCAGTATTTGTTTTGATCAAGTTTCATATTGTGTAGGTACAATAAGGATTAAATTGGTGTCTAATATCATTTGGAGTGATTTTTGAAGTTGAAATAGAGTCTCCAAAGAAAGATGAATCAGAAGAAGTCTCCTCATAATGCATGGTCACGACCTAAGGTTCAAAGAAAAATTCTCAAAAGTGGCGCCCGAATCTCATCTCAAGGCTCGAATTTATTCTTCCAATTTATTTTGGAGTCCAATATATTTGGGTCTTATCTCAAATTTGAATTTGCGCAAGTTGTGAATGACATTAAAATTTTTAGACATTGAGATTTATTTATTTATCATTTTATTTTATGTATTATAGTTGAAGAATTTATGGTTGGTTCTATATTTGATTGTGGTGTTATTGATGAATTTACGTCGTGCCTCGATTATTCAATTTATTTGGTTCTTGATATGATATGCAAAATGCCCAATTTATGCTTGCCATTTTTCTAGGAAAAGTTCATTTTACGTCCTGTAAGTGCCTGTTTGCAAGAATTAGTTCCACTAAAAAAGTGCTATTAAATAATTTTTGTAGCAAGATTAAAAATGAGGAGTGTCAAGCATTAGTTCCACTAAAAAAGGACTATTAAGTAATTTTTGTAGCAAAATAAAAAATGAGAAGTGTTTTGAAATAAAGGGATGTTAAGAGGTGATTAAAAAAGGAATGTGTTTGCAAAAGAATCACTTAATTTATAAAAGTAACATTTGAAAAGAAATGTGTTTTGCCTAGGGGTGTGTGAGAAGTGATTAAGGAGAAGTTAGAAGTAGAAAATTACTGCTTGGACAAATTAGATTTTAAGCACTTAAAAAAGTGGTTGCAAATAGGTTTTAAGTGATTTTTTTTAAAAAAAAAAGTGTTTTTGCTTTTACCATAGTGCTTGCAAACATGCACTAAGTTTGGCTCATTTCGAAATAAATTCCTTTATGTTTTGGCTCTATCATAATTTTTAGTATTTTAATAATTTAAATGTCTTATTTGGTTAAATTTTTATTTTTAGATTCAAAATTTTTTATTTACATATTTTATTTGGTGTATTTTTTATTTATATAAATTTTTCGTTTATAGATTTGTTAATATAATTTTCAAAATTTATAGATTTGTTAACATAAATAAATATAAATGATCAAAGTTGGACTAAAAAGGGATGAAAATTAGTAACTTGGCCGGAATCCCCAAATAATTCCACTAGTGCGAGCCAAACGTGTGGCTTTCCGGTCACTTTAAAATTTTCCAACGAAAAAGGACCTAAATTGATCAAAAAATGATGAAAATCGTACACCCTAGGACCAATAATGATAAAACACAAACATAGAGGATTTATTTTGAAATGGACCAAACTTACAGGACAAAAATAAAATACCCCCTCTTATTTTTACTCCTAAAAGTGATGAATTCACCTTCAATATAGGTGACCCAATGAAACTGCTTTGTAAATAATAGAATAGACAACAACATATAGTAATTATCATATCAAATAAAAAAAAATCGAATAAATAATCTCAAATAAAACATACATTAAGAAATTTAACTACAACTGTATATATATTTATAAAACTACATGTTTCAAGCCATCAAAGGTAATCAGATTTCCTTTGTGGATTAAAACAACATTGTATTCTGGGTGTCAGTTGCCTTCATCCTTGCTTTTACCTTTTCTCTTCATTCCAACTATCTTTTTCCTGTTTTGGCCTCTGAAACACGATGACTTTGCATAGAATACATAGTTAACAATAGTATATTAATAAATTTGTTCTAAGATTTAGCTATATGTATATTAACAATAGTCATGATACTATCAGCTAACTAGTGCTATCAAGAATTCTTTTCAAGTACAAGAAAGTAATGTCATCAAGAGGAAGAATAATTACACAAGTTTTAATTGAAAGCTAATTAGTAATATAATATAACCTAGCTAATGGATTATCACTAAACTATACACTTAGAGCTCGTTTGGTAGCATGTATATGATTAGATAAGATACTTTAAACAATGATTCATTAAACAAGTTTTATCTATATATCTTTTATTTGGTACAAATAATTATGCAAGTGACGTATTTTATACTTCTTTTGGTAGCTTTTTAAAATTTATTGATAAATTTAAAATAGTCATTATTACCCTCCATATTTTAGTATATTTTATACCATCACTAAATATTGTTCTGTATTTAACATCTCTCAGCTCCTCAATTGTTCTTCCTCTCCCCACCGCACCCTCAACCCATATGCCGGTTTCCTGCCACCAGTTGCACCGCCATGGACGGTGGAAAGTTGCCTGAAACCTGTTTCAGGTCCTGATTGATCGGTGCAAGGGCTCAGAGGCCAGTCACTGGAAAAACAAAAACATTAACGATTAACCAACCACATAATTCTTTACCGAGCCATCTTCATCCATACAAACTTAATCAAAAACTGAAAAATATAAGTTCCATAATCTACAACATATATAATATTAAAAGAATGAGGAACATTGTCATACTATTTCTCTAACAGAAAATGCTATTATAATATGTGGGATATAAATACTGGAAATATTATGTAATTAGAAAATGCCTATAATTTCAATGCCCTCCATAAGCCATAGCACCAATAATATTATGTAAATAGTATCTAACATATGAACAGAGCAATCTGACTTAAATCTGGAGTAATAAATTGAAGGGTTTGACTCATCTTTAACATGAGAGCAAACACAATCTGATCAGATTAAGAGGAGGAGAACATTTTGCCAATATACTTCATACAATCTAATTCCACAATTCATGCATGAAGAGAACATTACGATGAATAATAAAAAAAAAATGTCGTCTCTATCATTATCCAGGGAAAAAACTTCAGAAAAACTGCTATTAGTGTACACTTTTTGTAATCCAAATTTGATTTCATATAATCATTAGCCTAATGAATTAAAATCTTTACCCAATTAAAAGAGGTGAGAACTTCAAAAACTTCATCCTTGTTCAACAATTGACCTGAAATTTACAAACTGAAAATTAATACATGCTAGAATTCATGAGTAGGCGGTTATCGTATCTGGGCCGCCGAGGTGCATAAGAAGAAAAATGTGCCCAGAACACCATTATTAAACTTTACAAAAAAGATAAGGCCTAGATTATTAAACTGGTATATATCCGATCACTTGCTTTGGCCTTTAAAACAAAGAATAAAACACTTGGCCGAAAACTCATTTGAACACTTAAATGGCATGATGTCTCTATTGTAACAACTCAGCACGACCAACTTGAATTCTAGACACAAACAAGTCTACAATTAGTTACAAGATAGACTGTATAACATTGAATCTGATGCCTATTATCCATTTTGTACAAACAATAAAAATAAATTCAACATGTTTCGAACCACCGAAAAATTCAGGATAATTTGCTGAAAACATTCTTTTGTTTCATGTCACTATTGAAGGAAACTAAAATCAAAATTCAACTAAAAGAACATATGAAAATTAAAAATAGAGAAAACATGTTCGATACTGAGAGGGTTGGCATATATACCTAATTGCAGTGAGAATCTACTCCAAAAGACTCCGATTCAGAGTAATATAGTGGAATAAAAACCCTAATTACACTCTTCAAATCGCGACCCTAATATTTACCAGAAAATAACGAACCCAGAAATATCAATAGGGGTAATGGTGGCGGAGGATAGCAGCGGTACTGGTGGCGGAGGATAACGGCAGTCTTGGTGGCGGAGGATAACGGCAGTCTTGGTGGCGGAGGATGGCAGTATTGGTGGCGGAGGGAGCGGCGGGTTATAAAAAAAAATTGTTATGTTCTTAAATCACGACGAAGAATTTATTAGTTTTATGTTAAATTATTTTTTTAATAAAATGTGTTATAAGGACAATTTTATAAATTGATAATTGTATACTTTAAATTATTTAATTTATTATAATTAATTTAATTTATAAATAAGATTTATGCGAAGTCGATATAAAACGTGTTGCGTGGTCATTAAATTTAAACTTTTGGATTTTAAATCTAATGACTCAAATCAACTGATTGTTGTCAGTTAGTACGACACCGTGACTGACGTAAAAAACATCCAAGTAAGAATACAAGTACAAAGAGATAATAAATACACAACGAAAAATTGTTGAAAGAAGAGAGACTAACCTGTGTGGTGACTTCAGCTAGATGGGCAGAGGAAGAGGGTGACACGTCGGCGGAGCGTGGCGGCGACGGCATTGTGGTTATGTACGGAGGGAAAACCAGAGGAGAATGAAGGTCTATTTGTTTTTTGGTGTAAGATTTTAGGCTCTAGCTCAGATTTTTTTAAGTAGAAATAAAAAGTATATTTGAATTTGTGAGTATGTTTGGTTACAAGGATATATTGTGATAAAATTGTTGAACAAAGTAAATTTGAATCTGTATGTTTGTTTGGTTGTAGTGAAAACAGAGTAAGACTATGTGTTTGCAGCATATCTATTTGCAGACTATCTGTTTGCAACATACTATTTGTGTGCTTCGCTTGATTATTTTTCAGGAAAATAAGGCCTGACGTTATCAATATTCATGAAGATAGTTCTGCTTGGTTTCTAGGAGTAATGCCCTCTACATATATTTTGCGTGTTACTGATTCTTGTCTTTACCAGATTTAATATTCGTAACTATATATTTATGCATGGCAAAATTTATATTGGTTTGATTATATATATATATACACACTAATACATATGCATATATATACTCAATTAATTCAAAATGATATTTCATTTTATGTTTAATTACCTTTATAAATTAATGACCACTATATCATTTGCTAATTAGTAATGGTGAAGAAGTGAGAATATATCCACTTTCATAACTAACTAGTATTGTACCCGTGCTAACACACGGTCATAGTTGTCATTAAACATTCTATATGTAAAAATAATTTTTTTTTATTAATATAAAATTTTATATTGACATCTTGTTGTATTGTTTATATTCATGATAATGTGAGTTTTAAACTAACATTTTAATATTTTAAAATTATATTTCATTTTATTCATAATAATATTGATTTGCTAAAGAAAAATCTTTGCAAAGAAGAATTAATATTCTTCACTTTATAGTATTTTTTTTGGATAATTGCAAAAGATATGTTATACTCCCTGCGTCTTGATCTTGATTATCCACTTTCCATAAATAGCCGTCATAATTTTGTTTATCATTTCCAAATAAGACAATAAAACAACATTCAATACTATTATTTATCTCCATCAAACTCATTTTACACCATTTAATACTATTATTTCCCTCCACCAAACCCACTTTACCCACTATACACCATTTAATACTATTACCTTCTATTTTTTCTTAATCTCCATGACTATAGTAAATGGATAATAAAAAATAGGACGGATAGAGTAATTGATAAAACCTTTAAACATTAGGACAATTGGACTATATGTTGTACTCCCTACGTCCTGATCTTTTGCAATTTAATCCAAAAAATACTATAAAGTGAAGAATATTAATTCTTCTTTACAAAGATTCTTTTTAGCAAATCAATATTGTTTGAATAAAATGAAATATAATTTTAAAATATTAAACTCTTAGTTTAAAACTCACATTATCATGGATATAAATAATACAACAAGATGTCAATATAAAATTTTATATTAATAAAAAATTATTATTTTAACATATAGAATTTTTTATGATATATTGTGATAAAATTGTTGAACAAAGTTAATTTGAGTATATTTGCCCTTCTTTTGTAGCAAATGATATATTGATCATTAATTTATAAAGGTAATTAAACATAAAATGAAATATCATATTGAATTAATTGAGTATATATATGCGTATGTATTAGTGTATATATATATATATATATATATATATATATATATATAATCAAACCAATATAAATTTTGCCATGCATAAATATATAGTTACGAATATTAAATCTGGTAAAGACAAGAATCAGTAACACGTAAAATATATGTAGAGGGCATTACTCCTAGAAACCAAGCAGAACTTTCTTCATGAATATTGATAACGTCAGGCCTTATTTTCCTGAAAAATAATCAAGCGAAGCACACAAATAGTATGTTGCAAACAGATAGTCTGCAAATAGATATGCTGCAAACACATAGTCTTACTCTGTTTTCACTACAACCAAACAAACATACAGATTCAAATTTACTTTGTTCAACAATTTTATCACAATATATCCTTGTAACCAAACATACACACAAATTCAAATTTACTTTTTATTTCTACTTAAAAGAATTTGAGCTAGAGCCTAAAACCTTACACCCAAAAACAAACAGACCTTCATTCTCCTCTGGGTTTCCCTCCGTACTTAACCACAATGACGCCGCCGCCACGCTCCGCCGCCGTGTCACCCTCTCCTCCTCCCATCTAGCTGAAGTCACCACAAAGGTTAGTCTCTCTTCTTTCAACATTTTTTCGTTGTGTATTTATTATCTCGTTGTACTTGTATTCTTACATTTTATAGCTTTGGTACATCAATTTTTTGTGTTTCTTTCATAAATATTGCTTTTGCTCTCAACATTTGGTCCGTGTATGTTATTTGCTGGAGTATATTATTATCTTATTTGCGTTTTATGCTGGTTGGTGGAGTTCTGAGATGAAATGTAGCCATGTTTTGTTTATACTTTGTTTTATAGTTTTCCAAAATTATAGTTTTCTCTTGAGTTCGAGTTGGCAAAATTAATTCCTTAATTTTTTAAATTCCTTGCATCAGTTTGCTTTTTGCTCTCAATATTTTGTTTCAGCGTATTGTTTTGAGTTTTATACTGGTTGGTGGAGTTATGAGATGAAATATCGCCATATTTTGTTTATACTCTGTTTTTAGTTTGCCTAAATTGAACGGATTAGGGATTCACTCCTAAAATCCTTCCATCCCTAAAGTATATGATTATGTAGTTGAATTAATCTGTATATGGTATTAAACTCATATTCACACTCTATTCTTGCTACCTATTTTATTTGATCAGGAGTTAAAGACTTAGATGTACAACCCAGTCCCCAAGGCCCAAAAATGAGCCAAAATTTCTTCGAAAAACTACCATCAGAAATCATAGTCAATATCCTTTCAAGACTCCGTGCCCGAAATGTCGTATGTTGCAAGTGCGTTTGCAAGCCCTGACTCGATCTCACAGGGAGGTGTGAGTTTATCAAGTCCCACCTTTCAAAATCAATCCCTATTTTGCTTATTAATGAGAACTTGGAGGAGTCAAAGTTTTACAAAATTGTTGAGGTTGAAGATGGCCTCGATCTTGAACGACGCGAGTTTCACTACAATCCACTCACCAAGTTCAATCTCCCTAATCATGGAAAGTTGTATGGCTCGGTTAATGGTTTGTTTTTCGTGCACGATGGAAGCCTCAAACCTGATGGTTTTTTTATATGCAATCCAATCACACCCGAAAATATCAAACTGGATTGCCCTCGAGAGTTTGGGCCATCTTATGATCATGTGGTGGCTTACGGATTTGGAGTGAGCAAAATTAGTGGCGACTATAAGGTGGTTAGGATTTTCCCATGAGTATCACCAAGAAGGTGATAAATATGTCAACATTTCTATACCTGAGGCGCAGATGTACACTATTGGAACGGGATAGTGGAGAATTTTAGGACCATGTGTTCCCCATTACATGTACGGTTGTCCTTGTAGCTTGGATACTCGTTACTTTGGTCCATTTATGAATTGGAATCTTCATTGGCTAGTGTACGATGAAAATGGTCCCCCGTTGATTTCTTGTTTTGATCTTGAAACAAAAAAAATTGTGACTTTTCTTCTTCTCTTACTAAAGGACTCGTGGCTGCACTTTGTGTCTTTGAGGATTCGCTGTGTTTGTGTGAAAGTGAATCTGATGCTGAAATGGTCATTTGGTTAATGAAGGAGCATGGAGATGAAAAAACTTGGGCGAAAGCTCTTGTTATAAGCAAAACCCCCGAGTTTCTCCCTTTTGACTATGTGATCGGGCTACATTTTCCTCTCAAAGTTTTCAAAGATGGTGACATCTTGTTGTAGTGGGACGGTTGTATGCTCTTCCGTTACTCCGAGAAACACAAACATAGGCCATTTGATATGGTTTGTTGGTCGTACGAGGCACTCCTTCACACCCCGAGCTTTCTTTCACTCAAGACTTTCGACATGTAGAGTGTGAGCACTTACTGACTTTGTGAAGTTTAATTGCTCCTTCTCTTATTTTCTAAAACCGCGGCTTTTTTGAATTTCTTATCGAGTAAATGATGGTTTGAATTTCTTGTTCAGTGGTTTGTACTGATCAATTTTGTGAAGATGTTTAGTACTCCTCCTAATAGCTTTTGTAGATGGTTATGTAATGAATAACACAGTGATTTGTTTTGTATACTTAATTTAATTCATTAATAAAAATATTTTTTTTGGTCCCTTGTTCCCAAATATTTTGTTCACATGTGACGTGACACATATATTAAGAGGATGAAATAATGAGTAGGGTTTTGAGGGGTAATTTTGTAAACCTTTATGAATAAAGTAAATTGATGAGTTGAATTGTGTGTATGTGTGGGAACAAAAGTAATGACATTTTGTATAAATTTGTGAATATTGTGAGGATGTTGTTTAAAAATAATTTTTTCTTTTTTAATGTTGGGAAGTACCGAAAAGGAAAGGTATGAACAAAATTATGAGACGGAGGTAGTAAACAATAATTTTTTTATTTAAACAGTAAATATTATTTTATTTTACCAATAATATATGTCATATTCTATTATTCCTAATATAATTACATCATATTCATGATTTAGCACATAAATTTATTATGAATATAAATTAATTAATATCCATTTAATCTAGAATTTATGTAGAATTAAGGATGAACTATAATGAATTAAGAATGGTTGGTCTTATAGAGATTCATAATATGTTGCGGACTCTTAACATGTCTCTACAGGACTTTGAGGGTATGCCAATCTCGATTCTAATTTTTCATCTCGGAATATATACTTAATGATGGAATTTGCGTACAACATATTAGAATTGAAGATTGGGTATGAGTATTTACTAAGTAGACTTAGTGATGAACAACGCAGTCTTTATGAATTAATACACAAGTTCATTCATTATGGTAGAGGTGGGGTATTTTTAAGGTATGAATACAGTGAAATTAGAAAAATATTTATATGGAAGAAGTTCTGTACAAATTTGAGGTCTAATGGTAAGATTGTCATTAATGTAGCATCCAGTGGTATATCTTCACTTCTCTGCTCATTCTAGGTTTGTCATTCCAATTAATGATACCGAAGATTCTATATGCAAGTTTTAATCAGGATGATCATCTTGTCGAACTCTTGATTAAGATTGATCTCAATATATAGGATGAACTTCCGATGGTGTATAGATATTGTATTGAAGCACTTCATACTACTTTGAAGGATATTATGCAGCTGGCAGATCCGTTATCTTCTAGATTGTATTTTCGTGATAAAAATGTTGTGTTTGGAGGCGATTTATGACATATATTGTCAGTTATTAAAAAAGGAACGAGACATGATATGCTCAAGCTATAATAAGTTAATCTCTTTTGTAGAAAGATTGTACCCTACTGAAACTTACAAGGAACATGTGTTGGAATTTAGAGGCATGTAAACACGTAATAAAAAATCAATAGTTTAGGGACTTTATTAAATAAAAAAATAATTTAAGGATCTTTCGAAACAAAAATTAATAGTTTAGGGGTTTTCTGAAATAAAAAATAATAGTTTAAAAACATTTTAAAACAAAATTTAATAATTTAGGGACCTAGAAAAATATTTTTCCTATATAAATTGTATGTTTTTAAAATTGACTATGAATGCACTGTGCATTCAGAACCTAAATGCATACCATACTTGGCCAAATTAATTTTACTACCAATATTATTTACATGTTAATTTCTTTTCTGATTGTATAGTTTTACACCTCAAATTCCATTTAACAACACGGGTCCCTTTTTTACTTTTTTTCTACATTTACAATTTCATCAAATATATTCGAGAAAATTAAAATTACTTATTTAAAATAATTTTACGTTTGAAAACATAAGACATTTTTAAGAGTATTTTTTATTTTTTCAAACAAGTTAAAATAGATTTGACCAATTGTTGGACCCTGGAGTTGTCGAAATAAAAAAATAAAAATTGCGGTACCCTTAATTATAAAAATTGAGTATTTTTTTTTTGTTTAATTTCTCAACTATATGATATAACATCATCACTTTAAGTGATACTATAACTCAAAAAAAAATATATTAAACATGATTAAAAATAAAAATAAAAGCGGCCTCATCATTTGCAAATTAAGTGCGTCTCTATAAATATCTTGATTTATTTGTTCATAAAAAAATAGTTTAATTAAGTGATTTTTTAGATCATCCATGACGCGGACCAATCATTTTCCACTCTTTCTAGACAAAATTTGGTTGCTTCTAATCTCAATAAACTAAAGATCGTTTTCCACTCTATCAACATTTGCACTTGAGACAATAACATTTGTAATATCTTAATCAAAGAATTGTAGAGGAGAAAGAAAGGTTAGTTGAATATATATATGACACAACGTTAACTAATATGTTGCCTATGATCAAACTTGTCTAGTCTTTCCAAACAAAGAGAAAAAGACCAATGGAATCAGGAAAGACCAATTTACAATATATATAGTACATACAAAACAACGAAAAGTGAAACAAAAAATATATATTGTTAATGGATTACTAGCTCTTAGTGGTGTCTAATCCTTCTCTGGTTAATAATTTATAAATTCGAGCCTCCGTTTGATTAGTTTTAGAAAAGAACAACCATATAGTTGACTCTCATAAACTTAATTGTGGTCATCATGATTTATCGATCTGAATTTTTTAGAAGTTTTGGGGATTTTTTTTTAAAACACGTAACTTTTGTGGGTGGTAAAAGAATGACAATATATTTACGAATCTGTAAATTAAGAATAATATTATATTTTATTTATATAAAATCAAGGGTGCAGAAGTAGGAAATCGGTAGTCGGGTGGATATGGACCGCCTAGCGCCTAGGCCGTCTAGACGTGGACTAGTCGGTTCGGTTTTCTTTTATTTTTTTTCATCTAAATGAGTTTTATTTACTACTTATCGATATATTATAACAAAATTACACTTCAAAATTAATTAACAAATTCATTATACAACAATCTAAATCTAAATAACAATTGAAACACATTTTCTTTTATATATTATCCATTATAGGGTACAAAAAAAATAATTTAACATAAAAAAACTAAATAAAATTGTGTTTTGGAATTTTAGTGTAGTGAAAATTATCAATTTTTGTCTTATCATCAATTTATTCTAAGAACAAAGTCTCTAGTTATCAAATAATACCTTAGTGTTTGCCATCTAGCTCCCGACTCGGTCGTCTAGGCGGCGCCTAGGCAAAATTGGGTCGGCCGATGACCGCCTAGCGCCTAGACGCCGCCTAGGCGGGGACTAGTCGGGGCTTTTACATCACTGTGTAAAATGAATTTTAACTTGGGCTGATTCAGTTCAAATCGACTTACATTTACATAGATTAAAAGGTATTGTTTTTAATTTACTCGGGACAAAGCCCGATTTCGATCATGACGTAAGATTTATGTGCGATATATCATTAGCTCGATTTAGGTTAATTTGGGATAATTTA
This sequence comes from Stenogyne calaminthoides, assembly GCA_037126765.1. Lineage (NCBI taxonomy): Eukaryota > Viridiplantae > Streptophyta > Magnoliopsida > Lamiales > Lamiaceae > Stenogyne > Stenogyne calaminthoides. The sequence goes on from JBBCBC010000003.1 coordinate 19,012,639, forward strand.
ACCTATATTTACATATGTTGGAATATAGAGGCACGTAAACACGTAATACATGCGCAGCGGAATTAAACAGTTCACCAACAACGAACATATAATTGCAAAATTGAATACGTATAAACATAAAGAGAAACCTTACAGTAAATCATACGCATATTTATCTACTATGGTATCCACGTAATCCCCGTTCATGAACTTGCACAGATTTGTCAGTGTTGAATCGGAGATGAATTTGCTAGGAAAATTCTTACTCTAGATCTTATGGAGAGAATAATGAATTAACGTTGTTTGTGAATTTCCCAAAAGCTTGTATATATAGGGAGACCCAGCTTAAATCTTAAGCTAGCCTGATTGGGAAATAAAATCTCTAATCATTAATTAAATTAAATCCCTTTAATTTAATTCCCCAAATATAAATCTCTACGAATTTAAATTCCATATATGTCAAATCTCTAAGATTTGATTCCATATATATTAAATCCTACAATAATATACAATATATTATTATTGGGAATTCATATTTAATTAAATTCAATTTAATTAAACATTAATAATAATTAATTCCAAATTAATCTATTATTAATTAATTCTCCATAAATTAAATATTAAATCCAATTTAACATTTAATCAACCAACTATAATCCGTAAAAGGGAACTACTTTTTTGTGTGACCCATAGGCCCTCATATATCGAGCGATTAGTCAAACTAACGGTCTTAATTGAACCCTAGACAATAAATCAGACATTCTCAATATATAAGGTACGTTGCGAGAAACGTGAAACTACCTGTAACTGAAACATGGGCTATTACGATTTCCTCCTTTCATTCACGAATACTCGATTAGTCTTGAACATGATGAAGTGTCTATTCAAATAACTTAATCAATTTATCTCTAATCACTAATTGATCATGTATGTCACACTTAGTCACAAAGTCTAAGTTGACGTGCATCGGCCGATGACTTTGATCCAATTATGATGAGAAGATGAGTATCCTCTCTAAATCCACATTGAGAAATGAATCTTATTATTGGTTCAACTACCACACACATGCACTTCGTGATGAACTCAATCCAAGTATATCTACCCATGGAAGGGTGCAAGCATTGGTCATGGTCAAAGTTCATCACTCCATACATGTCTTGCGTATTGACCTCAAGTCAAAGGAGTATCGCATCACTCCCACTAACCGAGACACCCGTAGACACATATAGTGGAAATACATCAAACGGTTTCTCGGATGGGTATACCAATACCCTCTAAGGTATTTGTGCATCCATCATGAGATACCTAGTATCTCGTAGTAAGTGAGATCTTACTACACCCTCTAAGAGTATGATGCAGATCGCACACCAATCTCCATTGCATCATCAATATCACATTCTTGATGATCCTTGATCGGGGCTATTTGAGAGTCATGCTTAAGTCATCTGAGTTCTCACAACCTTAATGACAGCAATGACTCATGGGAACACTTATATGAATAAATGCAAACAATTAAACATAATATTCAAACAAGTGTATTGCCATACATTAATATTAAATGAACTATAATATTAAATCAAACTGAATATCGTCGAGTATTATGTCCTTACAATGGATTGTCTCTAGGACACTAACACTAACAATCTCCCACTTTGACTAAAGTCAATCACCTCCATGTCTAACCCCTAGACCATCAAATGTCTAGTGTGTACATGAACACTCAGTGTTTTGGTAAAATGATCTTCCAAATTAAATATGTGGGAATACATTTTAATTATATTTCTCCTATCTTTATGATCTCCCGGATCAAATGATAAGTCTTGGTACATGCTTGTTTATGCTTGTTGATCTCGGTTCTTTTGCTTGCGCAATCGCACCAGTGTTGTCTCAATAAAAACTTTATTAGACAACTGGCACTAGAAACTACCCCTAGTTCTCTTAAGAACTATAAAATCCAGACAGCCTCCTTGAGGATTCTGATACAGCAATGTACTCAACTTCGATTGTTGAATCTGCGGTCCTTTTGCTTGAAACTATTCCAACTGACCGCCTCATTATTGAGAGTGAAACGTAACCTGACTGTGATTTGTAATCATCGTAGACGGATTGGAAACTTGCGTCAGCATAACCAGTCACTACTGGTTCTGACTGTCCACTATAGACAAGGAAACATTCTTTAGTTCGTCTAAGATACTTCAGAATGGTCTTGACAACAATCCAGTGAGACTCACCCGGATTCTGTTGGTATCTATCAGTGATGTTGATAGCGTAGGCCACGTTTGGCTTAGTGCAAGTCATGGCATACATGATTGACCCAATTGCATATGCATATGGGACATATTTCATGTACTTGATATCAGCTTCATCAGAAGGACAATCCTTCTTTGACAGTTTTATCCCATGATTTGCCGGTAGAGACCCTATCTTAGAGTTCTCTATCGCAAAACGCTTCAACACCTTGTCTACATAGGTAGACTGTGACAGCCTCAACATCCTTCTGGATCTATCCCTTTGGATCTTGATCCCTAAGATGTAGGAGGCTTCACAAAGATCCTTCACCATGAAGGTCTTCGACAACTAATCTTCAACGGACTGCATTAACGGGATATTATTTCTCAAAATCAATGTGTCATTGACATACACGATTATGAAAACAATATTCTTCCAGTGGTGTTTACAATAAACACAAGGATCATCCGAATTTCTGATGAAGTCAAAAGACTTGATAGCTTCATCAAATCGGATATTCCAACTCCTAGAAGCTTGCTTCAATCCATAAATGGATATCTTTAGCTTGCATACTAGATTAGAATTTGACTTAGATGTGAAACCTTCTGGTTGAGTCATAAGCACTTCCTTATCAATGTCTCCATTGATGAAAGTTGTTTTGACATCCATCTGTCAAATCTCATAATCACAGTGTACTGCTATTGCAAGTAAAATTCAAATGGACTTGATCTTTGCAACTAGTGAGAAGGTCTCTGTTGGGGAATACGTTGCACGGATCTATTCGGGATAAATATTTAAATACAAATTTAATTCTGATAATTATTACTAGCATGAATTAATCCTATATTAATTCAAATAATAATTCAACAACAAATCATGCATATAATTAGTTCACATAAATCCTACGCATGCAGAATTACTACGAGTTTACGTAAACGTACCTCTTGAAATGGTAATGGTCTCGTTGATTAAACACACCGAAAAACCTTCCCAAGTATTCCCTTAATCCTTGCTCGACAATCCGGTGGTAGGATGCTCGCGAACAATTAACAAAAGGAAAATAAACTTTGTTGCACCACCTTTGTAGATTTACTAATTTTTCTAGCACATGGAATTGTACTTGGGAATGAAACACTCATACCCTATTTATAGAGGGTGTTGGTCGAAAATTTGGGATAAAATAATATGGGAAAATCTTTTTCTTGATCTCCAAGAAATCTTGAATATATCTCATATATTATTTTCTCCATAATTAAAATATTCCACAAAAATCTCAACTCCTCTTTGTTATGGAAATTTCAAAAATAATAGGGAACAAGAATCCAAGATTTGGATCTTCTTGAATTTATGAGATATTCTTGTATTTCAAGAAATACATATCTTTCATAATATCTTTTCAAGAAAATCAAGAAAATCTTTCTTGCCCTTTATATTCAAAATTTTTGAAAATCTACTCTATGGATAACCAAGTGGGAGATTTCTTGAATTTAAAGAGATAATCTTGTATTCCAAGAATACATATCTTCATTCCATAACAAAATTCAAAGAAAATCTTGCTCCCCTTTTAATCCATAATTTTCAAATTTATGAGGAAAAATAAGGCAACAATATTTATTTTATTTTAAACACCTTTTTCAGTTATTGGACTTTATGTTAGGCTACTTAGGGGGCCTTTAGGAGAATTAAGATTGGACCTTCCAATGGATCTTGAATTATCAATATTGAGCCACAATATTATTCAAGCCCATAAATATTAATTAATCCCACTACATAATTAATATTGCACTATCCATCTTAACCCATATTACAGTCAATATGGCTCCAGGTTATTATTTCCAGTCAATATGGCTCTCGGCGAAAAATGTGATTTCAAGACTAAGATTGATTTCATTCTCCAATCCTTACCAAAGAGCTATAATCACCACTATGTTGAGTATCTATTGGAAGATCTAGATTATACAGTGGATGATCTTGTAAATGCTCTCACTTTGGTTGAAAGGGAAAGGGAGCGCGAGGAAAAGAACTTGGGAAAACAGAAATCTTCTTTTCATCCTAGGTCAAGTGGTGAAAAGGATGATGAAACGAGAAGAAAGTTGAACCAAGCAGACTCAACATTAAATAAGAGCATTGAATCAAGCGTGAGGAAAGTTTTGGAAAGCGGCAGAGTAGGACACTCGAGGTCAGCCTATTCCAAACCCAAAAGGAATGGAAAGAAATGTAATTCTCACGCACTAGTTGTTGAAACTTGCTTAGCGGCGTATGCCTCCCATTTATGGGTAGTGGATACGGGATCCACTGATCATGTTTGTTTCACTTTATAGGGGTTCAAGCGGACCCGACAACTTAGTGAGAGTGAGATCCTCATCACACTGGCCAATGCTACGAGAGTGGCAGCTGAAGCAGTGGGAGAAGTGCACCTGTCTTTTGAAGACAGAGTTTTAATTTTAAGAGATGTTCTTTACGTTCCGAATTTTAGAAAGAATTTAATTTTAGTTTCTAAACTTTTTCTTGATGGATATTCGGTTGCTTTTAATAAAGTTGTTACCATTTCTCTTTTTGATAAATTTATCTGTCATGGAACGTTGTCGAATAATCTCTATACAATTAACTGTGCACACCACTCACGAAATGCATCCTATAACACATCAACTATTTCCGAGAAAAGAAAATATTCATCAGACGTGAACGAGACACTTTTATGGCATCTAAGATTGGGACATATTAATTCAAAGAGGATCCAAAGGTTGGTGAAAGACGGTTCACTGGAGTTTCTCCAAGTCGAATGAATTCCAACCTGCGAATCATGTTTGGAGGGTAAAATGACCAAGAGGGCATTCGGAGCCAAGGGGAATAGAGGCAAAGAAGTGTTAGAAATCGTTCACACAGATGTATGTGGTCCAATGTCAACCAAAGCAAGAGGAGGTTATGAGTATTTCGTCACTTTTATTGATGACTACTCAAGGTAAGGTTATATTTTCCTTATGAAGCATAAATCTGAGACCTTTGAGAAATTCAAAGAATTTAAGGCTCAAGCAGAGAATCATAGGGAAAAACGTATCAAGTCTCTACGATCCGATCGTGGAGGCGAATACCTCAGCGATGAGTTTTTGAACTACTTGTCTGATAAAGGTATTGCATCCCAGCTAACTGCACCCGGAACCCCTCAACAAAACGGGGTTGTAGAGCGAAGAAACAGAACTCTTTTGGAAATGGTTAGATCTATGATGAGTTATGCGGATCTTCCCAAGTCGTTCTGGGGTCATGCCTTGGAAACAGCAGCCTACATTCTGAACTTGGTGCCATCCAAATCGGTTCCCAAAACTCCCAAAGAATTGTGGACCGGACGCAAGCCCAGTTTGAGACACATGAAGATTTGGGGGTGTCCGGCCTATGTGTTGGACAAGGAAGCCGGTAAATTGGATCCTCGATCAGAATTAAGGTTGTTTGTGGGATACCCCGAGGGAACAAAAGGGTGTATGTTATATGGTCCCGAAGATCAAAAGGTGGTAATAAGCACCCGCTTTAGATTTTTGGAAGAAGACTATATGAACGAAAGAAGACCCAGAAGTGAGATTACCTTAAATGAGCTAAGGGGGCTAACCTCAGTGCCAACTGTACAAGATGACATACCAAATGACACACTTACACAATCGGAACCTCGTCGTAGTGGGAGGGTTGTGAAACAGCCCGTGAGATTCATGGGGATAGGAGAGTCCTCGGACTTGATCCCCGGTCAAGACGAATCAGACCCATGGACATATGACGAGGCAATCCAAGACAAGGATGCAGTTTCAAACAAAGAATGAAAGCCGAAATGGGTTCTATGGATCATAACAGAGTGTGGGAGCTAGTCGAACCACTTAATGGGGTCAAACCCATTGGTTGCAAGTGGGTGTACAAGAGAAAAAGAGGACCGGACGGGAAAATGTAAACCTTCAAGTCCATCCTTTTTTGCCCGTAGCCATGCTCGAGTCCATCCGAATTCTCTTATCGATTGTTGCGCATCTCGACTTTGAAATCTGGCAAATGGATGTCAAGACAGCTTTCCTTAACGAAAGTCTTGATGAAGAGATCTATATGCAACAACCTCAAGGCTTCATTTAAAAAGGCCAAGAACACCTAGTTTGTAAGCTCATGAAGTCCATTTACGGACTCAAACAGGCATCCAGAGCTTGGAACCAATGTTTTGATCATGTTATAAAGTCTTATGGGGTTTGATCAAAACGAGTTCGAAAGTTGTGTGTTCAAAAAGCGTGTCGGAACTGCATTGGTATTCTTAGTACTATCGTGAAGCGACATTCGATCATCGGGAACGATGTAAAAGGTGTTATCGGGCGTAAGGGCATGACTTTCAAAAACAGGTTTGATATAAAGGATTTGGGGAAGCGCGACACATCCTTGGGATCAAGATCTTTCGAGATCGCAAGAAAATGATGATAGGCTTGTCGCAAGCTTCATACATAGACACCGTCTTGAAACGATTCAAAGATGCAGATTCCAAGGCCCGTACCTTTCGGACATGGAATCCATCTACCAAGAAAATGTGCCCTAAGACAAAAAAAGAAGATAGATGACATGAAAGGCATTCCATATGCTTTTATTTTGTCGGAAGCCTTATGTATGCAATCTTTGTGTATGCGAGACCCGGATATCCGCTTTGCTGTTGGCATGGTGGCAAGATATCAAAGTAACCCGGGGAAAGAACATTGGACGGCAGTTAAAAAGATTCTGAAGTATCTGAAAAGAACTCGAGATAGAATGTTAATTTATCAGTCAGATAATCTAATCCCCATCGGCTACACGGACTCGGATTTCCAATCAGACTTAGATTCCAGAAAATCTATCTCCGGTAGTGTGTTTTGCATGGGGGGAGGAGCCATGACATGGAGAAGCGTCAGCGTAAATCGTCGTAGATTCTTCCATGGAAGTTTAATAAGCGAAGGCAAAAAAGTTGTTGTTGGGATTATCTTTGGAAAGTATGCTTTTACTTTCTATAATAAAAACTGAATTTCGGACTTATTTACTGGAATAAAATGTTTATCACTGATGCTTTAAATATCATCGAATGTTACATATATTTACTGCATAACTGTTCAATAAATCGTACGTGTTACATTGTAGTTAATTTAGTGATACCAGATCACAGAAGATTAAATTAACAGTCCCTTGTAACTAAAAGTACACCATTCACGACCTAGATGGAAATGAACAATCCATTGTGAAAGGTTGAAGTGTAAGGCTCGGATTGACTTGTCTTGACCAAGAGATTACACTAGTACATGACTGATGCACTGAATAGGACCTACAGGAGGACAAATTCTTCAGAACTGAACAAGGAAGAATTAGACCTCAGTGTTTCGTTATTTCTTAATCTTCGTTCCTTAAATAGGATCACGTGTGGTTGGTAACTATTGCTTTAACTTATCATGGGTAGAGAATCAACGAGATTCAATACTTTTTATCTTGGGCAATATTATTGGTCACATATGATTGCTAAGATTTAATACGGAGAATCGTGTGCAAGTACGCTTGTTCGATTTGCCCCCTTGGGAGGTTCATAAGCTTTATCATACCAAATTTTGCAAGTGGAACTAGTTTCCGGTATGGATAATAATGTTGAACCGTTCCTTAACCAAGGACAAAAGATATTAATTAATGGAAAGTTATTTCAGTGGCTTGAATTAATTAATGTGCTAGATAATCTTAAACACGGGAAATAATAACCGGGAGCCATATTGACTGTAATACGGGTTAAGATGGATAGTGCAATATTAATTATGTAGTGGGATTAATTAATATTTATGGGCTTGAATAATATTGTGGCTCAATATTGATAATTCAAGATCCATTGGAAGGTCCAATCTTAATTCTCCTAAATGCCCCCTAAGTAGCCCAACATATAGTTCAATAACTGAAAAATGTGTTTAAAATAAAATAAACATTTTGCCTAATTTTTTCCTTGAAATTCGAAATTTATGGATAAAAATGGGAGAAAGATTTTCTTTGAATTTTGTTATGGAATGAAGATATGTATTCTTGGAATACAAGATTATCTCATTAAATTCAAGAAATCTCCCACTTGGTTATCCATAGGGAAATTTTAGAAAATTTTTATAATTAAGGGAAAGAAAGATTTTCTTGATTTTCTTGAAAAAATATTATGAAAGATATGTATTTCTTGAAATACAAGAATATCTCATAAATTCAAGAAGATCCAAATATTGGATTCTTGCCCTATAATTTTCAAAATTAATCCATAACAAAGAGTAGGTGGGATTTTGTGGAATATTATAATTATGGGAAAAAGAATATAGGAGATATATTCAAGATTTCTTGGAGATCAAGAAAAGATTTTCCCACATTGTTTTTGCCCTAAAAATTCGACCACCTCCACTCTATAAATAGGGGATGATTCTTTCATTCCCAAGCACAATTCCATGTGCTGGAAAAATTAGTAAATCCACAAAGGTGGTGCAACATAATTTATTTTCCTTTTGTTAATTGTTCGCAAGCGTCCTACCACCGGATAGTCGAGCAAGGATTAAGGGAATACTTGGGAAGTTCTTTTGGTGTGTCTAATAAACAAATTCATTGCCTTCCCAAGATGTACGTTCACGTAAACTCGTAGAATTCCGCATGCGTAGGATTTACGTGATTTAATTATATGCATGATTTGTTGTTGGATTATTATTTGAATTAATATAGGATTAATTCATGCTAGTGATAATTATGAGAATTAAATTTGTATTTAAATATTCATCCCGAATAGATCTGTGCAACTTATTCCCCAACAGCGGTTTGGCTCAAGAACTTCCTAGTGGACATGAATGTAGTTCCGAATTTGCCTAGCAGAATCACTGTTTATTGTGACAATGCCGGAGCAGTTGCAAATTCAAGTGAACCAAGAGCCCACAAGGCCAGCAAACACATTGAAAAAAAATACCATCTTATACTAGATATCGTTAAGAGAGGAGATATAGAGGTGGCAAAGATAGCGTTAGAAGATAACCTAGCAGATCCATTCACAAAGGGTCTGCCTCTGAATACATTCGAGAGACATGTGGAAGGAATGGGTGTCAAGACCATTGCCAATCTGCTTTGAGTATAAGTGGGAGAAATTATTAGGTTCGTGTAGGTGACATTAGATGTCACGTATTAGGAACTACACGAGACATGTTGTAGTATACTTAAAAGCAGACTTTGAGTATAAGTGGGAGATTGTTGGGATTATACTGGAAAGTATGCTTTTACTTTGTATAATCAAAACTGAATTTCGGACTTATTTACTGAAATAAATTGTTTATCAGTAAAGCTTTAAATATCATTGAATGTTACATATATTTCTTTGATAACTATTCAATAAATAAGACGTGTTACATTGTAGTTAATTTAGTGATACCGGATCACGAAGATTAAATTAACGGTCCCTTGTAACCAAAAAGTACACCATTCACGACCTAGATGGAAATGAACAATCCATCGTGAAAGGTTGAAGTGTAAGGCTCGAGATTGGCTTGTCTTGACCAAGAGATTACACTAGTGCATAGTGATCGATTTGAATAGGACCCTCTGAGGAGGACAAATTCTTGAAGCGAACAAGGAAGAATTAGACCTCGGTGGTTCGTTATTTCTTAATCTTTCGCCCCTTAAATAGGATCACGTGTGGTTGGTAACTATTGCTTTGACTTATCATGGGTAGAGAATCAACGAGATTCAATACTTTTTTATCTTGGACAATATTATTGGTCACATGCGATTGCTAAGATTTAATACGGAGAATCGTGTGCAAGCACGCTTTGTTCGATTTGCCCCCCTTGGGAGGTTCATAAGCTTTATCATACCAAATCTTGCAAGTGGAACTAGTTTTAGGTATGGATAATAATGTTGAACCGATTTCTTAAAAAAAGGACAAAATATATTAATTAATGGAAAGCTATTTCAGTGGCTTGAATTAATTAGTGGGCTAGATAATCTTAAACACGGGAAATAATAACCGGGAGCCATATTGACTGTAATATGGGTTAAGATGGATAGTGCAATATTAATTATGTAGTGAGATTAATTAATATTTATGGGCTTGAATAATATTGTGGCTCAATATTGATAATTCAAGATCCATTGGAAGGTCCAATCTTAATTCTCCTAAATGCCCCCTAAGTAGCCCAACATATAGTTCAATAACTGAAAAATGTGTTTAAAATAAAATAAACATTTTGCCTAATTTTTTCCTTGAAATTCGAAATTTATGGATAAAAATGGGAGAAAGATTTTCTTTGAATTTTGTTATGGAATGAAGATATGTATTCTTGGAATACAAGATTATCTCATTAAATTCAAGAAATCTCCCACTTGGTTATCCATAGGGAAATTTTAGAAAATTTTTATAATTAAGGGAAAGAAAGATTTTCTTGATTTTCTTGAAAAGATATTATGAAAGATATGTATTTCTTGAAATACAAGAATATCTCATAAATTCAAGAAGATCCAAATCTTGAAATCTTGTTCCCTATATTTCGAAAATTCCATAACAAAGAGGAGTTGGGATTTTTGTGAAATATTTTAATTATGGAGAAAAGAATATATGAGATATATTCAAGATTTCTTGGAGATCAAGAAAAAGGTTTTCCCATATTATTTTATCCCAAATTTTCGACCACCACACCTCTATTGGGATTATACTGGAACGTATTCTTTTACTTTGTATAATCAAAACTGAATTTCAGACTTATTTACTGAAATAAATTGTTTGTCGTTGATGCTTTAAATATCATCGAATGTTACATATATTTACTGCATAACTGTTCAATAAATAGTATGTGTTACATTGTAGTTAATTTAGTGATACCAGATCACAGAAGATTAAATTAACAGTCCCTTGTAACTAAAAGTACACCATTCACGACCTAGATGGAAATGAACAATCCATCGCGAAAGGTTGAAGTGTAAGGCTCGGATTGGCTTGTCTTGACCAAGAGATTACACTAGTGCATGACTGATGCACTGAATAAAACCTACAGGATGATAAATTCTTCAGAACTGAACAAGGAAGAATTAGACCTCAATGGTTCGTTATTTCTTAATCTTCGTTCCTTAAATAGGATCACTTGTGATTGGTAATATTGCTTTGACTTATCATGGGTAGATAATCAACGTGATTCAATACTTTTTATCTTGGGCAATATTATTGGTCACATGTGATTGCTAAGATTTAATACGGAGAATCGTGTGCAAGTACGCTTGTTCGATTTGTCCCCTTGGGAGGTTCATAAGCTTTATCATACCAAATCTTGCAAGTGAAACTAGTTTCCGGTATGGATAATAATGTTGAATCGTTCCTTGACCAAGGATAAAATATATTAATTAACGGAAAGCTATTTCAGTGGCTTGAATTAATTAATGGGCTAGATAATCTTAAACACGGGAAATAATAACCGGGAGCCATATTGACTGTAATATGGGTTAAGATGGATAGTGCAATATTAATTATGTAGTGAGATTAATTAATATTTATGGGCTTGAATAATATTGTGGCTCAATATTGATAATTCAAGATCCATTAGAAGGTCCAATCTTAATTCTCCTAAAGGCCCCCTAAGTAGCCCAACATATAGTCCAATAACTTAAAAAGGTGTTTAAAATAAATAAATATTGTTGTTTATTTTTTTCCATTATTTTCTAAATTTATGGATAAAAAGGGGAGAAAGATTTTCTTTGAATTTTGTTATGAAATGAAGATATGTATTCTTGGAATTTAAGATTATCTCATTAAATTCAAGAAATCTCCCACTTGGTTATTCATGAAGAAAATTTCAAAAATTTTGAATATAAAGGGCAAGAAAGATTTTCATGATTTTCTTGAAAAGATATTATGAAAGATATCTATTTCTTGAAATACAAGAATATCTCATAAATTCAAGAAGATCCAAATCTTGAAATCTTGTTCCCTATATTTCGAAAATTCCATAACAAAGAGGAGTTGGGATTTTTGTGAAATATTTTAATTATGGAGAAAAGAATATATGAGATATATTCAAGATTTCTTGGAGATCAAGAAAAATATTTTCCCATATTATTTTATCCCAAATTTTCGACCACCACACCTCTATAAATAGGGGATGAGTGTTTCATTCCCAAGTACAATTTCATGTGCTGAAAAAATTAGTAAATCCACAAAGGTGGTGCAATAAAGTTTATTTTCCTTTTGTTAATTGTTCGCGAGCATCCTACCACCGAATTGTCGAGCAAGGATTAAGGGAATACTTGGGAAGGTTTTTTTGGTGTGTCTAATCAACGAGGCCATTGCCATTCCAAGAGGTACGTTCACGTTAACTCGTAGTAATTCCGCATGCGTAGGATTTACGTGAACTGTTTATATGCATGATTTGTTGTTGAATTATTATTTGAATTAATATATGATTAATTCATGCTAGTAATAATTGTTAGAATTAAATTTGTATTTAAATATTCATCCCGAATAGATCCGTGCAATTAATTCCCCAACAAACCTAGCTTTGTAAGTTTGTACTTTGCCATTTGCATTGGTCTTTTGCATGAAGACTCAATCGCAACATATGGGTCTTACCCCTTTAGGCAACTCAACCAAGTCCTAGACTTGATTGGTGTACATCGAGTCCATCTCGAATTTCATGGCTTCATGCCACTTCCCTAAATCAATATCTGATATTGTTTCTGAATAAGTATTAGGATCGTTCTTATCCGGTATGTCCACATTAACTAATTCCTCCAAGAGGTAACCTTATCTAATGGGCGGATTACAATTCCTAATATACTTACGGAGCTGTGGTTGTGCAGGCTGTACATTCTGATCGTGAAAATTTTTGTGGTGCATCGATTTCATCAATGTCCGAAGAGTCCTCAAGAGCTACACTTTCAGATGCCTCTTGGGCGGGAGTTTGAACTATGTTGTTCTCATTCAGCCCACTTGAAGGTTTTTGCACTGGCAAGCCTACTCCAATTACGCTCCCACTGGCTGAAAGACGATCACCTAGTGAAAGACTCCCACAGTGAAAGTCGTTGAATGCTCCCACTGATTTCTTGTCATGTTGCTTTGACAAGATATCAGTCTCTTTGTTAATTTGTGGTTCTTGAATTTCTTCAAGTTCTATCAGCTTATGACTTTGTTCCTTAAGGACATAGTCTTCTTCGAGGAACTTGGTCTGCCTTTCTTAGGTAGATAGAAGTAATATCCTTTAGTTTCTTTAGGATATCCCACAAAGTAACCTTTTTCACCTTTTGATTCCAACTTGTCGGTAAGCATCCTTTTCACAATCATGGGGCAACCCCATGTTAGATATGTGTAAAAGTTTGCTTCCTGCCACACCACGGTTCATATGGTGTATGCTCAACCGATTTAGATGGAATCCTATTCAGAATGTAAATTGAGATTTGTAACGCATATCCCATAAGAATGTTGGAAGACAGGAAAAGTTCATCATGGACCTCACCATGTCTAACAGGGTTTGGTTTCTTCTCTTGGACACACCGTTCATCTGAGTGTTCCGGGAGTAGTCCATTGTGACTGGATTCCATATAACTTCAAGTAATTAGTGAATTCATGGCTAAGGTATTCACCTCCTCGATCCGATCGAAGAGTCTTGATACTCTTACCAAGTTGCTTCTCTACTTCAGCCTTAAACTCTTTGAATATCTCAAAAGATTCGGATCTGTGTTTCATAAGATACACGTATCCGTATCTAGAGAAATCATCAGTAAAAATGATGAAGTAGCCGAAGTGACCCCTAGCTAGAGTGGGCAATGGTCCACAAACGTCGTTGTAGATCAACTCTAGAACTTCTTTGGCATGCACCCCTTTCCTAGAAAATGGTCTATTGATCATCTTGCCCATGAGATAAGATTCACAATCTCCATAAGACTCACAGTGGAATGGGGTTAAGTAGTCTAACTTTCTTAACCTTGCAATTATTTTCTCATTTACATGGTCAAGTTCTACAATGTCATAAGTAAGTCGGGTTTACATGATTACTAAGTTTGAGTCTTTTATTTTGTATATTAAGAACATCATATCCATAATGCAACAATTACATGTTGCGAGTAATAGAAAGAACTAGATGACTATCATTAAGTTCTAATCTAAAATCAAAGGGTAAGTCTATACACATAGGTCCCCACACGTTCAGTTAGCAACTCTTGCTCCGTTTCCACGTGTAAGATGACTTCACCCGCCCTAACTGCCCTATGACACATGAGCCCTTTCACATTAGTGTAAATGTGAGAGCTAAATCCAGTATTCAATACCAAGCAGTTAGCGCTATTAGTGGACATGTTTATCTTAATAACAAACATACATGTTCTAGTGCTAGAAGCACCTAGTGCATTCCTTTTAGCAACTAGAACCTCATAGTCCTTCTTTCAGTGCCCTCTTCTACTTATAGTAGAGGCACACATCCTTGTCTACCCGCTTCTTCCTTTGAACACCATCATAGTGACAGTGAACTCAAAAGTCTTGACCACGTTGTGAAGTTCAGGCATGGTCGCATCCGTCTTATTCATATTGTAGTTCACAATAAAGCTAAAATATGAATCCGGGAGCGACTGCAGGATAGCATAAATGAAAATGTTGGTCTTCTAGCTCAAAGCCTAAATTACCAAGTTTCTCAATTAGGCCTATCAACATTAGCATATGAGGTGAAAATTTCCCTTCTTTAGCTAACCGACATCTGAACAGATCTCTCATCACTTCATAAATTTCAGAACGAGATTCAGAATCAAAGAGATCCTTCAAATGCTTGAGCATTAAGAAGGGACCCATTTTCTCATGTTGCCTATGTACATCGGGAGTCATGCCGAGCAACATCACATACTGAGTCTGGGAAGCATCCTCTTGATGCTTCTTCTGAGGTGCTACGTCAAATGTGGCTGCCTCGAGTACCAGCTTTAAGGGTAACCGGGATATACGTGTTCAACACGTACTCAATCTTTTCTTGCCTTAGCACCAAACACATGTTTTGGTGCTAGTCCAAAAAATTTGGCCTAGCCAATTTAGTTTGTTTCCAAAACACATCTCAATAACAGTTATATATTTCAACTAACCAAGAGAAATAAAATAAAACGGGAATTAAATATATAATTCCTATGATCAATATTCAGCAATCAAAATAAACATGTGTTGGGGAATAATTTGCGCAGATCTATTCGGGGTGAATATTTAAATACAAATTTAATTCATATAATTATTACTAGCATGAATTAATCCTATATTAATTCAAATAATAATCCAACAACAAATCATGCATATAATTAATTCACGTAAATCCTACGCATGCTGAATTCTACGAGTTTACGTGAACGTACCTCTTGGGACGACAATGATCTGGCTTATTAGACTAACCAAAAGAACTTCCCAAGTATTCCATTAATCCTTGTTCGACTATCCGGTGGTAGGACACTTGTGAACAATTAACAAACGGAAAATAAATTATGTTGCACCACCTTTGTGGATTTACTAATTTTTCCAGCACATGAAATTGTACTTGGGAATGAAAGAGTCCTCCCCTATTTATAGAGCATAGGTGGTCGAAATTTTGGGTAGAAAATAATGTGGGAAAATCTTTTCTTGATCTCCAAGAAATCTTGAATATATTTCCTATATTCTTTTTCCCATAATTATAATATTCCACAAAATCTCACCTACTCTTTGTTATGGGATATTTTCGAAAATAATAGGCAAGATTCCAAGATTTGGATCTTCTTGAATTTATGAGATATTCTTGTATTTCAAGAAATACATATCTTCCATAATATTTTTTCAAGAAAATCTTTCTTGCCCTTTATATTTCAAAAATTTCGAAATTATCTTCATGAATAACCAAGTGGAAGATTTCTTGAATTTTATGAGATAATCTTGTATTCCAAGAATACATATCTTCATTCCATAACAAAATTCAAAGGAAATATTTTTCCCCTTTTATCCATAAATTTCGAAAATATTGAGGAAAAATAAGCAACAATATTTATTTTATTTTAAACATCTTTTTCAGTTATTGGACTATATGTTGGGCTACTCAGGGGGGCTTTAGGAGAATTAAGATTGGATCTTCCAATGGATCTTGAATTATCAATATTGAGCCACAATATTATTCAAGCCCATAAATATTAATTAATCCCACTACATAATTAATATTGCACTATCCATCTTAACCCATCCGTGTTTAAGATTATCTAGCCCATTAATTAATTCAAGGCACTAAAATAGCTTTCCATTAATTAATATCTTTTATCCTTGGTCAAGGAACGGTTCAACATTATTATCCATACCGAAAACTAATTCCACTTGCAAGATTTAGTATGATAAATCTTATGAACCTCCCAAGGGGGCAAATCGAACAAGCGTACTTGCACACGATTCTCCGTATTAAATCTTAGCAATCACATGTGACCAATAATATTGCTCAAGATAAAAAGTATTGAATCTTGTTGATTCTCTACCCATGATAAGTCAAAGCAATAGTTACCAACCACACGCGATCATATTTAAGGAACGAAGATTAAGAAATAACGAACCACTGAGGTCTAATTCTTCCTTGTTCAGTTCTGAAGAATTTGTCCTCATGTAGGTCATATTCAGTGCATCAGTCATGCACTAGTGTAATCTCTTGGTCAAGACAAGCCAATTTGAGCCTTACACATCAACCTTTCACGATGGATTGTTCATTTCCATCTAGGTCGTGAATGGTGTACTTTTAGTTACAAGGGACTGTTAATTTAATCTTCTGTGATCTGGTATCACTAAATTAACTATAATGTAACACGTATTATTTAATGAACAGTTATGCAGTAAATATATGTAACATTCAATGATATTTAAAGCATCAGTGATAAATAATTTATTTCAGTAAATAAGTCCGAAATTAGGTTTTGATTATACAAAGTAAAAAACATACTTTCCAAAGATAATCCAACAATCTCCCACTTATACTCAAAGTTTGCTTTTAAGTATACTACAACATGTCTCGTGTAGTTCTAATTCGTGACATCTAATGTCACCTACACGAACCTAATAATTTCTCCCACTTATACTCAAAGCAGTTTGGCAACGGTCTTGACACCGATTCCTTCCACATGTCTCTCGAATGTATTGAGAGACCACTTTGTGAATGGATCTCGCTAGGTTGTTTTTCGACGCTATCTTTGCCACATCTATATCTCTCTCTTAATGATATCTCGTATAAGATGGTATTTCCTTTCAATGTGTTTCTTTGGCTTTGTGGGCTCGTGGTTCCCTTGAATTTGCAATCGCTTCCCGGCATTGTCACAATAAAAAGTGATGATATTTGGGCAAATTCAAACCACATTCAAGTCCACTAGGAAGTTCTTGAGCCAAACCGCTTTTTTTCGCCTCGCAGTTGACTACATATTCGCTTCCATGGTAGAATCTGCGACGCATTTTTCGCTTGACGCTTCTCCATGTCACGGCTTCTTCCCCATGCAAAAACACACTACCGAGGGTAGATTTTTCTCGAGTCTATGTCTGATTGGAAATCCGAGTCCGTGTAGTCGATGGGGATTGGACTATCTGACTGATAAATCAACATTCCATCCCGAGTTCTTTTCAGATACTTCAGAATGTTTTTAACTGCCATCCAATGTTCTTTCCCCGGGTTACTTTGATATCTTGCCACCATGCCAACGGCAAAGCAGATATCCGGTCTCATACACAGCATTGCATACATAAGGCTTCCTACAGCCAAAGCATAAGGAATGTCTCTTATGTCATCTATCACCTTTTGCGTCTTAGGGCACATTTTCTTGGATAGATGGATTCCATGTCTGAAAGGTACGAAGCCTTTCTTGGAATCTTGCATGCTGAATCGTTTCAAGACAGTGTCTATGTATGAAGCTTGCGATAAGCCTATCATCCTTTTCTTGCGATCTCGAGTGATCTTGATCCCAAGGATGTGTGCGGCTTCCCCTAAGTCCTTCATATCAAATTGTTTTGAAAGCCATGCCCTTACGTCTGATAACACCTTTACATCATTCCCGATGATTAGAATGTAAATCTCACGATAGTACTAAGAATACCAATCCGATTCCGACATGCTTTTTTGTACACACAACTTTTGAACTTGTTTTGATCGAACCCATAAGACTTTATAACATGATCAAAACATTGGTTCCAAGCTCTGGATGCCTGTTTGAGTCCGTAAATGGACTTCATGAGCTTACAAACTAGGTGTTCTTGGCCTTTTTCAATGAAGCCTTGGGGTTGTTGCATATAGATCTCTTCATCAAGACTTCCGTTAAAGAAAGTTGTCTTGACATCCATCTGCCAGATTTCAAAGTCGAGATGCGCAGCAATCGATAAGAGAATTTGGATGGACTTAAGTGTTGTGTTCGATATAATTAATCAGCATTAATCGAACACATAAGAGAGAAACGTGTAATATTCAACTATTAAAATAATCATGCTCGATGAACAAATGTGCTCGTCGCTTGTTCATCGAGCAAACAAGTTTGTTCGCCAGCTCGCCACTTGTCAACCAAGCGAGTATGCTTGCCTATGAAGTAAGTTTGTTCGCCAGCTTGCCATTTACCAACCAAGGTTGTTCAACCAGCCTACCGAGCAAACAGGTATGTTCGCCAGACTAACCGAGAAAACAGGTATGATCCTGAAAAGATGTTGATCTGATCAGTCAAACTGATCAGATCAGGGAAGGAGAAATCAGATAGCCTGAGTCAAGTGACCTCTAGGGTCAGTATGTTCGATGCTCAGATATCCTGAAGGCTCAGACAACCTGAAGGGTCAGTATGCTTAATGCTCAGACATCCTGAAGGCTCAGACATCCTGAAGGCTCAGACAACCTGAAGGGTCAATATGCTCGATGCTCAGACATCCTCGAGGCTCAGACATCCTAAGGGCTCAGACAACCTGAGGGGTCAGTATGCTCGATGCTCAGATATCCTGAGGACTCAGATAATCTGAAGAACTCAGACATGCTCGACGAGGATAATATTCTGGCATAAAATTGATGTGGTTGAAGGGGCGAACAAAGTATTCAGTCGAGCAAAAGATTGATTTGGACGACCAAAATAGTTCCTTATAGAAAAGCAAGTGCAAAGATCAATCTGGAAGATGAAGTTGGAAATGTGGCAGCATTACATGAGTTCTTTCATGGCCCGAAGTCTCCAGCTCATGCATGCCAAACCAGCTCATGCTTGTCAAAGTAATATAAATAGAAGAAAAAACAACAAGATAGGGGTTCACAAAAAATTTCCAAGAGGGGTAAGGTCCAGAAAAGTTCGAGAGTTCATCCATACACATAAAAAACCCTAGCACTCATATACCAACTCTCCAAATCATCTTTATCCATAACGATTCATCTTAATGAGAACATCGTGTAAAACGGCAATACTACATCCCCCCGGATGTAGTCAGAGTAGTCATTTCTTGACGAAATGGGTCAACAAATTCCTCTTATTTACAGTTTATTTTACATGTGCATATTTTGTTTGTGGGTTGTCACCGAATTAGCCACATAATATTCTCCATAGAAAACGACTCGCAACAAATTGGCGCTAGAAGGAGGGTACCAAAAAACCAACCCATACACAATCCGTAGTTACCGAGGCGAAAAAAAAAAGAAATATAATGCCTCAATCTAGGAATACCCAGACGGAGAGGTCGGGGCAAAGACGACCTCCACGACACTGAAAAAAAAGAGCTCGGCGTCGACCTCATAAAGATCGGGGATAGTGGAGACCATCAATCTTGAAGATATCGCTAAACCATCCCGCAACCACAACAAAGGCCATCACTTTCTACTACGAGCACGTAAAGAGAGGGCGAAAAAAGAGTTAGCCAAGTTAAAAACTCAAGATGATGATGATCGGCCTTCGCATACACCGATAGCGGCGAGTTAAGATAAAAAAAAGCGGCTAATAAAATAAGATGATATGTTCGATGACGAAGCGACCTCAAGGGTCGGACCATCGGCGTTTGGACATTTGAGGCTCTCCGCCAAAGACCGAATCGGCAACTATAGGCGACGAGGATCTAGGGAAGGAAATGGCCGATAAACATGCCCGCTTCCTCGGATCCTCATGATCGTCCGCGATCCCGAACAAAAATAAAATTTGGAATAAAATTATGTATCCATCATCGATTGGGTAGTCAAGCACGAACTTGGAAAGGGATCGCCCTATCACGAGCATGACCCATCGGGTCCTCATGATGGGATACAACCCCGATCCAAGTCTGTCAGTTCCACAAAATTTTCAGAAATGCAGAAAGCCATCGAAGACTTATAGGCCGACCTGGCCTCAACTAAAGGACTCCCTCGGGCGAGCACAATACCTTGCTCGCCACTAACACCGGTGATAATGGCGTTTAAATACAAGAGAAAGTGGCGAAGATCCGACCACCAATCCCCATGTTCGATCTTCGAGTCGGACCCACATGTTCATCTCAAAGAAATACTCGGGACTTTATGATCGCCATGGGTGCCACAGACACGCCTTGATGCCGATCATTCCCCATGACTTTGGGTGATCGAGCACATAGATGGTTCTCTACTTTGCCCACTGCGTCCATCACATCTTTCGCTCAGTTGGGACAGCAATTCCTGTCCAGTTCTCATCCATGTGTGCTCGCCCAGTACCAAAACAAAGGTTGGCACATTTTTCCCAACTGAGGGGTGAGTCTGATAGAGCATACATCGAAAGATTTGATAAATGTTTATACGATGGAGCCCCAGTTGAAGAGGATGCCAAGATCCTCGTGGTGGTCAGAGGCCTAACCCTGAATACTGACATGTGGAAAGCCATGCATCAAGACTGGCCGAACACATATTCAGAATTCCGAGAGCGAGCAGCCAAGATCATAGCCATGCAGGATCTGCTCGCCCAGTCACGATTGGGTCAGGAAACAACAACTAAGAAAGTTTTTGGGAAGAAAGTGATGAATGAGGGGGGGGTATAAACCCCCAGGGTCTTTCAAACCATTCGAAGAAAGAGCAGAAGCAAACGCCTTACGAAGTCTCCTGGACGTTTCAGCAGAAACAATTTTTAACCAAATCAAAGATCGGGACATGTTGGATAGGCCTCGAAGAATCATAATGGATAAGTATCGGTTTAATGCTTTCAAATATTGTAATTATCACGAGTACATCGGGCATAATACAGAAGATTGTCGCGATTTACTTTGTCAACTTTGGAAGTTATACGAGGAGAATCGTCTTACCCAGTTCCTTAAAAAGCCGGCGAGCAGAGACTCCCAAACAGAAAAAACAGGAGATCGCAGGGGTAAGCAAAAAGCCGAAGAAACATCTGACAGTGATCCCGAAGAATCCCGTAAGAGGTCTGAATTACCCAAAAGAGGGGCTCCTACTGTGGGTAGAGGTCGAGAAAGTCAAGAGATCCACATGATACGTCCTGAATATGGTCCAGTGGGTGGATGTTATCAAGCACCGACATTATCGAACAGACGAAAGAAGATGGAGATGCGTGCCATGCAAAGCATCCATCAGGTGAAGGTGGCGAGCACATCAGCTAGCACGCCACCCTCTCACCAAATTATGTTTTCAGGAGATGATCTCGATGGTATAATCACCCCCCATAATGACTCTCTAACCATCAGTGCTCGTCTCCTCGGTTTGAAGGTGCACCGTCTCCTGGTCGACACTGGAGCATATGATAACATTTTTTTCGTCGACACTCTGCACCAAATGGAAAAGCAAGTTGGGGACTTGAGTAGCTATATTAAACCATGTGATCACACCATTATGGGTTTCGGGGAATCTGTAACGCGACCCTATCGTGTGATCAGGTTATGAGTCGAGTTAGAATCAACTCTAAATCCGGAGATCCGACGAACTAGAATGCTAGATTTTGTAATCGTCGATGCTCCATCTACTTATAACGGGTTTCTAGGTCGCCCGTTTATTCAGGAATTTAAAGCTGCTTGTTCTACTTATTATTACTGTGTTAAATTTCCAACACAAGATGGAACGGGTAGCGTAAAAGGTGATCAGAAAAAAGCTCGAGATTTTTTGCTATCATGTGCACCAGAAAAGCAAAATATCGTTAACATGATGGAGCAAACATGGGAGATCGGAGAATCAAGCCAACAGGCAAAAACGTTGCCAAAATATCCTTTGACGAGCACACCTCCATGCGCGAACACAAAAAGCGCGAACACAGAATTTGGGATGGTAACTCATGTCCCAGATCTCCCAGGTCTAATGAATATTGATCCGCCAAACGAGCTATTGGACCTAGAACCTTGCGTAGGTTTTGAACCTATGGAGGTTGATGACGAACACCGGGGGTCGATCGAAGATCCTCGGTGGAAACAAAAAAGAAAGCGAGCAACACCTGTCGAACAACCTGGAGTCTATCAATATCGACCAATGCAGACTGAAGTTAGAAGTGTTCATTGGTTGGAATTATCGGAACCAATCGTAGCGAAATGATCACATATCTTCAAGCAAACTTGGATGTGTTCGCTTGGTCGCACGAGGACATGGTTGGCATTGATCCAAAACATGCATGTCACTCCCTCAACCTTGATCCAACACAAACTCCAGTAATCCAGAAGCACAGAAAGTTCAGTCCGGAAAAGTATGCGGCAATGAATAATGAAATCAAAAAGTTGCTCGACAATAAGTTGATTCGAGAAGTAAAATGCCCAAGATGGCTTGCAAACCCTGTGCTCGTCCACAAGTCTAATGGAACTTGGAGATTATGTATTGATTTCACTGATTTAAACAAGGCATGCCCGAAAGATAATTTCTCGATGCCTCATATCGATTATTTGGTCGATAATACAGCAGGCCATGAGCTCATGACCTTCATGGATGTTTTTGCTGGCTATCACCAAATACCCATGCATCCGGACGATCAAAAGAATACGGCATTCTGCAGTGAAAAGAATATGTATTGTTGGCAACGCATACCATTCGGATTAAAGAATGCCGGAGCAACATATCAACGTTTGATGAACAAAATGTTTGACGAACACATCGGCCGAACAATATAGGTGTATATTGATGATATTATGGTAAAAAGCGAACACAAGGAAGACCACATCACCTACCTCGCACAAATGTTTGATATACTCAGGGAGTACAACATGAAGCTAAATCCGAAGAAATGCAACTTTGGGGTTCACTCGGGAAAATTCCTCGGACACATGGTCAGTCAACGGGGATTGAAGCGAACCCATCAAATATTTAAGCCATGCTCGATATACAGGCCCCCAGGAGTGTGAAAGAGGTACAAAAATTAACCGGATGTTTGGCTTCCGTAAGCCGGTTTATATCACGAACTGGGGACAAATGCAAACCTTTCTTTGATGCATTAAAGAAAGGGAAATTCTAGTGGACAGAGCATTGCCAAAGTGCATTCGAGTCATTAAAGTAGTACCTTGCAGATACTCAAACACTATCTAAGCCTGTTCCAGGCGAACAACTCTATATGTATCTTGCTGCATCCGAGCATGCAATTAGCGTCGTGCTCGTTCGGGCAGAGGGGACGACACACTTACCCGTTTACTATGTAAGCCAGGTGCTCAAAGAAGCTGAGCTCATGTACCCTCCACTGGAAAAATTAGCATATGCCCTCGTTATGAGTGTTCGAAAACTGCAACCATACTTTTTTGATCACTCAATCGAGGTATTAACTACTTTCCCATTGCGACAAGTCCTCCACCGACCTGACACTGCAGGCAAATTACTCAAGTGGGCGGTGGAGTCAGGCCAATTTGGCATTACGTTAGCCCACGAACAAAGAATGAAGGGCGGCTATGGCAATTTCATGGTCGAGTTGACATATCCATAAATGCGAAAAGAAATTCGACCAACCATGGCATATGTACGTTGATGGCTCATCAACAAGTTCAAGATTTGGGAGCAGCGTGGTTCTCATCCAACTCGACAAACTTTCATCGCCATCCGTTTTGATTTCCGGCTACAAATAATGAAGCGAGTCTGAAGCTTTGATCATTGGGGCTCTGAGATGGCTATAACAATGGGAATTCAGAGGTCGATGATTTCTGGCGATTCTCGATAATCGTATACCAAGTAACAAAGCGAGTACGAGGCGAGGCTAGCAGATGACACAATATCGAAGAACTAGCAAAGGAGTTGCTCGAACAATTCGAACAAGTTTACATAGAACAATTACCACGATTGGGTAATTAGATTCACGATGCCTTGGCACGCGCGCTTGGCAGCAGAGAAGGAGTGACGAACACAACGGACATTGTGGTCGTCACAACTTGTTCGCCATCAATTCCCAGAGTTGTGGTCGCCCATATAACAGGCGAGCAAGAAACCTGGATGACTCCCATTTTGAATTACTTACAAAAGGGACTTCTCCCTGAGAATAAGGCACAAGTTACTCGCCTCAGATTACAATCTGCTCGTTATACTATCTTAGATGAGCATTTATACAAAAGAAGCTTCTCACTTCCATTATTGAAGTGTATTACTCCTGAAGAGGGTAATGTAATTCTGGAGCAGATTCATGACGGAGTATGCGGAAATCATACAGGTGGGCTCGTCCTGGCACATAAAATTATCAGACAAGGTTATTATTAGCCAACCCTCAAAAAAGATTCGCTCGCGTATGCTCGCGCGTGTCACAAGTGTCAGGTACATGCCCCACTTATTCATAGCCCACCTAAAGAACTAGTGTCAGTTTACAGCCCATGGCCATTTGCTAAATGGGGAATCGATTTGATCGGCCCATTTCCTACTGGCACGTAGGGAGTAAAATTTGCTATGGTTGCCGTTGATTATTATACTAAATGGGCGGAAGCCGAAGCTATTGTTAAAATCACCGAACAAAGAATGTGGAACTTTGTTTGGAAAAATATCATTTGTCGTTTTGGGCTTCCCCAATCATTGGTAACGGATAATGGCAAACAGTTCAATGGAAGTGAATTCCGACAAAATTGTGCTCGCTGGAGCATAAAAAAGCATTACTCAACTCCGTATTATCCCCAGTCAAACGGACAAGTCGAAGCCGTTAATAAAATTATCAAGCATACCCTCAAGGCCAGACTTGATAATTCAAGGACGAGAATGGTCTTGCCGAGGATTTGCTCGCGCCGATATAGGCGTAGCGGCGTGCGTTTCGCCACATGCTCATGTCGCTTTTTGCCGCATAATCACAACTTGTCCAGGAGGGGCAAACGCTTATGCTGCTGCTGCTTGAGCATGTTACTTAAAGAAGGGTAGACAGGCTGATGCGCCTCGTGCTTGTCAACATTAATTCCACGGATGAGATGAGGCCAGCTTATGTCTATTCAAGACAAGGTTTAAATTCAAAACCATAGTCTGATGTCTATAACTATATGTAATAGACAAGGTTTAGACATTTTTGTTTGTTAAGATTTTCTAGTTGAAGCCTATCAGAGGTTGCACCTAAGTCGGATGACCCGAACAAAGACGAACGAGCCGAAGTCTATGTTCACCTGATGAACCAGTTCGTACTCTGATACCCGTGGCAAAAAGCGAGTAATGGGTACGCAGTCGCAAAAGACGACTCGTACTTACAGATACCCGTAGCAAAAGCGAGTGATGAGTGCGGGGTCGCACCTAAATAAGACGACCCTAGTACGAAGTGATCACGCCTAAATAAGATGATCGCGAACCAAGAAAGGGGGGGTTGCATAAAGTTAACCCATCTGGTCGCACCTAAATAAGACGATCAACCGATTTCATCACAATAAGACAATCAAAAATGAAAGAAGTCAGGAGCGGACATAGGCAAACACAATGTTCGAATTCATTCAGAAGAAAAGAGGCATAAACTAGAAACCAAGGCAAACATCAAGCAACACAAGCATCAGTCATTCATCTGCAACAACATTCATCCTCAACAATCAGGTTAGAGGAATTTGTTCAATATGCAAATTCAACCATTCAATTTTGAAGTTGTTCGAACAAAAGAGAAAAAGGCAAGAAATTACACAAGTTCAAAAACAAAACAAAAAAATTGTTCGAGCAAAAAAGAGAAGAAGACAAAAATTACACAGCAATTGTTCAGCAGAGCAAAAATTACACTAAGGGACAAATTCATTATTGGGGGTGGGCAGAAGTGAAGTATCGAGCAAATCATGCCCCATCTGCTCGGCCCCCTTAGGAACGGCTCCTCCAGCATGGTCAGGCCCAGTCTGGTCGTCAGGAAGTACTCTTTGCTCGGTCACAGGAGGTCCCCTTTGTTCGTCCTGCACCTGATCGAACCCGGGTTCAACTCGGAGAGTTTGATCAGCAATGTCCGCATCCGAGCCATCTTCCTCATCCAGGATAGGATCATCAATCTCGATCCCTTCAGGAAGTTTGGAGAAATCACACAGATCGTTCAAATCAGACATCGGAAGGTTGCGATCTGGGGGGTTATCGATTAGGTACTGCTGAAAATTGGCTATGAGCGGGGCAATTTGTTCGCCAGTGAGAGTGTGGTGAGCAGACCGGATGGCATCGACAAAAGCACATATGTATGAGAAGTTCGACATGGAATCAACATACTCCTCACTGTGCAACCTTGAATTTTCGAGACCTAAACGAGTGTTGGTCTCTTCAGCAATGAGGAGTTGTTGGCGCCGAGTGAATCCTTCTCACGTTCCACGGCCTCAATGCAGATCGTTTTGGCTTCGACATTCATCTCATCTTAAACTCTCCGATGCAACCACTTCCTCCCCGAGCAAGGCCTAGCTCCTCCCGCCGCTGCGAAAGCATCTTCCCGAGCCTGGCGAACATCCTCTTGAGCTTTGTGAGCTTCCGCCTGAGCTGAGTTTATTTGTCCATGAGCCAACTTCAATTCATCCTGAGATCTGTTCAGCTCATTCACCTTTTCTTCAAAGTTTCTGATAAGAGCTAAGTAACTGGCATGAAGATTGGCGGACCAAAGATAAGCCTTCTCAAGAAGAACCGAGATTGACCATGATGTACTAGGCCAAGTCGCATGGTTTCCAAAGGTGTTGGACCCTTGGTGGCCTCTTCAAGCTCAGTGGTCCATGCTCGTATAGGGGTCTCGCAAGCCTTCTGAACATGCTCGGGAAGACCCGGAATATTGAGAACACTCGGAGAGCAGTAATAATTCTTCAATTCGGGCATCAGAGGCGCCAACCTGCTCAACCTGCATGTTCACCCGAGCAAACAAATGAAAGAAAGTGAACAAAATCAATTGAAGGAAAAAATAATTCAATGGGCGAACAAACGCATGTTCGCCCCGAAGCGGGGATCCCATCCCAAAAATGATTTATCTTCGGGAGACCGGAGTTGAGGGTTCATAGGAGTCGAAGTCTGAGGTCCTGGAGGAGGTGGAGAAGATGTACCCACCTCCATTTCAACTATTTGAGCGACTGGACCAACCACAGAGGCGGCCATTCTGATCGCTTTGGCAGTGGGGGTCTCCCTAATAGCATCGATGCTCGTCTGAGCCTGGTCGCTTGCCCCCTGCTCGTCGGTTTCCATCCTTGGTCTTTTTGGCGACGGAGCCTGTTCACTCGTCTCCTGCTTGGCTGAACGAGTTGTCCTCTTCGGTTGGCTCGACTCCCCAGGGCCAGACGCAGATGCTCGGCTCACCCTGCTCACCCTGCTCGCTTCCTCTCGATTTGCTCGCTGAGCCTCCCGCTCGGCTTGAATTCGAGCAAGCTCTTGAGGTCTTTTTCTTCGAGCCATTTCATTATGCTCAGATGTACTCCGCGACCAAGAACAAGAATAAAGAGGAAATCTATGGATAAAACACTTCATTATACAAGAAAGAGAAACAGCGAGAAAAAGGTACAAGACATGCAAATGAAAAAAATCAATCCTTCCCAGCGGGATTAACAACAACAAGATGGTGAGGGGGCACGCACAAGCCTCCTTTCTTCCTTTGATCGGTGGTTTCAAAGTCTTTACAAATCGTTCTGAGCGAGGCTCAAGATCGATTTGCCAGACGCTGCTAAAATAGCCGTCGTTGGTCTCTTTGTCTGTCGCAGCTGGAATTCCTGAAATGAAGAATAAGTTAAAATCAGTTCAAAAAGCTGAAGAGCAAAAGACACAAAAATACTTACTTCGGTAAACCCCAAAATCAGTGGGGATGTCTAATCGAGCATCTGGTTCGCTTCCAGAAGCCAGGCTTTTCCAATCGCCCCCAACGAACCAGAATTTTTTCTTCCAATCACTAATTTTGTTCAGCACATCCTCAATGATCTTGCACTTAGAATTTGCTTGCATAAACAGCCATCCATGTTCGCCCTTCGGACGGGTCAAATGCACTAGTCGTGCGAGTTCAGCTACTGTGGAATAATATACGGGCTTCATTTTGCCGAACAAAGTCAAGAAGCTCATAATCATGTGCCACCCATTCGGCTTCAGCTGCGTAATGGTAATGTTCCATTCTACGAGTAAACGAGTGATAGCCAGATGGAGTGGAAACCGAAGGCCCGCTTCCATCGTGTCCAAATTCACAGCAACACAACCCTCAGGAGGCTGGTCTGCTCGCTCATAGGGACCAGGTGCCCAGAAAAAGACATCTTTGGAGGTTTTGTAGTTTCTATACAGCTGAGCGAGCATATCAACATCAATTATGCTCGTAATTTTGCTCGCCGGGTACTCATTCTCAACCCTAGTCCTACGAGGTTGTTCGGGCCAATCAAAATTGTTGGGAAATGAATTTAATAAAGAAGATTTTGATTAGATCCCAAAACCCCTGAGTATGACATGTTCAGGATAATCTTGATAGTTGAGTCAGGATTCAGTTTTAGAGTGTTCAGGATGTTATCTGCACAATGTATAGTCAGCAGATATAGATCAGGTTAGATTCTGAAGACTCAGTAAGTTTCTGAAGAAACTGAAGTTTCAGTATGAAACTGAAGTTTCTGAAGACTCAGTGTGAGGCCGAGAATCTGAAGACTTAGTATGAGACTGAGAATCTGAAGACTCAGTATGAGACTGAGAATCTAAAGACTCAATATGAAACTGAGAAACTGAAGACTCAGTATGAAGACTCAGTATGAGACTGAGAATCTGAAGACTCAGTATGAGACTGAAGATACTGAAGACTGAAGTCAAAGGATACTGAAGGCACAGTAATTACTGAAGACTCAGTAATGTAATGAATGCTCAGTATAAACCTGAATGTTCCGAAGCGAAGAAGCTGAGGAATATAGCCGTTGGAATCCAGCTGAAGTGGACCAATGAGAGGAAGACAACCGGCCTGAAAAAACTGCAGAACTTACAAAGAATAGTATGGATTTGAATGTGATTCTCTCCAACTGTAACATTCAAATCCACACTATAAATATAAGTTCTTCCTACATTATTATGTGTGGAAGTGCGGAGAAGATAGCAACGATGCTACAGAGCTAAGAGAACATATACTCAAGCTTTCCCACCCTAGAACACAAGTCTATAGATATACAAATATATTCAAAGAGTGTTCTAGAACTCAATCTAAGCAACCCACGATGTATCCTACGCTTAGAGAGATTTTTCCAACCTTAGCATTGAGGCTAAACAAATGTAAGGGAAAATCTCACCATAGTTGGAGACAACGCCAAACCCAAACCCCATTCTCGTAAGAGATAACTAGTGGTGAAGTGAGGTAGTTGTTAGGCAATCCCGAGAGAGGGTGATAAGTCCCGATTGGAGTGTGAACTCGTTAAACATCTAGAGGCGAGCCCGAGAGGGTGATAAGTCCAGTTTGAGTTAGTAAACTACAGAGGTAGTCAGAAAACCTTAGGAAGTGTTTGAAGGAATTTCCCTAGAAACAGGGAGAGTGGGTGTAGGAGCATGAGTCTCCAAACCACTATACATTGTTGTGTTCTTTACTGCTTTACGTTCTTATCTTGACATATGCATTCGATTATAAGCAAAACACAACACGTGAGTTTAAAAGAGAAAAATCTGGAATCGCCATTCCTTCACCCCTGTTTTTATATGCATTTTATGATTATTCCGCATTTCATGGGTTTTCCACCGGGGCCTATCAATTGGTATCAGAGCAGGAGTTCAAAAGATCACTTTTAATGTGATCACCTGAACTGATCTTTTTAAAAGAAAACCCGTTTCTCTAAAATGCATATATTTTAATGTTTTGGCGTCCTTGTTGGGATATTTTAGTTTTGATGAACTATGCCAAAACATTTTCAACTTGTGTTATTCAAGCTAATTTACAGATAACAAGTTGAGGGGGAACAAGAGAACAAATTGAGGGGTAACTCACGAAATCAGAAGTAGATGATCGATATCAGACGAGGCTGCAGACGAGACTGATCGAGATCATATGAGTTAGATGAGTTCCAGAGTCAACTGATGAGCTGTGCAAAATCAGAAATAAAGAAAAGCTAAAGCCAGCAAATCAGAAGAGAAGGTTGCAAATCAGAAGATGAGCAAAAGAGACTAATCAAGATCAGAAGTGATCGAGATCAGATATGACGATGAGCAGATAAGACTGATCAAGATCAGACGTGATCGAGATCAGATATAACCTGATATGCTAACCTGATATGATGTACTTACCAGATGCTATTTTGATATATTGATCTGAAGATGTGTTGATCTGATCAGTCGAGCTAATCAGATCAGGCAAAGAAGAAATCAAATAGCCTGTGTAAAAGTAATCTGAGAATCAGTAAGATCTGAGACTCAGTAAGTAAAACTGATCTGAGATTCAGTAAAGAAAACTGATCTGAGACTCAGTAAGTAAAAGAGACCTAAGGGTCAGGATGTCTGAAGCCAGATGAAACTGAACTCAGTCAGCCTGAGTGTCAGTATGTCTGATCAGACAAGGTCCACTGAATCAAGAAACCTGAGACTCGGTATGTCACTGAAGACACTGAGGCTCAGATAGACCTGAAGAGCCAGAGCTGAAGATCAAAGAAGACTGAACTCTTGTATTTCTTTATGTTTTTGTCTTTAATTTTGATAAGTTCATTGTAATCTGTAACTGATATCATACAATCAATGAAACTTTATCTTTATGCTCAAAGATAATACCTCATTATCTTTTTTACATGTCTTTATATTTGATATGCCTGATTATTGTTTTTTGGTGATGAAATTGTTGGGAAATTCATTACTGAAATAATTGTTGAGAGATATATCATTCTTGTAATTGGAAAAACCGAAACCTGAGTATAGGTTAAGAGTGTTGTAACAAGATGGTTTTGGCATCATCAAAAAGGGGGAAATTGTTGGGAAATGAATTTAA
The DNA here is from genome assembly GCA_037126765.1 of Stenogyne calaminthoides. Taxonomy (NCBI): domain Eukaryota; kingdom Viridiplantae; phylum Streptophyta; class Magnoliopsida; order Lamiales; family Lamiaceae; genus Stenogyne; species Stenogyne calaminthoides. The sequence goes on from JBBCBC010000003.1 coordinate 19,044,028, forward strand.
TAAAGAATATTTTGATTAGATCCCAAAACCCCTGAGTATGACATGTTCAGGATAATCTTGATAGTTGAGTCAGGATTCAGTTTTAGAGTGTTCAGGATGTTATCTGCACAATGTATAGTCAGCAGATATAGATCAGGTTAGATTTCAAGACTCGTAAGTTTTCAAGAAACTGTTTCAAAGATGAAACGGTTTTTCAAGTTTGAAACCGGAAGAGATCGAGAATCAAGACTCAAGTGAGATCGAGAATCAAGACTCAAGATGAGATCGAGAATCAAGACTCAAGATGAAACCGAGAAATCAAGACTTAGTATGAAGACTCAAGATGAGATCGAGAATCAAGACTCAAGATGAGATCAAGATATCAAGATCGAAGTTAAAAAGGATATCAAGGCACAAGAATTATCGAAGACTCAAAGAATGCATCAATGCTCGATATAAACTCGAATGTTCCGGCGAGCGTTCGAGGAATATAGCCGTTGGAATCCTGCTGACGTTGACCAATGAGAGGAAGACAACCAGCTTGACAAAGCTGCAGAACTTACAAAGAATAGTATGGATTGGAATGTGATTCTCTCCAACGGTAACATTCAAATCCACACTATAAATACAAGTTCTTCCTACATTATTATGTGTGGAAGTGCAGAGAAGATAGCAACGATGCTACAGAGCTAAGAGAACATATACTCAAGCTTTCCCACCCTAGAACACAAGTCTATAGATATACAAATATATTCAAAGAGTGTTCTAGAACCCAATCTAAGCAACCCACGATGTATCCTACGCTTAGAGAGATTTTCCCAACCTTAGCATTGAGGCTAAACAAATGTAAGGGAAAATCTCACCATAGTTGGAGACAACACCAAACCCAAACCCCATTCTCGTAAGAGATAACTAGTGGTGAAGTGAGGTAGTTATTAGGCAATCCCGAGAGAGGGTGATAAGTCCCGATTGGAGTGTGAACTCGTTAAACATCTAGAGGCGAGCCCGAGAGGGTGATAAGTCCAGTTTGAGTTAGTAAACTACAGAGGTAGTCAGAAAGCTCAAAGTAGAAAGGTTAGTAAACTACAGAGGTAGTCAGAAAACCTTAGGAAGTGTTTGAAGGAATTTCCCTAGGAACAAGGAGAGTGGATGTAGGAGCTTGAGTCTCCGAACCACTATACATTGTTGTGTTCTTTACTGCTTTACGTTTTTGTCTTGACATATGCATTCGATTATAAGCAAAACACAACACATGAGTTTAAAAGAGAAAAATCTGGAATCACCATTCCTTCACCCCTATTTTTATATGCATTTTATGATTATTCTGCATTTCATGGGTTTTCCACCGGGGCCTATCAAAAATCATAACGAGCATTATACTCGTTATATGTTGGGCTATGAGGGACACCAACAAGGATATCAAGTTCTGTGTTCTGCTCGCCGCCTAACCCCCTGACTCATCGATATTCACAGCCATCAAGAATTCCTCCCTCACATTATCATCATTCCTATTCACATCAAGACTATCTACAACCCTAGACCTAATTTGGGATTGGGGCAAAGAATTATCACTCAAATCATCCAAAAAATCACTACGGGCTAAATCCCTATCCAATTCGTTTAGGGCATCATCAGAATCAGAGGAAAGAACGGCAAACGGTTGCCGAACTTACCAACGAGACCTTGATCCCGAAGCATTTATCTCCGACGCTTTAGCGTCGCTACGGGGGATTGTACAGAAAGAGGGGGAGGAAAAACTATGGTGGTCCGATTCTATTGAGGCAGAAGAGTTTGAACGAGAAGCCATAATCGGAATAAGAGAGAGTATGTAATAATTACCTGAATAAAATCTTTCGCCGGAATGATGAAGCCCTTGCCGGAACTTTCAGAAAAGAAAGAGAATGAAAGCAAGAAGAAGAAGTAAAGAAAGAAAGGGAACTGAGGCGGCAAAAATAGGTATTTATAAATGCCGGGTTTGAAAAAATTTTGAAATTTGGCACAGAAGACGAAACGACGTTCACGATGGCCCAATCAAATTTTAACAGTGGGGGCCCCCATGATGAATACAAAGCGACCCGGCTGGGGGGTATTGTTGTGTTCGATATAATTAATCAGCATTAATCAAACACGTAAGAGAGACACGTGTAATATTCAACTATTAAAATAATCATGCTCGATGAACAAATGTGCTCGCCGCTTGTTCATCGAGCAAACAAGTTTGTTTGCCAGCTCACCACTTGTCAACCACGCGAGTATGCTCGCCTATGAAGTAAGTTTGTTCGCCAGCTTGCCATTTACCAACCAAGGTTGTTCAACCAGCCTACCGAGCAAAGAGGTATGTTCGCCAGACTAACCGAGCAAACAGGTATGATCCTGAAAAGATGTTGATCTGATCAGTCAAACTGATAAGATCAGGGAACGAGAAATCAGAAAGCCTGAGTCAAGTGACCTCAGGGTCAGTATGTGTTGGGAGATGAATTTAATAAAAGATTATATGATTTTGATTAAGATCCCAAAACCCCTGAGTATGACATGTTCAGAATGATCTTGATAATTGAGTCAGGATTCAGTTTTAGAGTATTCAGGATGTTATCTGCAAAATGTATAGTCGGCAGATATAGTTCAGATAGGTTTCAAGACTCAAGAACTCAAGATGTTTCTAAAGAAATCGAAGTTTCAAAGATGAAATCAAGTCTTCAAGACTCAAGATGAAATCGAGAATCTAAAGACTTCGAGAAATCGAGACTCAAGACTCAAGATGAAAATCGAGATATCAAGACTCAAGAGGAAATCGAGAATCAAGACTCAAAGATGAAGACTCAAGATATCGGCCAAGATAGACCCCAAGACTCTAAGACCCTCAAGACGCAGAAGACTCAAGACGCAAGATCAAGATCGAGAAATCAAGATCAAGAATATCGAAAAGCCACGTGAATTATCAAGACTCAAGAATGTAATCAATGCTCAAGATGGACCTCAATTTTCCAAGGCAATCAATATATCTATCTCAAGGATGCACATCGAGAGAAACGCGATGCCTTAGAAAGTTAGATATTGCCAAGACATTCAAATGCGCATAAAAAGGAACTAAGTCAAGTATTGTTAGGTTATATAAACTCGAGTTTGTAACCAAAAAAAGAGTTGAAGGTGTTTACCTTTGGCGAAGACAAAAAGTCAAAAAAGAGGAAGGCGACATTGTACCATCTTCGACCTTCGATAGTGACGGGCCACCGAAAAAAGATGTCGGATGTACGAAAGTTCCAGATCGCAAAAAGTGAAGACTGGCTACATGAAAATTTATTGCCTAAAAACATATTAGGGAGTTTCAAACCCTAAATATAGCCATTTCTCACACACCATAAGAGGGAACTCACGAAGCTATCTCTCCAACGGATAGTTTTCAAAGAGTGACCTTGGTGTATGCCTATAAATCTTGGTGACCCCTACTTTGTAAGGTTACGGAAATTTATCACATAACTCAAGAGCTCAAACTTATTCTTGCAAAAGTTAAAGCACTCGAAATACCTTGAATTTCCCAAGTGCTTCTATATTGAAGAGAGCTCACTTTACTAAGCCTAGCTTGATAAGATTTATCAAAGCTTAGTTGAGATATCCTAACCCTTTGCATTGTGCTTCATTGTAAAGGATATCCCATCTAGTTGAAACCAACCGAGAAACCCCAAACCCTTGAGAAGGTAGTTGGAGTGTGTTTGTTGGTGAGTAGAGTTGTAAAGAGTTAGTAAACTCACGCGGAGTAGTCGAGAAAACTCTAGAGGAGAAGTTAGTAAGCTCTGAGGGTAGTCGAAAGCTTGTGTGTGATTGAGTAAAGTAAACTACGGAGGTAGTCGAGAAAACTCAAGGTCGGGTTGAGTAAGTAAACTCATTGGAGTAGTCGAGAAAACTTCAGGGCGAGTTGAGTAAGTAAACTACGAGGTAGTCGAAAAGCTCGAAGTTGATAGTGAATTTCTCGAAGAGTCGGAGAGAGTGGATGTAGGAGCTTGATTCTCGAACCACTATAACTTCTTTGTGTTCTTTATTGCTTTCCTTATCCGCGCTTAATCGCTGTTGCATTGACTTGATTTTGAAAGCATACTTTTCAATCGATATTCGGTTGGAATCAATCCTTTGAAGTTGCATAAGTGAATCACGGCCTAATCCTTTATTTCATAAAGGGAAGGTTTTTTAAACCAAAGCTTAAAAGCGAGTATAATCTGAGGCCAACCATTTCAATACGGTGAGTAAAGCTAGAACAGATAGTTATCAAAGCTGAACTCTCTTCCGAGGATTGATAAGCTAGTTATCGATCCAAGCAACTCGGGATCTCGACTTTTTTCGAGGATTGGTTGGGATTATCGAGGTATCTGGCGACTTAGGATCTTTGTCTCGATAGACTTTGACTCGGAGCGATCTGTCTTCTCGAGAACCTAATCTTGAGGATTATCGACCCAAGTGACCTCGATGAAAAAGTTTTAAAATCCTTTGAACACGTGTATTCCCCGTATGCGTGTAAGACTTCGTTTACTTGGGACCAACAAGTGGTATCGGGCGGTGGTTCAACTTGACCCTGTTTGTGTTGACAAAGTTTTATTTTCAAAAATACTTGTGGTCTATCTGAATCGATCTTATTTCTTTGAAATTTTTTCTTTTCAAAAGATCGGAAAAATGTCTTCTAAAAACTTCCCATGTTCTCGATGAGAACTATGATCTATGGAGACCGAGAATGCGAGGCTCATCTGTATTCAAACATGAGTGTATGTGGAGAGTGGTTTCTCAAGGACCATTCAAAATTTCTTGTAGTGAATCGAATTACGAGAAGAGGAGAGAATTGATCCTAGAAGCGAGAATTTCCTAAGTCGATGACCAACTAACTCTCGAGGAGAAAGTTAGTCAATCTAGACTACATTGCAAAAAAAGACACACTATACAATACAATTGATGATGGTGTGATGGGAATGATCTCTCACATGTATCTTTGCTAAAGAGATATGGGATACACTAGTTGTTATGTGCCAAGGCACGAGATCATATAAAAGAAAACAAACTTTTCAAATTGGCAATTGGAAAGTTTGCGGTTTTTGAAATGGATGATGGTGAATCAATAGACAAATTGGAAGTCGATTCACTAAAGCATCATGAATGATCTAAACGCACTTGGAAAGAAATATCCACAAAGAGAAGTGACATTGAAAATTCTTAGAGGTCTTTCTAAGAAATGGGATATTCATGCGTTGGTGATTGAAAACACCAAGAACATTAGTTCAATGCCATACCAACAAGTCTTCTCCGAAATTTTGAAAGCCTATGAATTTGTAATTGATAAGAAATCCAAAAAGGCCGACAAAGAAAGATGATTCTTCATCGAGTAAGAATGTGGCTTTAAAAGCCAAAGATAAAAACCAAAACTAAAAGTTCGAGAACCCCATGCCAAACATCGGGATGAGCTTGAGGAAAAGCTAGCGATGGCAAGGAGGTTTGACAGACTTAATAGTAGATTTGGAAAATACAAAAGCTATTACAGGGGAACCCACAGTGCGGAAGAAACCCGAGGACGAGATCAACCGAGAAGAAGAAGGACACTGAAAAGTGAAGGATCTTCATCGAGGAAAAAAGGACTCCAAGTCCAAAGAAGAAAATGATCGGGATGATGATGCAACCGATGCTATAATTGCGGAAGAAATGTCACTTCGATTATGATTGTCGAGTTGAGTGCTAAGGGAGAAGAGAAAGACAAGCTAAAAAGAGACCGAAGTTCTCAAGCAAAAAAAAGGCCATGGTTGCGAGGAAGAAGAACACTACGAGGAGGGATCTAGCTCTTGGATGAGATATTCTCGACAAAGTGAAAGTGATGACATCTATCGATGGCCATTGAGGAGGTAAACTCTTACATCTCTGTTGTTGCTCCTACACTAGCACAAGAGTTTTCAAGTTCGTTTGAAAGCAGTCATTTTTGACGATGGATTCTTTTGAGAATCTGATGAAGGACTATCTTTGTTTTGCTGAGGCGCTAAATAAAACTCAAGAGCGAGAATAAGGAAATGAATCTTTGAAAATCTAAAATGGAAAGACTCAAAAACCGAGATCACTTCTCAATTAATGGGAACTCTTGATGAATGGATGTTACGAAAGTACAACTCTCGAGAAAGAGAAGTTGATCATGTCCCTAATCGAAAAAGCTAGAGAAATTCTTTGAAGAGATTGACTAATCGTAGGCGAAGTTCAATGACCTCTCCGAGAAGCATAAAACTCTCAAATTGTGAGGATAGTGCACGGAAGAAGTTAACTCTATTGAATAAAGCATCTAAAGTGATAGATGAAATTCAGAGTTACCATAGATCTGCCATTTATAAAAAGCTGGATTGGGATACATTCGGGGGAACCTCCAAGGTCATCTGAATGTTGCATCATGTAGCAAGAAGACTATCTTTGTAAAACCAATTGGCACCTACACTTCAAGTCAAGTAATGCCCAAGGTTGTAGACAAGGAAAAGGACCTATGGTTTTGATAAAAACTGAATGATCGGGTTAGAAAGCCCAAACCTCGGTGTGAAGGCTAGAAAACTGAGCGATCGATTTGGAAAGTTTCGAGCAAGTACTTCAAAGCCTCGGGCTAAGAATGCAAATCTGAAAGGCTCCACATCGAACCATCGGAGGAATCCTCGGATGAGAAACACTCGCCGAGAGACATTCTCAACCCAGAAGAGACCAAGTCCTCGATTACCTTTGAAAAGACCAGATTCGTCTGATGACAACCTGAACCTCACTTGCCAAAAAGGTAAAGGTTATCTCGAACTCGAGTCAACAAAGATTTAGACCGCACAAAAGCCCAAGCATCTGAACAAAAGGCTGAACCAAAGAAGAATTCAAAAGCCCATGTTCATGCTAAAAGCTAAAGACACATACACGTAGAAATTCGCTAAGGCACCCGTGAGAGTAGTAGATGTGTATGTTGATGTTTATGGAAGACAAATTAGCCACTCTAAAGTGATTAGAGTAGTCATGATTTGGATTAGAAAGGTACATCTAACCTTGTAGGACCCTACACAAATTGGGTACCTAAGAATTGATCTTTTTTCGGGGAGGAAAACAAGGGCACTAAACCCGACTAATGATCACATGGCATTGATGAGAAGAGATGAAAAAAGCTCATGATATTTGGTATCTTGACGGTGGATGTTCAAGACATATGACGGGAGATACAAGAAGACACTTTCATTGACTATGTTGAACAAAAAGGCCCTGAGATCACTTTTGGAGATAATTCCAAGGGACGATGAAGGATATGGAACTTTGGAAATCGACTCGATTCATATCCATGGTGTTTCATATGTATCTGGATTGAAGCATAATTTGCTTTCAATTAGCCAATTTCGTGATAAGGGTTTCAATGTTGAGTTCTCTAAAAACTTATGTTTTGTAAAAGATGATACATCACGAGAAAGTTTTCTTGGGCGTACAAGAAAAGGGAATGTGTATCTTGTTGATTGGAGTTACGCTCCTAAAAGATACATGTTTAGTTGCTAAAAGTTCCACAGATACCGGTTGGTTATGGCATAAAAGAATGAATCACCTAAATTTCAAAAAACCCCGAACAAGCTTGCAAGATTAGCTCTTGTGAGAGGGTTGCTCTAACGAAGTGTTCATTAAGGAACATATTTGTGATGAGTGCGGAAAGGAAAAGCAGATAAGAGCATCATTTAAAAGTAAAGTTGAGGTTTTCTTTGAAAGAATACTTGATTACTACATATGGATCTTTTGGTCCTATAACACATGTAAGCACTAATGGCGAGAAAATACACATTGGTAGTAGTTGATGACTACTCGAGATATACTTGGGTCATATTCTTACTCAAGAAGAAAGAGACTCGAGATAAAAGCCAGAGTTCTTGAAAATGCTCAAGATTGAGAAAAATCGAGTGTGGTCAAAATCGATCGACAAAGGAACCGAATTCATAAATCATATCATATCGATTATTGTGCGAGAGAATGGAATTTCACATGAAACATCACCGCAAGGACCCTCAACAGAATGGTGTTCTTTGAAAGGAGGAACGGGACTCGAAAAGAAGTTGTTAAGGACTATGATAATTGTTGACATTCCTAAAAGATTTTGAAATTTGAAATTTCCGCCAACACTTGCATGCTACTCTCGGAAACGGATCCATCTTGACCAAGAGTCAAGGCAAAACACCCTATGAGCTTTGGAATGAAAGGAAGCCTCTTGTTTTTTTCTTTCGTGTGTTTGGTTGCAAGTGTTTCATACACAATAATGGTAAAGATCGGTTGAAAACTTTTGATAGTAAAAGGCGATGAAGGAATATTCTTAGGATATTCGAAAGTCGATAAAAGCTTTCGAGTTTACAAGCTGTGGGACTCTTATTGTGGAGGAAACACCTCATGTTGTTTTTGATGAATCTATTTGTGTTCGGAAGAAAGCGGGAACATGATCTTGAGATGAACCGACTAAGAGGATCACCAGTTAAGCCTCAAAAGCAGAAAAGATAAATCATCCATTGAACACGAAAAGAAGAAGTCGGTCACATTCTATGATTGGGTGACTCGGACTCGAATAAGAAAGTTCGGGATGGAACTCGGATGGTGAGCCTCGGAAAACCAACACTCAAAAGGTGACCAATACGAGCAGACACCGTTCGGACTCGGGTATGTGATGCCAATGAAGATGTGGTCACGGGTGAGGCAAATTCGAATCTATCAACCAAAGGGGGAACAAATGTCTCGACAATGTTTCGAATAGAATTTCCCGAGGAAGATGATTCCTTTCTCCTTTTCTTGTTGTTCCTCGAGTTTGCCGATTGAATCGAACCTAACATCTCAAATGTTGAGGATATTATTGAAGGGGAACATCAAGAAGGAAATGGTTAGATAGTCATCCTACAAGTCAGTTGTGGGTGATCTAACCGAAGGTGTTAAGACAAGAAGGTTCCATGGTGAGAGTGCACTATTTCATTTGCTTCCTTTTCGGAGAAAGAACTCCACGAGATTGGTGAAGCTCTACAAGATTCTTATTGGATTCTTTGCTATGCAAGATGAAATTTGAATCAATTCTCAAGGAATGAAGTATGGGAGTTGGTAGATAGACTTGAAAGGCACAATGTCATTGGAACCAAGTGGGTTTTCAAGAATAAAAGAGATGAAAACAACAACATTGTAAGAAACAAGGCAAAATTTAGTTGCACAAGGTTATTCCCAAAAAAGAATGCTTGGATTATGATGAAACCTTGCACTGTTGCAAGACTAGAAGCCATCGATTGTTTCTTGCATATCTTTTGCCCACATGAAGTTCTCGATCTATCAAATGGATGTGAAAAGTGCATTTTTAAGCGGTGTGCTTAAAGAAGAGGTTTATGTGGAACAACCTCCGGCTTCAAAACAGAATGACCAAGTTTCTGTGCTCGGAAAAGCTTTGTATGGTCTCAAGCAAAGCACCCGGAGCATGGTATGATACTCTTTCTCGGTTTCTTCATCGACCATGGTTTTGTCAAAGGATTTGTTGATAGAACTCTGTTCGGGATAGAGGATGGGGAAGAGATCTTACTAGTTCGGATATATATGTTGATGACATCATTTTTGGATCTCCAAACCATCATTGTGTGAAAAGTTTTCAACACCGATGAAAGGCAAGTTTGAGATGTCAATGATGGGAGAGATGAATTTCTTTTCAGGTCTTCAAGTGAAACAATCAAAGGAAGGAATATTCATCAACTGTGCAAAATACACCGAGATCCGATTGCCAAATATGGTGTACAAAATTGCAATGCGGTTAGGATTCCTATGAATACTAACTACAAGATGGATCCCGATTGGAAGGCAAATCGGTGAATCATACCGATTATATAGGAATCATTGGATCATTGTTTCTATCTCGCAAAGTAGGCGGATATAACATTTCTTTGTTGGGATATGTGCAAGATACCAAGCTAATCCTAAGACTAGTCACATGGAGGTCGCTAAAAAAAGATACTAAGATATCTTAAGGGCACAGTGAATAGAGGATTATGGTATCCATTGATGATAACCTTGAATTAACCGGTTACTTTCGAGATCTCGATTACGGAGGTTGTAGAATTGACAGAAGTCCACAGGGGAACTTGTCAATTTCTAGGAAGTAAGCCGATATCTTGGTTTTCAAAAAGCAGACCTCGGTAGCAACCAAGATTATCAAGTGAATACATGGTTGCGGGAAGGCTGCCGTTTCGGATTCTTTGGCTCGGACAACAATTAAGGGATTATAAAGTTGAAGCTAATGAAGTACCAATATTTTGTGACAACAATAGTGCCATTGCTATTTCACAAAATCCGGTATTGCACACGGATGCAAGCATGTGGATATCGGACATCACTTCATCGAGAGATCATGTCGAGAAAAAGGACATAAGGATGGAGAAAATTCATCTTGATAGGCAAAAAGGCGATATCTTGACTAAACCTTTAGCTGAATCAAGATTTCAGGAACTTTCAGTTGAATTAGGGATGTTAGAACCAAGTGTATAGAGTAAATCAGAAAAATTGAAGATTTTCAGATGCATGAAGCTTTCTCAGAATTCTACTGAGAAACTCAGGATAAAATGGAAATCCGAATCGAGTCTCTGAAACTTCAGTTCTTTCAAGGTCAAGATTTCGAAGAAAGATCTTTGAACCCATTCAAGATTTCAGTATTATAATCGACATTTTATCAAGGACAGTACTCAGTAAGACTGATAGAGGGAATTTAGTCTGAAGAAGTAAAGACTCATGCGACTCATTTATTGCTCAAGTAAAACTCAGTAATCATTCGCAATAAATACAAAACACCTGAGGAATGTTTTGGGCGGGATCGTTTTAAATTCCCAAAGAAGGTCAACAGTCATTTTAATGCTCGCCACATTATTGACCAATGAGGATATTTTGGCGGCTTACTTTTTAGAGAGATCGGTTCAGATATGCCGATTAATCGGAGATTAATCTCAACGAATTACTTTTCACCTAACCAACACGATTCTCCATGATCTCGGTTATATATACCCCTTTAAGCCATTCAAGCCAAAATTTTATCAAACCCTTCGTTCCCAAATCCTCTGCAATTAAAAATCCCTTTGCCCAGAAATCTCCAAACCCTAAAACTTCAAATTCTTAAATCAATCTCTAAAATGGCCTCAACCTTGTTAGAAATTAGCCATAACCAACAAGTCGTGGTATGAAGTGCAGTTGTCTGTCTTGAAAGCACAACCAACTCAAAGCCGGAAGAGGAGGCTCAGATATGATTCGATTCGGCTAAACTCACCCATCTAGTCGCATGGCCACCCTGACATCAGAGAGTTAAAAGAGGTAATCAATTCATCCGTAATTTGAGAATAGATGAAGAAGATGGTATGCATTCTTCGATTACCATATCACATTTAGAGCATTCATCAAAATACGTCGATTTTGAGAGGGATTTGTGCATAATTCCAAAAAATCTGAATGATGTTTTTGAGCTCTGTGATAGAGGAGAGGATCCTGCGATGTATATGTCGGGTAGAGAGCAGGAGTACCTAGATAGGATTGCTGAGAATCCTGTTAAATTTGAGGCGACATTGCATAAGAGGCATCTAAAGCCACAATATCGTGTGCTGATGGATATTGTGAGCAAGTGCATCATGAGTCTTGCGGGGAGTTTTGAGCAGATTAGTACCCCGAAGCTAAGATTGATGGCGGCGATCGAGGCATCTCCTACCACTGACTTCATTTGGCTGAAATTCTTAATTCAGATGGTGACGGAGCAAGCCAAGGTCATAAAAATGGTCAATGGGGCAATCACGATGAAAGGCAAGATCCACCATGCCACCAAAATTGCTTATATTTTGGAGATGTGCAGAGAGGAGGAGGATATCTTCGCCAATTCAACCCCATTCCCTAAATCAAAATTTCTCTTCAAGCCCGCTTCTTTGTGAAGAAGGTGCCATTCGAGGGAAAAGAGAAAAGAAGGTAGGATCACCTTTAAGGGCGGCTGAGAAAGAGACCCAACAAACCGGGGGGAAGGTTCTCATTGGAGGCAAAAATGGAGCAAGGAGCAAAAAGCGATGAAGCGGAAGGACCTTGCTCCAAAGCGCTAAAAGATTGGTGGTTCTCACCGAAGCCTAATGTAGTGGGTTGATTTCGAGGAGATACAACCCGAGGGCAAAACCGCCGAGTTCGCCATTACAAGTGTTGGCTCAGGTTATCTCTAGGACACGTGGATCGGACTGAGGGAGCGTGTCTTTCCGAGGTGCTCGAGACATCACTCCCGATAAAAATTTCAGAAATTTTAAAGGAGCTCAGACCTCGAGAGATGCTAACCTCGGGGGCAAAAGCAAAAAGTTCGCATGGAAGAGCGGCTTCGTGAGTCGATCCCAAGATGCGTGCTCGGATCGACGAGCCAACTCGACTCAAACCGAGGATATGCCACCAGCCCTCGAGAACCCACTCAGATGCAAACCGAGGACTGAATGCACAAACTTCGTGACACTTTGAGGCTCGGGAGCAAAATATTCTGATGAACTCCAGAGTGATCTATCGCTTGATCCTTAGCAAGCTTCATCAACCAGAGAGCCCGAGATGGAAGAAGGGCGAGGTCAAGGGCGACGAGGGAGGAGCAAGGGGGGGAACGGTTCATCCTGACCGCTACCCCGAGCTCAAATTTCATACCCCGATCTGCGCAAGATGTTTTCTTCAGATTAAGGACGACAGATGTATATCCTCAATCGACTCTTCCCGAGATGCTTGATATTGCCGCATTCAGAGGAGGGAAGATCGTGGAATGAGGAGATGAAATTTCCCGGACCGCGTCTTCTCCAGTGGTTGGGCGACAAAGCTCGGGATGAAAAATTCCAATTTTGATGAAATGGTTGAGGAAGTTTAGCCGAGAAGAAAACAATCGAAGTTGAGTGCCCGAGCGTGAAACAAATCCAAAGATGGAGATGGGGACCAACAGGGGAGATGCCGAGGATCATCTCAAATGGAAAAAGAGACTTGTTCTTCGATCAACCTCGATCGGTAAGCACTTTTGGTACCTTTTGGCACTATTAACAATTATGCCAAAGTTTATGAAAAAGTACTATCTTTAATTCTCGAATTGTCCGATAAAATGATCGAGGCTCAATGGAGACCGGAGCTCGGGATGAAGCAAGCTCAGATGATCAAACAAACCGCCGAAGGTGCGAAGGTTCCCGAGATTGATCTCACCCCCGTAATGGAGAAACTTGAGAAGATTGAGCCAATGGCGATCAAAATTGCTCGGATGGAAGAAACGTTGGCCAATCAAGCTCGTAGACAATGGAAGGTCTTAGCCATTCTTGAATCGATGCAGATACAAAACACTCGACCACTCGGATGACCTCCATGGAAGAAAATTCGAATGAATTTGGAGGGAGTCAACGCAGAGTTAAGTCTTTGAAATGAAACGAAGCACGAGGAATCGATCGAATTTCTAGAGGTGAAACCGGCAGAGAAAAATGAGGTGCCGATCAAATCTGGCTTTGTTGAGGAAATGAGCTCTGGGGTCTTTCATGACCAAGATGACAGAGATGCTTAAAGATGCACTCTCCGGCGGCCCACTTATTCGAAAGAACTTTTCGTGGCTAAGAACCACATCGGGAGAATGGAAGATGAGCAAGATCGGTTAGAGGAGAGATGCTGTTGTGAGCAAAGAGCAAGATCACATGGACACATTTCTCTCGGACTTCTCCAAATTACGGTGCGGGAAGGGGAAAAAAGGAAGGTGAAGACCTCGGGAAGTTCATGGCACGTACTTTGGAGAAGAAGGCTCGGAAAGATCTTTGAAATGTACAATCTAGCCAAAGCCTTAAAAGAAGTTGAAGCTACTGATAAATTGAAATTCGCTCAAGTAGAGAAGCCCATCTACACTCGAGTTTCTAAGCAAACCATGCTTGAGGTTGCAAGAGATAAACTGAGTGCTAGAACTAAGGTTGGAACAAGCCAGGCTGGTGCTGAACTGCCTATGAAGAGGAAAGCCTTGGGCGTTGTTCAACCTGTAAGCAAGCGTGCGAAGGCTTCTAAGCCAATCTGGAGAAAGGCGATTACGGATGATAAAGATCTTGAAGAATCCGAGTCTCAACCTCAGAAGAAAGTCTTCAACACCAGAGATGCTCTGAAGACACTCCAAAAAGAACAAGCTAAGAAAGTTGCTGCTTCGGTCTCAGGAGCGTCTGTGATCAGAAAGAAGATAGACGAAGAGCAGAAGTGAAGGAGTGACTTCAGGAAGTTTGCGAGCAAGAGGAAGGGAACATCGAAAGCGCTGAAGTGGCCCCACATTGATAAATGGATGCCCATTAAACTCAACGACATGTGGGAAGAAGTGAAGAGAACCTACGGTTCAATTACGATGTTCTCGGGGAATGGAGAGGGAAGGCTCGGATCGTAAGCTAAGCTTTCATTGAATATCTTCTAACCTTCTATCCAAAGTATCTCCAAGGTGGATTAACCTTGCGGATGAAGGTGGAGTCTGAGATAGTAGCCCCCGGTCCATATTCCTATCCTCCTCCAAGACTTGGTAATGGCTTGGTAAACGAGAAGGCCATTACGCGAAGAAATGCTCAAAGATATCTTTGGTCGGGTTAGGATTAACGAGGAACAAATCGGACATCATCAAGGAGAGGAATGAGTGAAGAAAAGATTTTTCGGAATGTTCAACTTTGGAGGTGCCGGTGATGAAGTCGAGAATGAAAAAACCAAGAGTCGAATCAAGATCAAGATCGAAGAACTCGAAGATTACGTAATCTTTAAATTTTGTCTTTTTGATTTTGTTGATAAAAATCTCATTGTAATCTGTAATGGTATACTTATCATCAATGAAGATTTATCATTATGCTCAAAAGATAATACCTTATTATCTTATTTACATATCTTTTATTTTGATATCTTTGATTGTATGTCTCTCGAACTAGCGAATGATGATATGGGAAAATTGTTTAAGTATTTAGTAATGAACTACTTAAAGAGATTCATTCTTGAAGAAATTCTTGAATGTCTTAAGTGTTGGAAAAACTCTCTGAATGTATTGAGAGATTCTCATTTTTTAAATTGTTGAGAGACAACCAATCTTGTGATAGGATAAACTGAAACCTGAGTATAGGTTATGTATTTGTAACAAGATAGGTTTTGGCATCATCAAAAAGGGGTAAATTGTTGGGAGATGAATTTAATAAGAGATTATATGATTTTGATTAAGATCCCAAAACCCCTGAGTATGACATGTTCAGAATGATCTTGATAATTGAGTCAGGATTCAGTTTTAGAGTATTCAGGATGTTATCTCGCAAAATGTATAGTCGCAGATATAGTTCAGATAGGTTTCAAGACTCAAGAACTCAAGATGTTTCGAAGAAACCGGTTTCAAAGATGAAATCAAGTCTTCAAGACTCAAGATGAAATCGAGAATCTAAAGACTCGGTGAGAAACTGAGACTCTGAAGACTCGGTATGAAAACTGAGATACTGAAGACTCAGTATGAAACTGAGAACTGAAGACTCAGCATGAAGACTCAGTATATCAGTCAGTATAGACCCTGAAGACTCAGAAGACCCTGAAGACGCAGAAGACTCTGAAGACGCAAGATCAAGACCGAGAAATCAAGATCAAGAATATCGAAAGCACAAGAATTATCAAGACTCAAGAATGTATGAATGCTTTCAAGATGAACCGAATGTTCCGAGGCATTTGAATATATCTATCGAAGGATGCAACATCGAGAGAAACGCGATGCCTTAGAAAGTTAGATATTGCCAAGACATTCAAATGCAGACAAAAGGAACTAAGTCAGAAGTGTTGTTAAGGTTATATCAAACTCAGAGTTTGTAACCAAAAGAGCCGTTGAAGGTGTCTACCTTTAACTGAAGACAAAAGTCAAAAAGAGGAAGACGACATTGTACCATACCGACATCGACAAAGGACAAAGTCACGAAAAAAGATGTCGGATGTAATGAAAGTTCCAGATCGCAAAAAAGTGAAGACCGGCTACATGAAAGGCTATTGCCTAAAACATATTAGGGAGTTTCAAACCCTAAATATAGCCGTTTCTCACACACCATAAGAGGAACTCACGGTTATCTCTCCAACGGATAGTTTTCAAAGAGTGACATTGGTGTATGCCTATAAATACTTGGTGACCCTCTACTTTGTAAGGTTACGGAAATTTATACGCCTTAACTCAAGAGCTCAAACTTATTCTTGCTGAAAGTTAAAGCACTTCGAAATACCTTGAATTTCCCAAGTGCTTCTATATTGAAGAGAGCTCACTTTACTAAGCCTAGCTTGATAAGATTTATCCAAAGCTTAGTCAAGATATCCTAGCCCTTTGCATTGTGCTTCATTGTAAAGGATATCTCATCCTAGTTGGAAACCAACCGAGAAACCCCAAACCCTTGAGAAGGTAGTTGGAGTGTGTTTGTTGGTGAGTAGAGTTGTAAAGAGTTAGTAAAACTACGGAGTAGTCGAGAAAACTCTAGAGGAGAAGTTAGTAAGCCACTAAGGGGTAGTCCGAAAAGCTTGTGTGTGATTGAGTAAAGTAAACTACTGAGGTAGTCGGAAAACTCAAGGTCGGGTTGAGTAAAGTAAACCACGTGGAGTAGTCGAAAAACTCGGTACGAAGTTGAGTAAGTAAACTACGAGGTAGTCAGAAAGCTCAGAAGTTGATAGTGAATTTCTCTGAAGAGTCAGAGAGAGTGGATGTAGGAGCTTGATTCTCTGAACCACTATAACTGTTGTGTTCTTTATTGCTTTCCTTATCTGTGCTTAACTGTTGCATTGACTTGATTTTGAAAGCATACTTTTCACTGATATTCAGTTGGAATCAATCCACTGAAGTTGCATAAGTGAATCACAGCCTAATCACTATTTCATAAAGGGAAGGTTTTTCAAAGAAAGCTTAAAACGAAAGTATAATCTAAGGGCCAACCATTCCAGACGATCGTAAAGCTAGAACAGATAGTTATCAAACCGAACTCTCTTCCGAGGATTGAAGAAGCTAGTTATCGATCCAAGCAACTCAGGATCTCGACACTCGAGGATTGATTTGGGATTATCTCGAGGTATCTCGAAAGCGTTTCGGGATCATTTGTCTCGATGAGACTTTGACTCGAGCGATCAGCTTCTCGTAACCTAATCTTGAGGATTATCGACCCAAGTGACCTCAAGAAGAAAAAGTTTTAAAATCACTGAACACATGTATTCTCCCCCCATACACGTGTAAGACTCGTTTACACCGGGACCAACAGTATGTTCGATGCTCAGATATCCTGAAGGCTCAGACATCCTAAGGGCTCAGACAACCTGAAGGGTCAGTATGCTCGATGCTCAGACATCCTGAAGGCTCAGACATCCTGAAGGCTCAGTATGCTCGATGCTCAGACATCCTGAAGGCTCAGACATCCTAAGGGCTCAGACAACCTGAGGGGTCAGTATGCTCGATGCTCAGATATCCTGAGGACTCAGATAATCTGAAGAACTCAGACATGCTCGACGAGGACAATATTCTGGCATAAAATTGATGTGGTTGAAGGGGCGAACAAAGCATTCAGTCGAGCAAAAGATTGATTTGGACGACCAAAAGAGTGCCTTATAGACAAGAAAGTGCAAAGATCAATCTGGAAGATGAAGTTGGAAACGTGGCAGCATTACATGAGTTCTTACATGGCCCGAAGTCTCCAGCTCATGCATGCCAAACCAGCTCATGCTTGTCAAAGTACTATAAATAGAAGAAAAAACAACAAGATAGGGGTTCACAAAAAATTTCCAAGAGGGGTAAGGTCCAGAAAAGTTCGAGAGTTCATCCATACACATAAAAAACCCTAGCACTCATATACCAACTCTCCAAATCATCTTTATCCATAACGATTCATCTTCATGAGATGTATCATATATTGTACGTGTAAAACTCGCAATACTACATCCCTGGCTTGGTACGCCCCCAGAGTAGTCATTTCTTGACGAACTGGGTCAACAAATTCCTCTTATTTACAGTTTATTTTACACGTGCATATTTTGTTTGTGAGTTGTCACCGAATTAGCCACATAATATTCTCCATATAAAACGACTCGCAACATTAAGCATGGCTACGGGCGAAAAAGTTTCCTCATAATCGATCCCTTCTTTCTGAGTATAACCTTTCGCCACTAGTCTTGATTTGAAGGTTTCTACCTTCCCGTCCGGTCCTCTTTTTCTCTTATACACCCACTTGCAACCAATGGGTTTGACCCCATTAAGTGGTTCGACTGGCTCCCACACTCTGTTATGAAACATAGAACCCATTTCGGCTTTCATTGTTGTTTGTCAAGAATCTGCATCCTTATCTTGGATTGCCTCGTCATATCATCTTGTCCGGGAATCAAGTCCGAGGACTCTCCTATTCCCATGAATCTCTCGGGATATTTCACAACCCTCCCACTACGACGAGGTTCCGGTTGTGTAAGTGTGTCGTTTGGTATGTCATCTAGTACAGTTGGCATTGAGGTTAGCCCCTTAGCTCATTTAAGGTAATCTCATACGGGTCTTCTTTTCGTTCATATAGTCTTCTTCCAAAAATCTAAAGTGGGTGCTTATTACCACTTTTTGATCTTCGAGGACCATAGAACATGCACCCTTTTTTTGTTCCTCGGGGTATCCCACAAACAACCTTAATTACGATTGAGGATCAATTTTCCGGCTTCCTTGTCCAACACGTAGGCGGACACCCCCAAATCCTCATGTGTCTCATATCAGGCTTGCATACTTTGTCCACAATTCTTTGGGAGTTTTGGGAACCGATTTGGATGGCACCAAGTTGAGAATGTAGGTTCTGTTGTTTCCAAGCACACGACCCCGAAACGACTTGGGTAGATCCGCATAACTCATCATAGATCTAACCATTTCCAAAAGAGTTCATTTCTTCGCTCTGCAACCCCATTTTGTTGAGGGGTTAAGTGCGATGAGTGGGATGCAATCCCTTCATCAGATAAGTAGTTCAAAAACTCATCGCTGAGGTATTCGCCTCCATGATCGGATCGTAGAGACTTGATACGTTTTTCCCTATGATTCTCTGCTTGAGACTTAAATTCTTTGAATTTCTCAAAGGTCTCAGATTTATGCTTCATAAGGAAAATATAACCGTACCTTGAGTAATCATCAATAAAAGTGACAAAATACTCATAACCTCCTCTCGCTTGGTTGACATTGGACCACATACATCTGTGTGAACGATCTCTAACACTTCTTTGGCTCTATTCCCCTTGGCTCCAAATTCCCTCTTGGTCATTTTACCCTCCAAACATGATTCGCATGTTGGAATTAGTTCAACTTGAAGAAACTCCAGTGAACCGTCTTTCACCAACCTTTGGATCCTCTTTGGATTTATATGACCTAATCTCAGATGCCATAGAAGTGTTCGTTCACATCTGATGAACATTTTCTTTTCTCGGAAACAGTTGATGTGTTATAGGATGCATTTCGTGAGTGGTGTGCACAGTTAATTCTATAGAGATTATTCGACCAATGTCCCATAATAGATACACTCATCATTTCAAGAAATGATGTCATTCTTATTAGAAGAAACTTAGTGTCCTTTAATCAAATTTTAGAAACTGAAAGTGAATTCTTTCCAAAACTGGGAACATAAAGATAATCTCAAAAAAAACTTCATCTTTAAAAGACAGGTGCACTTCTCCCACTGCGTTAACCACTACTCATGTAGCATTGCAATATCTGCTACTTGCGTAGTATTGCAATAACTGTTACTATCGTAGCATTGCAATATCTGCCACTTACGTAGCATTGCAATAATTGCTACTTTCGTAACATCGCCCAATGTGATGAGGATCTCACTCCCACTAAGTTGCCAGATCAGTTTGAACCCGTGAAGCAAACATGACTAGTGGATCTCGTATCAACCACCCACGAATGAGAAGTATACGCCGCTAAACAAGTTTCAACAACTAGTGCGTGAGAATTACCTTTCTATATGTCCCTTTTGGGGTTGGAACAGGCAAACCTCCATTGTCCTTTTTCACCGCAGTTTAAGCACTTCCTCTTTGGATTTTTCCTTGACACCACAAGCATTCCTCATCTTACCATTGCCCTTGGCAACAGTTGAGTTTTATTGCTTATGGCTTTTGGTCCTCTTCTTTTTCTTGCCTTCCCTTGGCCTAAAAAATGAAGACTTACACTTGTCGTTAAAGCTTGAGTTTGGTGCCCCATCAATATCTCTGCCTAGACCAAAGCTTGCAACAAATCGGCTAGCGAGGCCAAAATGCTCAGAAACTTTTGGGCAGAAAGTGAAATACCAAATTCATCTGAGTCTCCAGATTATAATCTGCACTCAGAATCTCAAGTTTGTTCAGATGGGCCATCTATTTTGAGGACGTAATCCCTTACGGGTTTACCCTCCACCATTTTCAGCGACGACATCTCTCGCAAGGTGATCTGACGAGTCCCGCATTTTTGACTCGTCAGTTGGCTCATCTGATTTTGGTGTGTCAAGAATCCACTTGTGCTTTTGTGCAGTTAGGACAATTATAATTTTTCGTTTCCAGTCAATATAGTTTCCATACATATTGTATTGACTTTAAGTATATTAACAGTGGATTAAAAGGTTACGACATGCTGAACTGAAATAAATAACTATATGCATAAGCACAAGTATATCACAAGGTTCGATTCACATGCATCATATTAAAATCTCAAAAAAATATGAACATGCATCAGCCAACATCTCAAAACAGTTTAAATAAGCCACGTGGGGTGGGTCATTATTTAAACACATTCAAGCAGGTTACAAACAAGAACAGTTACAAACCTTTAATATCCAGATTAATAGTTGGCTCTCACTTGACCAATATAAAATTGATAGGGACTTCGGGGAAGTATATGCATATCAATTTTATACCTAAGTAATAATCATGATTAAATACAGGATTATTATTTTGTATTGAACGAGCCTCGTGGGGAGGGTCATCGTCGCCACTAGTAATAATCCACAATCATCCATTTGGAATTTATTCATGTGAAAGCTAACTTTTGACCGTCCCGTGGGGGAAATTTCTCCAAAAGAATTCACAAATAAATAAATCATGGAGGTCAAAATTAATTCAATTTTATTATCCGGAATAAAATTATCAATTAATTATTTAAACATACTTAGTAATTTTTGAAGGTGAGATTTTTCATTGGGCAACTCTCATGCAAACACATTTAAACAAATTAAATAAAGCATAAGATAACACAATAATAAATCAAGCAAAGCAGAAAAATAAACATATTGGGCATAAATTATCCAATTGTCATGGTTTGATTTTTCTTGGCTTGATCTTGAAGAAATGTCGTCTTGAATTTCTCCCACTCGACCGTCTCGAAAAGAACTCTATCTTGAAATGCCACGCCAAGTAGCTCGCAGTCGAGATGCACACCTGCATTCGGCCGGTCACTCGGCCAAGTCACCAAGACTCGGCTCGACAAGCCGGCGGCTGTACCTCTGCGCCTCGGCTAGGTCCGCGATTCCTCGACGGCGACGCGCGATACACGTGCATATCCGCAGCATCCACGCCGCTTGCTTTCCCCGCCCGCGCCAAACCCGGCCGGCCCTTCTTGGCATACCCCCGCGTCTTCGCCTCCGTCCGCCCAACCCGCTCAGCGCATGGTGCACGCGTCTTTGCGCCCGCCGTCGTCGTGTGCTTTGATCCTCAGCTTTCGGCCCTCGGCCTCGCCCCGTGCGCCCGTCCAGCATCGCGTGCCTCCTTGGCGCGTTTAAATGCGGCGCACGCCGCCCCACGCCCGGTTCTAGATTTTATCCTTTAATTCTTCATCCTCGTTTCCGATCCGGTTACAATTTATTTACAAAAAATAAATAAACCTAGATCTAGACTAGTTTATTACATTGATCAAATCAAACAAATCCTAATCTACTCGTGGATTTTCTCACGAGGCAAAATGAATCCGAACGAATCGAATTAAAAACCACAATTTATATGCATGCATAAATAAACACATTAAATTTCATGACAATTGGATACCTGCAAAATAGATCTAGCAATTCTACTATCTAATTTCAAATTTAATGACAGTGAATTAAATTACAATTTAAAAAACTCAGAGCCCGAAACCATGGATCTGATACCACTTGTTGGGGAATAATTTGCACAGATCTATTTCGGGGTGAATATTTAAATACAAATTTAATTCTTATAATTATTACTAGCATGAATTAATCCTATATTAATTTAAAAAATAATCCAACAACAAATCATGCATATAATTAATTCACGTAAATCCTACGACAATGAATTTACGAGTTTACGTGAAGCATTACCTCTTGGGGACGGCAATGGTCCGGGCCGATTAGACTAACCAAAAGAACTTCCCAAGTATTCCCCTTAATCCTTGTTCGACTATCCCGGTGGTAGGACACTTGTGAACAATTAACAAAAGGAAAATAAATTATGTTGCACCACCTTTGTGGATTGACTAATTTTTCCAGCACATGGAATTGTACTTGGGAATGAAAGGGTCATCCCCTATTTATAGAGCATAGGTGGTCGAAATTTTGGGTAGAAAATAATGTGGGGAAATCTTTTCTTGATCTCCAAGAAATCTTAAATATATCTCCTATATTCTTTTTCCCATAATTATAATATTCCACAAAATCCCACCTACTCTTTGTTATGAGATATTTTCGAAAATAATAGGCAAGATTCCAAGATTTGGATCTTCTTGAATTTATGAGATATTCTTGTATTTCAAGAAATACATATCTTCCATAATATCTTTTCAAGAAAATCTTTCTTGCCCTTTATATTTCAAAATTTTCAAAATTATCTTCATGAATAACCAAGTGGAAGATTTCTTGAATTTAATGAGATAATCTTGTATTCCAAGAATACATATTTTCATTCCATAACAAAATTCAAAGGAAATCTTTCTCCCATTTTATCCATAAATTTTGAAAATATTGAGGAAAAATAAGCAACAATATTTATTTTATTTTAAACACCTTTTTCAGTTATTGGACTATATGTTGGGCTACTCAGGGGGCCTCTAGGAGAATTAAGATTGGACCTTCCAATGGATCTTGAATTATCAATATTGAGCCACAATATTATTCAAGCCCATAAATATTAATTAATCCCACTACATAATTAATATTGCACTATCCATCTTAACCCATATTACAGTCAATATGGCTCTCGGTTATTATTTCCCGTGTTTAAGATTATCTAGCCCATTAATTAATTCAAGCCACTGAAATAGCTTTCTGTTAATTAATATCTTTTATCCTTGGTCAAGGAATGGTTCAACATTATTATCCATACCGGAAACTAATTCCACTTGCAAGATTTGGTATGATAAATCTTATGAACCTCCCAAGGGGGCAAATCGAACAAGCGTACTTGCACACGATTCTCCGTATTAAATCTTAGCAATCACATGTGACCAATAATATTGTCCAAGATAAAAAGTATTGAATCTCGTTGATTCTCTACCCATGATAAGTCAAAGCAATAGTTACCAACCACACGCGATCCTATTTAAGGAACAAAGATTAAGAAATAACGAACCACTGAGGTCTAATTCTTCCTTGTTCAGTTCTGAAGAATTTGTCCTCCTGTAGGTCCTATTCAGTGCATCAGTCATGCACTAGTGTAATCTCTTGGTCAAGACAAGTCAATCTGAGCCTTACACTTCAACCTTTCACGATGGATTGTTCATTTCCATCTAGGTCGTGAATGGTGTACTTTTAGTTACAAGGGACTGTTAATTTAATCTTCTGTGATCTGGTATCACTAAATTAACTACAATGTAACACGTACTATTTAATGAACAGTTATGCAGTAAATATATGTAACATTCAATGATATTTAAAGCATCAGTGATAAACAATTTATTTCCGTAAATAAGACCGAAATTCAGTTTTCATTATACAAAGTAAAAAACATATTTTCCAGTATAATCCCAACAACATGGCCTTTCTTTTGTATTTATTTTATCTCCATTATTTTCACATATTCAACGACCTCATCGGAAGAATACGAATTTATATCTAATATAAATTATAATGGACTAGGATCCACATTCCTACTATCATAATCCCAGCGAGGGCTGATCATTACAATAGCATAACTGGTAGGTCTCCAAACCAATTGAAAAACTGCAATTCCTAGTTTGTTGAACCTAGTTCTACTGATGTCACTTACCCTTTGTTCCCCGCGAGGGCTAGCGAAACAAAGTTAAGTTGGTTTACAACCATCAAGCGGCGACATTTCATGTCCCTATAAGAGTCCCGTTAGATGTAGATCCGAGCAAAAGACGGAGGTCTATAAGTACTCACTGGAACGAAATCTCCGGTTTACTTTTAATTTTGATGGAAGACATCTTATCAAATTAATGAGGAAATCATATTTTAGTGAGGAGCATTTTAAAGGCGGGGTATTAACTGCTTAATCGAGATCCAACATGTTAATCTACATCACATTCGAGCAATTATTGGGCGCCGCCTACCCAAACATGATTTACACGGACTAACATTTCTATGGGCGCAGTCTACCCAAACCATAATACGGTCCGACAAGTATTGGGCGCTGCCTACCCAAACAATTATAATGCGGACGTAAAAAGCCTTAACAGAATATAAAACATGTCAACCAAGTGGAAATTAATAACTCGTTTAATCATACATTTTAAAATCAAGTTTTAATAATTAAATTCATTATTAATATTTTGATCTTTAATTAATCCAATTAATTAAGTCCGTCATTAGTCCAACTAATACGTTTTGTGAGATTTAATAATTCCTTTTAAAATGAGTTTTAAAATCCAATTTTAAACTCAATTTTAAAATTTTATTAAACTTCAATAATTAATCCAATTAATTATTTTGGTCCAACCAATATCCAATTTTAAATTAATCCAAATTAATTTACAAAATTAGATTTTAATTTTTTTATTATTGGGGCTCATATGATTTTTAAAATTAATCCAAATTAGATTTCCAAAATTGCATGGGAGGGCTTGTTCCAAATCAAATTTGCAAAACAACCCTCCGCCATCACCGTCCAAATCCGACAGCATCCAATCTGTAATTTGGGACAACCGTTTCCAAATACCAACCCGAATCAGTAACAATTTTAGAATTAATCTAATCAATTCATCAAATTCGTTCAACTATAACAATCAAAATCGAACCCAAGAGAATGAAATCGAACGAAACAAGCAACACATCGAGAACCCAAAAACTGAAAATCACATAACTCGATCAAAAACCAAGAAACAAGGGAAAGCTCGAGGCGTACCGAAGTCGATGCCAGAGCTCGACGCGAGTCACCATCGCCGCCTAGGCGCGCGGGTGACTCGTCGTCGAGCACAACGGGTTCATGCGCGCAGAGCCGCAAATCAATCGTGAACTGGTTCCAAACCAGAAAACTCAAACGAAACCACAAAATCGGCGACACGCCGCCACCGATTCATCTCGATTCTGGTGGTGCGCCGCCTCGACCCAAGTCAAGAGGAGCATTGCCGAGAAAAGAGACGACGAACGGAAGCAGAGCGGTGGAGACGACGATGGAAATGCGAGGTACGAGGCCTGAGACGAAGGTGAGACCGCTCGGAGTGTACCACGAGGCCCCGCACGCGTTGTGAGGCCTCGGCGCCTAGCGCCGGCCTCAAGCAACGCGGCGTGGCATCGCTGGCCGAGGGTTGAGCGAGCAGCAATGGCGGGAGTTTCTCCCTGAGAAACCCTAAATTGATTTGGGAAGTCTTCTCGAAGAAGACGAAGCCGGATATACAAAACAATAGGGGTGCGGTCAAAAAAACTATTAATTCGGCCGTGCCCCACGGTTTCGAATAAAAAAGCTTTTAATTTATTCAAAATAATTATGCAATTAATCAAAGAGCCTGAGCTCTGATACCACTGTTAGAATTTAGAGGCACGTAAACACGTAATACATGCGCAGCGGAAATAAACAGTTCACCAACAACGAACAATTAATTGCAAAATTGAATACGTATAAACATAAAGAGAAACCTTACAATAAATCGTACGCATATTTCTCTACTATGGTATCCACGTAATCCCCGTTCACGGACTTGCACAGATTTGCTAGTGTTGAATCCCGAGATGAATTTGCTAGGAAAATTCTAACTCTAGATCTTATGGAGAGAATAATGAATTAACGTTGTTTGTGAATTCCCAAGAGCTTGTATATATAGGAAAGCCCAGCTTAAATCTTAAGCTAGCCTGATTGGGAAATAAAATCCCTAATCATTAATTAAATTAAATCCCTTTAATTTAATTCCCTAAATATAAATCTCTACGGATTTAAATTCCATATATGTCAAATCTCTACGATTTGATTCCATATATATTAAATCCTACAATAATATACAATATATTATTATTGGGAATTCCTATTTAATTAAATCCAATTTAATTAAACATTAATAATAATTAATTCCAAATTAATCTATTATTAATTAATTCTCCATAAATTAAATATTAAACCCAATTTAACATTTAATCAACCAACTATAATCCTTAAAAGGGAACTACTTTTTGTGTGACTCATAGGCCCTCATATATCGAGCGATTAGTCAAACTAACGGTCTTAATTGAACCCTAGACAATAAATCAGACATTCTCAATATATGAGGTACGTTGCGAGAAACGTGCAACTACCATAGAATCAAAAACATGGGCTATTACGATTTCCTCCTTTCATTCACGAATACTCGATTAGTCTTGAACATGATGAAGTGTCTATTCAAATAACTTAATCAATTTATCTCTAATCACTAATTGATCATGTATGTCACACTTAGTCACAAAATCTTAGTTGACGTGCATCGGCCGATGACTTTGATCCAATTATGATGAGAAGATGAGTATTCTCTCTAAATCCAGATTGAGGAATGAATCCTATTCTTGGCTCAACTACCACGCACATGCACTTCGTGATGAACCCAATCCAAGCCGTATCTACCCATGTAAGGGTGCAAGCATTGGTCATGGTCAAAGTTCATCACTCCACACATGTCGTGCGTATTGACCTCAAGTCAAAGGAGTATCGCATCGCTCCCACTAACTGAGACACTCGTAGACACATATAGTGAAAATACATCAAACGGTTTCTCGGATGGGTATACCAATACCCTCTAAGGTATTTGTGCATCCATCATGAGATACCTAGTATCTCGTAGTAAGTGAGATCTTACTACACCCTCTAAGAGTATGATTCAGATCGCACACCAATCTCCATTGCATCATCAATATTCCATTCTTGATGATCCTTGATCGGGGCTATTTGAGAGTCATGCTTAAGTCATCTGAGTTCTCACAACCTCAATGACAGCAATGACTCATGGGAACACTTATATGAATAAATGCAAACAATCAAACATAATATTCAAACAAGTGTATTGTCATACATTAATATTAAATGAACTATAATATTAAATCAAACTGAATATCATCGAGTATTATGTCCTTACAATGGATTGTCTCTAGGACACTAACACTAACAACATGTGGTTGCAGAATTTGTAATCGGTTGATGGTTTAAACAAATTAAAAGTTTTATTCTAATTGGATAACATCTATTGGAGATGGAAGTATATGATCACAAACTGAGTTATGGTTTTGATATACAAATTTTGGATGGTACTTTTTGATAGGTGGTGATGATTTGATCGGTTTTATTGTTGATAGAGTTTATCCTGATTTTAAGACCATGATGAAAGGTCACGATTATTTTCAGAATAGATCAATTATGCTTCTACTTTGGATGTTGTTAGGTCCATAAGCGATCACATGATTCGGTTGAATGAAAATGAATCACATACTTATTTGAGATCTGATAGCCCTTTACTGTGTTAGTTTAAATGTTGATCATCTTTCTAATATGCGTTCTCCTGAATTTTTGAATAGTCTAAAGTGTTCTGATGGTCTTAATCATAAACTAAATCTCAAAATTGGAACATCGATAATGTTATTAAGAAATATTGATCATTCAAGGAGTTTTTGCAATTGTAATGGAACCAGGTTTAGTCTTTTAATATTATCTTATTTTATTTTTCCTCATATTTTAAAGGTTGGGTATTTATTAATTCATTAAATTTGTAATGAAATGTTATTTTTCAATATGTAGATTGGTTATTACTAAGATGAGTGATAATATTCATGAAGCTAAGGTTCTATTGCGAAGTAATGCTGGATAGTTAGCTTTGATACATAGGCTTACTTTGACTCCTTCTAGTTACGGATTGTCATTTAAATTTCAATGAAGACAGTTTTTGTTGATTGTTTCATATGATATGTCTATAAATAAAAGTCGGGGACTGTTTTCTAATGTAGGGAAATTTTTGCAGAAGTCCATATTTAGGCATGGACAACTTCATGCAATTATTTCCCAGGTAACAAACCTTTAGGGTTTAAAGATCAATTGTAAGATAATGATACACTACTGCACATTTGAACTTGGACAGCCCTTTTTTCAAACAGCTCTCCAAGTTACTACTTGGAGAGCGGTTTTATTTATTTTTTTTTTTTTTAAATCGACAGCGGTTAAAAACCGCATTGCAAATCCCTTAGAGAGCGGTTAAGAACCGTTGTCCAAGGTAAAGATTGGACAGCGGTTCAAAACCGCTCTCCAAACCCCGAAACCCTTATAACGCGTCCAGTCCAGAAGCAACCCCATTTACGCGATTTCATCCCTCTTCCTCCTCCTCCTCCATTTTTCGCCATTGACGTCGCCCTCCTCCCCTACCGCGTTGTTGCCTTAGACGTCACCCTTACATAGTACCGCGTTGTTGCCTTCGCAGTCGCCCTCCTCCCCTCTAAGTTTTAAACTTGCAATGTGGTTAAAAACCGCTGTCTTAGTGCAATATCTTGGACAGCGGTTTTTTATCAGTTGTCCAAGCTTGGACAGCTGTTACTTGGAGAGCTGTTATAACCGCTCTCCAAGATTTTTAACAGCTCTCCAAGCCCAAATCTGTATCAGTGATTGTAGTATCACAAAAAATGTAGTTTTTATGAAATTTTTAGGAATATATAATTTTGTAATAATAAATATTCAAATGTCACGACTTTTTCATGATGTTTTATTTTTTTTATAGCCCTTGCCATATAAGATTATTACAATATCAATTATTTAAAATATTATATATAAATATAAATATTACATCAATATTTGAACTTTGTTATAGATACATTATAACAGTCTTACATCATATGTAATAATAATAAAAAAAAACACTATTGTTAGGGTTTTTACCAATTACAACATGTCCTTTTTTTTCTTTGCACTACAAGATATCATATTTTAAAATTTTGCAATTTGAAACATTTGCCCATTTTGTTGGAAACAATTGAATAATGTGGCTGATAGAGTTGCTACATAGATGTCCATGTAGATGTCACGACTGATGAATAAAATATATTTTTTTCATTTTTTTAATTTGATTTTTTAAAGAAACACAATATCCAAAAAAATATATTTTTAAAACTTAGAAATTGAACCTCCACTCATCCTGACAAAAATTATGTTCTTATTATTTCTCCCAAAAATATATTTTAGATATAGCCGAATAATTAACATATGCTCCGAATAATTAAAAAATATATTTTATTCACCAGTCTTAACATCCTACTTGGATATTTATGTCAACTCTGAGACCACCTCACTTAATTATTGCCGAATATTTAACATATGCTTCTAATAACATAAAAATGTGATGTCTCGAATTTGCAAAGAAAAAAATAATATTGTAATTGATAAAAACCTTAAAGGTGGTGATATCTTTTGCAATTAACCAAAAATAAAATACTATAAAGTGAAGAATATTAATTCTTCTTTGCAAAGAATTTTCTTTAACAAATCAATATTATTATGAATAAAATTAAATATAATTCTAAAATATCAAAATCTTAGTTTAAAACTCACATTATCATGAATATAAATTATAAAACAAGACGTCGATATAAAATGTTATATTAATAAAAAATATTTATTTTAACATAAAATGTTTGATGATAACAATGATTGTGAGCTAGTACAGGTGTAATACTAGTTGTAGTTAATATCAAAGTCAAAGTCAGAGTTGTAGCCCAATCAAAATAGGTGCAAAGTTTTGAGACCACTTGGATTCAATCCCAAATTCTTCAGGAAAAAATGGAAAAGAAGGGCATGGAATCGGTAGTTATTGTGAAGAATTCACAAATCGTGGGAGTATAAATTACAAATGGTCTCATAACTTTGAACTCATATAAATTTAGTCCCATAATTTATTTATTTTTTTGTATTCGATTTAATCCTATAATAACTTTGACAATGCTCAATTACGTCCAATATCTGGTGAAAAATTTAAAACTTCGTTTCGCCGATTAAATTCGGGCCTCTCCAACTGCTGGACTACCACGTGTAATTTTTTATTTTTTTTTAACATGTTGGAAATTCAGTTTTGATTTTAAGTGTATATTTGTTTTGATTTTTTTTAAAATTTTATGACTTGTAATTCCAGGTGTAAAAAAGAAAATTACACATGACAGTCTAGTCACACCCACGACTAGAAAGCCCCAAATTCTATCAATGAGGCGAAGTAGTTTTGAATTTTCGACGGACTTGGGACATAAATTGGACATTATTAAAGATATTAACACTAAATTGATAATAAAAAAAATTATGGACTTGAATCTATTTGAAACCAAAATTATGGGAACATTTTTAATTTAAACTCCAAATCGTGCTAAATTTATAAAGGGTCATTTTTCAACGATGAAAAAAGCCGCTTCCAATTGCAAACTCTGCCAGAAATAGAAGCCAAAATATCCAAAATTCTTGTGAAGGTACATTGTGAGCAATACAAGGATTCACATGCCAACTTAATATCCAAAAATCGAAAGTCTCGATATGAGCATCTACAAATGCCACCACGTTCATGTTCAAAAGTATCAGCTATTTTCATTGAATAACTGCAGTTGTGTTTTTTCACTGAACAATAGTACTTTACCAACAACAATTGTTGATAAGTGCATTTGAGTTGCATGGTGCACACAAGACTTACACTTGAATTAATTAAATTATATAACTAATCAGTCTTGCTTTAATTAACATATATTGTTTTGAATTTTGGCAGATGGGAGAAAGAATATAATGAGTGTGAAGGAAGCCCAACCTGCTGCATGAACAGGAACCTTGTCATGTGAAAAAGAGAGCTAGTTTTACAAGATTGTGAAACAAAATTGATCATGTAATATAAATTTACTACTCCCTCCGTCTCAATCTTGACTACTTAATTACCGTGTGTTCGGAGTTTAAGAAAAAAACTATTTATTAGTATTTTATATGATAAAGTGTTGGGGTAGAAAGAATTATTTATTAGTATTTTATGTGATAAAGTGATAAAGTGTTAGGGATATAAAGAATTATTTATTATTATTTTATGTGATAAAGTGATAAAGTGGGTATTTCCATTTAGGAAAATGTGTAGTTAAGATTGAGACGCCTAAAACGGAAATAGTGTAGTTAAAATTAGGACGGATGGAGTATATAATGAGCATGGGCGGGCTCAGAAACATAGTCGGGCCAGGGCCAAAAAAAATTGATAAAAGATTTTAAATCAAAAATATTTTATAACTAATT
This sequence comes from Stenogyne calaminthoides, assembly GCA_037126765.1. NCBI lineage: Eukaryota > Viridiplantae > Streptophyta > Magnoliopsida > Lamiales > Lamiaceae > Stenogyne > Stenogyne calaminthoides. The sequence continues at coordinate 19,075,633 of JBBCBC010000003.1, forward strand.
AATATTTTGAATTATAATCGACCACGTCGAATTATTAAATAATCATTCATTTAAAATCGTGTCTAGTTTTAATTTACATTACAAGAAATAGCGAATAGACTACGAATTTTTTTAACATGACTTCGTACTTAAATAGTGAATGCTCACAGATTTTTTACGTTCTAGTGGGCAAGCATATTGTCTACAAATTGCCGAAGAGTTCTTAAAGAAAAACAAATTATCTATATATTTGTAATTTTTGTAAGTAAATAAATTATTTATACAAATAATTATGTAGACAATTTATATTTTCATAGACAATTACATTTCCAATATAGAGTAAATTGGAATGTCTACAAATAAATTTAGCTATGAGTTACATTCTCATAGACAAATTGTTTGTAGGCAGATCATAGGCAATCCTCACTATTTAAGGAAGAAATTATTTTTGTTAAAAAAAAATTAGGCATTTTGAGAAATTTCATAGACAAATACTTATTTTTTTATATTTATAAAATTTTAAACTTTTTAAAGAATATATATTGTATTTCGCAACGAAAATTGAGGTGGGGCAGTTGCCCGTGAGTGCGTCCGCCAATGAATATGAGTCAATGATCTGTTCGATTCCAATATGTATGTAAATGAGCAATGATATGACGCCCGATAATTATTTTCTTTAATTATAGAGCCCAACACCTACATAAAATACTTGTACACTATAATTTCATTATTTTCCTCACATAAATCTCAGACCGATTCTATTACCGATTAACTAGCTAGCTATGCTTAGTGAATCTTAATTTAATTATCATTTTTCTTAAAAATGAAACAACAATTTATTATGATTGCTAAAAATCAGTCACCACTAATTGATAAGGAATTGGGGTGAATTAATGAATATACAAATCAACATTACATTTTGCAAAGCCTTTGGAGCTGACTTCCTTTAATTTGCAAATGAGTTGGGCTGAAAGGATTGAAGTAGGCTGCATTTTACTCTAAAATGGGTTTCCTATACTTGAAGAATAATTCTTGAAATTGGGCTGCAACTTGGGTCATTTCATGGGCTAATATAAACTTGATACTTCAAAAAAAAAAAAAAAAAAAGAGTTCATTTCATTTTATTTTTCTTTGACTCGTTTTGCTCTCCTTCTTTTACCCCTTTCTTGATTGATATGGTTGGATTGAAGCCCTCTAATTTCATGAGTCATTAGTATAGTAAATAAGATTCGTATCATATATGAGATCGATATATATAAATTTTTATCTTACTTTTTTACTCCTTTCTATTATTTTTTAAATGTCACTTTAGTATTTTTGAATATTTATATTATAAATATCGCTCTGGTATTTCATTTCCCTATTATCTCATATAAGCTCTTAGTTATTTCAAACTTTCTATAAATATGTTGTGTGTGTTAAAGGAAAATACATTTATGTGCATTCTTCATCAAGAATGATGGAAGGGTAGTTTAGGTAATTCCTTATATTATGTATAATCCTATATTATATCATATATAAAGGGATCTCTGATGTATTAACCGTACGAGAAGAATAGTGAAAACCTCCTGGCTTGGTATGCCTCCAGATGTAGTCATTCCTGACGAATTGGGTCACCAAATATGTGTCATTTATTTCTGCATATCCTACAATATGTTATCAGCACAATTGTCTATTCAATTAAGAATCATTACGAATCGGATTAATTAGTACTCTACTCAATGAGATCTCCTCCATGATTTTCCAGTTTTCCAATTGTTCGTCTCCTTAATCTCACATGGAGCATGCGCTCGATGCAAGCCAAGTCTATCATAAGACGATATTGGAATCCTTACCCAAGGATTCCGCTCTGGTAAAGAAGCTTAATCCTTTTTTAAAATTTCAGCATTTAGAACTGTTTGTCGCGGAATAGGCTTAAGAATTGTTTGTTGTAGAAATTAGGATTTATGTGAAAATCCTTGATTGTCTGTTATTACTTATTTTGTGGTTGATTTGATTCACTGAAATTTATTGAATATTTTTTCAAGGTGGCGACGATTATATTTTTTCAAGTAAAGTCACACAAAAATATTATATTGATGAAATTGTTTTCAAATATTCTAAACTCCCATAATGTATTTGGGCATGTGAGGTTATGATTATTATTTTGAACTGAAATTTTTTTATTTAAAATGTCATCTATATGGCATACTCTGTTCGTATATAAATATACATGTTCAATATTATACACCTCCATGATAAAGAATATTTGTGGATGATACATATGAGTATAAATTAATGTGATAAAGTATTTTCACAAAACATCGAAATATATGACCTTTGGTCTCAAAATTCTATTTTTTATGCACATTCTTGAAAAGTAAATATCTTATATTGTTACGTTTATGTAATTAATATATATTTTACCTTGCTTGCAATAAATGAATTAACCAACTTGACCTGAATTTATAACATTGAGCTCAAAAGAAATTGAATATCATTGTTGGGTCTTCGATGTGGAAACTACCTTCTTAGGGAAGGATTATCTTTTCACAATCAAACAATCCATTAACCCCAAGGACGAAGAACCGTTTGACAAGGTCAAAATCAATTGTCCTAGTTATATTTTTAAGACAACATATCAATCCTAGTTTACGCTAGGATTACCTTCAACTGTAAACATCCAAAGAACTGTGGGAGATTGGGACGTTTTGGAAACATGGATGATATTCTGCTTCCAGAACTAGCTGTCTAATGGGAATGAAATTCGCTTACTTATTATTAAAGGGTCAATTTTCTTGATAATGATATGTTGTGTGTTAAAACACGTCTTACCTTCTGTGAAAAGTAAATCACATAAAATGATCTTACTTTCCTTTTATATTCATGTATAGAGCTTTTGATTTTATTGATAGGCTTTAACTTCTTACTGTTTTAGATTTTCAAATCTCTGGCGCTATGCATACTTCTTTAACCATTTTTTAAAGGATGATTTTATGAATCAAGTTCTTATTTTTATGAACTATCACCTTTTATAAAATTCAATAAGAAAATAAGAAAAGTGTTTTTCAGTCCCATATGTGGCCACTATTATGCTATCATCCTGGTGAATTACCCAAATTTGAATTGGGCTTGTACGTTTTCATAATTCGACTTTTGTCCTATTACAAGTTATAGTAAACAACCAACAAGTTCCTTAATGATGTGGGTCATGTTACAGGTAATTGAAAAATGTGACCAAATTATTTTAAATAATAATGTCAAACCTGATGGGACAAAGAAAATTCTCAGCCCTAACTTTATTAAGTAAACAATGGAAAGAGTCCCAAAGGACAGTGGACATGACTTGTTAATCCCTATAAACGTGAAAATAATAAATGCACCACGTGGTACAGACTGTGGGACCCATGGTAAGGGTCACCATTACCATGCAAGAACAAAGTAGCACTTAACTATAAAAGACATGGGAAATCTAAAGAACATGAAGCTCATTATATGGAAGGCGAGAACCATCCTACAGATGTTAACCTCACGATTGCAGATTTCAATGGCAACAAGGACTTTGCACAATCAATAGGTATTCGTGATTTTAACTATTCTACTTCATCAATTTCTCATTTTCTTCAAGAATGTTGTTAAGGCATAGTGTCTTCTTTTATTTAAACAATTACTTTTGGTCTTAAAGTTATTTAGACCGGTGATTTTTTTTTACTTTGATTTTTTGGATTACGATCTTTTGGTGACGTTGGATAATTAATTTGAACTTTATTCTAAAAGTAATAAATTTATTTCAATATATTGTGCAACAACATTCGTCGTTAAATTTTAAAGATATTTGTGCCAACATTATCATTTGAAAGAACATAATGAGAATGAAATTTAATTACCTCTAGTGAATGTGGAAGAAAACACATCTTAGAGAAATAAATGAGTCAATCTAGTGAATTGTATCTCACTATTATTTGGATTCTCGAATCATATATTGTCGTCAATGATGAACTATGGGACACTGATTAATATAGGCTTTGTCAGACAATCTTGGACATCCAAGTTGTGACATGATGATCCGTATTTTGAAGAACTAATACAGACATCTATTTTCTAAGTGAAGCATAAAATGAGATAAAAAAAATTAGATATAATGCACAATATCGGTCATGTTGCTGCTTTCCTTCAACCTCTGTTTTCTGAAGTACCAAAAATATTTATATTGCACTCTACCTCATTATAAATCTCAAAGGCACATCACTCATTTTACAATGCCTGCTCTTTAGCAAAAGTAACAACGAGACCTACTTATGTTAAAGATTCAAAAAAAAATATTTCATTCTCACAAAGAATACAAGATGACATTTATGGAACAATTCATCCAGAATGCAGGTCATTCAAGTATTTGATGGTTTTGGTTGATTCCTCGACATATGGTCATGTCGTTCTACTGTCCACAATTAATTCTGCATTGCAAACTCTTAGCACATATTATATGTTTAAGAGCTCACCACCCCTTATCATCATCAAAAGCATTTAGAGTACCTATTTTTTGTGGTTTCTCTTATTTCATTAAGGGTACCTATTATGTTCATCCATCAACATAAACCTGTAAATTTCAAAATTTACTTCTTTATAAAACGCAGGGGCACTTTTGGTCATTTTTGTAATATTTCCCAATCGAGTAGTCACTTAGACGGGTATACCACATCCGTCCATATTGTTTCAATCTAAAGTGAGCATTTCAAGTTTATTGAAAACACACTCCATGGTTTAGAGTCACTTGACTGGGGTAATGAAAAGACCATCAGACATTTCCATATATATCTCTAAATTAAGATCCCCATAGAGATATGCAGTAACCACTTTCATTTGTTGCATTTCCAGTTCTTTGAAAACTATTAGGCTAACTAAGTAGCAAAACGTTATAACGTCAATTATGTCAACCCAGGGCGTAGTGAGAAAAATATCAGGACTTTATATTTCTCATTACGCTTTCTGACAAAGATTCGTTTATGTCCTACATATTTTACACTTGGCCAGACTAGCACTACCAGATCAAATACCAGTATCTTTGTTATATAATCAAGTTCTTCCTCGATTGTTTATTTCAGTTTAGGCCAATATGCTTTTTGACATTATACAATTGAGCATGGTTCGATATCATCGTGCTCTATAATTCCTTGAGCAACAGTATAATCAAATACATCATCGTCTGTGTGCAATGTCTATCTATCGACTCATATGCACTCTAATAATATATTGAGGTTTCTTTATCTCTGAAATCATATCAAACTTCGGAGCGTCCTCTAGTAATGATTCATGGACATAACTATAATCAAAGATAATCTCAAGAGATGTATTATCGACATTGATGATCAATAAATTGAATTGTGTCACACCTACATTTATTTTCTTTGGATGGTGTCAATTGAACCAGGTGACTTTCCCCGTTTACTTTTGAGAGCCACGGCCTCAACCACACTTCCACCAAGTTTAGTTGCAACACTTTTTCTACGGTATTGTGCCCCTTATTGGGGACTTCTACCTTGCAGACATTTGCAGCTGGTATATGGGACCTAGTCACTATAGCAATATCAGTAAACGTATCAGACATCGAATCTGCTACGTTCTGAATATCAATTATTAATTTTACGTCACTTTCACGTTGTGAAGTTTGGGGGATCAAAATGAGACATAGTGGGATAGACCAAGATACTTCCAGTCGTTCCCTTAGAAAATTCTTTTTCTTATCTCCCCCTAACGACGGGAAGATTGTCTCATTAAAGTGACAATCCGCAAATTTAGCGGTAATTAGGTCGCCTGTCAAGAGTTATGAATAGCGGATAATTATTGGGAATTCATATCCAACATATATACTTAATCATCTCTGAGAACCCATCTTAGTACGTTGTGGGGGCGCAATAGACATGTATATTGCACAATCAAATATATGTAAATGTGAATAGCAGGCTTATATTCAGTTACCAACTGGTACGCACAATGATTGGTCAATAGTGGGTTTGAATCGAATATGTAAAGTTGCTTGCAATATTGCATAACCCCATGTAGAGATAGGCATGTTGATGCGCATAAACAATGTCCTAGCCACCATTTATTTTCTTTTGATGGTGGCATCTGCGAGACCATTTATGTAGCACAAGGGGTGCAGGATGTTTCCCATTGATCCCAATAGATATGCAATACATGTGATAAATCTTCTATTTTTATAGTTGTATGTATATTTATTGGGGAATAACTTTTTAAAAACGTAACTTAGGATGTGACAATTTAAGGGTTGTATGTTTACATTTTGACAAATGTATAACATTAAAAAAAAATATATAGTACAATAATATATAGAAATATAAAAAAGAAATTCGCAATACATTTTCTATAAAATAAAAAAATCTATATTTATCAAAAAAAAATTAATAAAATCTACTTTTACCAAAATGTAAATATAAACTCCTTAAATGTCACCCCAAAGGTTACGATTCAAAATATTCCTATTTTTGTCGAATCTTTCAATAATTTATTTGGATTGATAACTTACTGTTTAAATGGTTTCCTTTGTAGATGGAGAAAGAGTTCAACTTAAGTGTGAATGAAGTTGTGAAAAGCCTACATGCTGCAATGGAGCATGATGTGTGATTCAGATATATGCAAGATTATGTCTCGTAAGATGATAAGAAATAGCCCGTCAGTTTCGAAGCTGTGGTGGCCCACTTCGAATCTTGTGGTATATATATATATATATATATATATATATATATATATATATATATATATATATATATATATATATATATATATATATATATATATTTGAACAATGGAGTTTTGGATTTTGGTATATTTGTATGTATATGCATTGTGAAATTTTATAATTATATATGTCAAAGTTATATCCATGTGTGGAGACAGTGGAGTTGATGATTTTGAGTTATTTATATATGCATATATTATTATATATGAAAGTAATTATTATAATAATAATTAAATTAATATTAATTATTATTTAATTATAATTATTATTTACACATGAAGTGAATAAGTTTTAGGAGGGAAGTTGGTTAATCTATGGGGAAAAAAGAATGGATAAGTTTCTGTTTTCTAAACTCTCATAATTCACAACGTGAATTATAAGTATTAACAATCTCTACACTTTTGAGTTCTCTCACGCATAGAAAGATAAAGACTGAGAAAGAATTTCTCATTCATTATTCCTCACATTTATACACAAATCAAAGGGCATTTAACATACTGTGGAATATGAATCAATTCGTGAATAAATTTATGTAATTGAATTCTTACAATAAATTTATGTAATTGAATTCTTACATCGAAGATCATAATATGTTTTTCTTTTTATAGTATTACTTGAAGTACAAGGGGTACTTCAACCCGTACACTTAATTAATTGAAAAAATCTCTCCAATCCAACTACTAGGACAAGAACCATATATAACAATCTTCTATTGTGACTTAAGTGACAGCCACAACACATATAAGGATCTTCCAGCCATTCCCCATGATTCCACAAAAGTACAAGATCTTGAAATTTTAATTGAAAACCACGACCAAACTTTTGTCTTGATTTCATCAATTACTCGATAAATATTCGAAGATATGTCATTAAAAATTAACTCATTTCTATATCTTCAGATAGATCAAATAATACCAACTCAAAGAGTACGTAGTTAAGATTCTTAAGTATGTAGAATTCATTGTAAAACACCTTTAAATATTAAATACAATTACTTCCAAAATTATTCATGTGTTCTTGAGACGTAGTCTCACCCTTACGAACGCCCTGCATCAGGAAATGAGTCAAATAAATACTTCACTCTATAAGAACTAAAATATATATTTGCAACCTTCAAAAAAAAGAAGATAAGTCGGCTGGAGGCGGTAATTGATTGAAAGTTGAAACCAGTTTCTTGGTCCATAATGCAATTAAATACATTAAAACCAGTTTACAGCAACTCAAAGGTCTGCGATGATAAAGGAGAAGTAATGGAAATCAACCGCCCAAAATAAGGCCCATGATCGAAAAATCGAGTGGCGTGTTATGTGGATAGTTGATTTGCGTTACTTCAAAATCGCTATTTTCACACCCCACCCTAATGTTTGGATTTTTAGTAATTTTCTTCCCAAAATGAGCCTTTATATGTAATGCAATTATTTTCCTGATCGAGAGTTCATATATAATTGACAAAAATGTGTGTGGGACGCATGCGCCTTCTTTTGATTAAATTTTGATACGATTTTATCAAGTTTTTATTTAGAGTGACATCGACGGACCAAATTTGCAAATAATTAATTCGAATAAAGAATATTGTGGCACCCGTGCACAATATTTGCCAGCATTTGCAAATAAAATAATGGGGATCTTGAGTCTCCACATGCACATGGACAACCTTTTGGGTCCCGCTTCCCCAGGTAATTTTATTTGAAAAAAGAAAATACAATAAAAACTTCATCTCATATTGTCGGTATTGAAAAAAATATATTTTTTTAGAAAAAATAATTTTTAATATAATACATATTATGCTACATGTATTTAAATTTATTAAAAAATTATTTAATTAATTAATATAAATTTGACTAAAATAAATACATGCACTTTGATAGTACAAAATATATGTATGAACTATGAACTAAATGAACGAGTAATTACATACACTGAAGTTGAAGGATGTAGTAACAAACCATAAAATTAAGATGTTTCATAATCAACGATAGATAAATATTTTAGGTTATCTTAAATTTATATTAGTCATATAGATTTTTTTTAATAAATAATTTAATTTATTCCCATATGAAAGCATAAATCCTTAAGACGGGATCGAAAAATATATGACTTATTACAATGTGGAGTTTATTTTTAAATATAATTAGTCCCGAGTCAAAACTTTATTTTTTTTATTACTATATATAGAGAAATTATTCTTATATAGAGTGTTCCTATAGTGAATTTTTACTGTACTTATAGATTTTTTTAAGACAAAAGTGGGTGAAAAAGATAAAATTATAAATAAAAAAAATTGCAAGAGAATCTCGAAAGTTCGTTCATTTTGTTTTCTAATATTTCCACTTTTTCGAATTAAATTACATTAGACAAAAACTCATATGAGACGGTCTCATGCATGAAACGGGGTACAACCTATTACAAATTATACCCATTTTTTTAAAATGTTAAAGCGTCAATGCTCAATTTATTCTCCATTTCACCATGAAACGGTCTCATGGTAGTGTGTTTCATTACATTATGTTTTTTTCAAAAGAAAAATATTATCTCGACCAAAACATATTTATTGTTTAAAAATATTTCATAACTAAAAAAAATCATTAAATAATCATAAAATATATGTATAAAGTGATATTGTAATGGGCTAATATTGTTGGGTTATTGGGCTTTTGCCCTTAGAATAATTCCCAAAGCCCATTGCAATGATCGTCTCCTTTCCTACCCTCTCTTTCGATAGCCTTATTATCGACGGTTTGTATTTGGGTCTTGGTCTTGGTCTTGGCGAAAAAGTCTTGCAGAGTCTTGAGATCTTATCTGATTAAATGCGGAAATTAAGTAGATTTTCAAATTTTTAGGATACGATACGGCCAGGATACGTCGATTTTTTTAATTTAATTATATATATCACCTGTAATAATATTAAAAAATTTACAACTTATATATATAACACATGTAATAATATCAAAAGTATTTAAAACACAAGTACTAAAATCAAGAAATTCATCCCATAAGTAACAAAACAACAATTAAATCAAATATCATTAACATATACAAGTCATAAATCATAATAAAAGATTAATAAATTTTAATATTTAATAAGTTTTAGAGTGTGTCCTTCAAATTATTAATAAGTTTTAATTTTTACAAAAAAAAAAAACCCCAAAATTTAATAAATTTTACAAAAAAATCCCGATACGTATCCGATACATGTATCCTCGGAACAGGATACGGCGTCGATTCGAAAAAAAAAAAAATGGGATTCGCCGCGTGGCGAACCCAAAAGTAATCGAAAATCGAGGCGAATCCCACCGAATCGCGTACAAAGCGAATCCCGAATCTGATATTGTTATTTTTTTAAGAATCCGTGCATTAGAGATCGACAGTCTTCATCTTCTCGTTGACTTCCCTTCTATGTGCCCAGAAATTCAGCGGTGGCGATTGTGATTGACGAACGTCCTCCACCAATTTAAATTAAAGATATGAATGTGTAGATAATTTATTTTTCTATTGAAAATTACAAATGTGTATGCAATTTGCAGTAGGTAATTTGTTTGTCTACTAAAATTTTAAAGATAAAAACTTGTGTGAACCCGAGTTCACACAAAAACTCATTGTTTCAAAAATATTTTTATATTTTAAAACATTGAATTTTTTGTGTGCATAACAGTGATAATTTTTACATATAATAATAATAGGGTTAATGTATAAATCTGATTCACACGAGTGTTACTCAATTTTAAATTCCATAAATAAGTCCTAGACAATCTTTATTATTTAATGGCGTAATTATTATTATAGTGAATTAACATCAAATAAGACATATTATACGTGCACTAATGACATGCTTTTAAATAAATAAATTATAAAACAAAAGAAAAAAGAAAAGCTTAAGATCCTGTAGAAGGTGGAGAATCAAAATTTCAAGCTAACCCATCATTTAGAGCTCCTAAAGTAATGAAATGTAAAAGTGGATGAAGAACACCTTGTAGAGTGTGTGACTTCTGGCGGCTCCTAAAAGTAAGGAGTGGTCGTCAATTTCAGCTACGGACAAACTCAAAGGCAAGAGAGCACAAATATTTTGAGTTATGTTAAATCCACAAAAGTGACAGGTAGTGTTGATGGAAACTGGATTGGACGTCGCGTAAAAAATCAAAATTCGAAATTAAAAAAAAAAAAAACGTCGCATGTTATACGCGACTGAAACATGTTATGTCGCTCTTCTCATGCGACTCTTTAATAATTCGTCGTATGGTGTATGCGATAGCTTTATTTTTATTTATTTTTTTTTTTTAAATTTCAGTCGCATGGTCTATGCGACGCCGACTTTTTTTTTTCGATTTTTTTAAATTTTTATTTATTTATAATTTATAATTATTTATTTATGAGTTATAATTAAAAATTTATTTATGCGTTGACCGGGGTGTACAAATAATATGTAGTTGGTTTATACTGTAATTAATATTAAGCATCAATTTTATACAAATAATATTAACCAGTCTAAAAATACGTTTTCAAAATAATATTAAGCATCAATTTAATACATTGTTAATAAATAAAGCTACATGAATTTAAATGTCATTTCCCCAATCAAACCACGGTTTCTTTTTTATCTGTGACCCTTCAGGTTCGTCAACATGTATTTTGGCAGTTCTTCATCCTTGACGCATGAATGTTGCACAAACTTTGAAGAATGTTATTCTAAAATCAGCTGGATCTCCATTCATCTTGAATTTACCTTGTAATTAAAATAAATAAGATGCACATGTGTTCACAAAAATAATAATAAGTGTAAAATACAAACATGATAAAACCTACTTGGAATATAGTCCACATGTGTTCCCGACACTAGGAAGGAACCATGGACCAGTTTGTCCATTTTTGGTCAAGGTACTTGCAGCATATGCTCCGTACCACGTTATTCACACAGTATCCAAACCGTGCAATGAAATTGTTGTGTCCAATTAGTTCGTCCATATTAAGAATTTCATTAATTATAAAAAGTTAAAACGTAATATTATTTATAAAAATTACATTACCTTCCATCATCGTCCAACCACAACAATATTGGGGGTCTTTTCTGGTTATCGACAGTGTTGACATTTCCGGATATTGTTTTTTTTGCACTCATATTTTAATAAGATATACAAATATATTAGTTTTTATAGATTTAAATAAGCAAGCAATTTCTATATTATTATTGATTTTATAAAAAGATGTTAAAACATTTAAACTAGAGATAAAAAATTGGAATACTAATTTATCATATAAAATAATAAAATACAAATAAATAATTCTGCTATAAAAAAAAGTACTATTGATTGTCATAAGGGTTGTTGGGTTGGTTTTGGTATTGTTGTTGTCATTCGTATCCGTTTCACCACCAACCAGGAGTTATGTCTTGTGTGAATTGTTCAGGGGGATATCCGTGTTGTTGTCCCCAATATGCAGGATCGGGGAACGTGGCGGTACCGGCATGATGGGCAATCGAGCCAAGTTGAGGCACTATATAGGGTGGACATTGTGGATCAACACTAGCTTGATTGATCAAATTATGAGTTTCTTGCCTCACGTGTCCCAACCTTTGTTGAGCTGACCTCGACATGCCACTGACATAAACATTATTCTCACTGTGTGCAGTGTTGTGCATTCTCGGATGAGTAATGTTTGCATACCATGCAGGATAATCATCTGTGGTACTATCCGGCACTACATCGAAGGTACCAAGGTCGCCGAGACGGTAACAATGATTTTGCATTTCATTCCAAAATGCCACCGCGGGCCCATACACTTTTTTGTAGCTCTCTACATTGGCACCGAATTTTGAATGTTGAAGATCTAAGTCGATCGGTGCTGGCGGTATGGGCTGAACTCTCCCATATTGCCTTGCAACCCTCCTCGGCATATACCCTTCGGCGAAGTTAAGAAACTGAATGCATCCATGAAATAATGAAGGGGCAGGGATAGACGTTAGACGGCCGTATGGAGTCCAATTGACCTATAAAGTAAGTAAAATATTTTTATATGTCATTTTGTGAAGGTACTTAAATTATTACTGACGTTATTACTATTAAGGGTGTATTGAGAATGATAAACATACATGAGTCGATGGGTAATTATCAAATAGTTTGCGATAATGTACAAGATCCCATGTCGAGTTTTGGAATTTTTGGGTCTTGTTCCATTGCGATGCTGTTGGTGGGTGAATGCGACCATACGACGTAACCGGCTGCGTTTTTTAAGAAAGGGAAGTACTCGTATATCCAGCACTGAAAATTTAAAATGTGTTTTTTAGTTATTAGTTACATATATTGATAACAGTGTATTAATTAAATATAATTGGAAATATTATTGAAATTGAATTTTTACCTCAATTAATGTTAAGCAGCCAGACATCTGTGTCGTCTCAATTCTGGATGCCTTCCCAAGCTGCTTATATAAATAAGTTAATGTCGCGGCTCCCCATGCATATTGAGGGAGAGACTCAAGATTACCCAACACATTTACATAATTTTTGGGGACAACATTACGTGTTTTATCAACAAAGAGTGTACTCCTCATCAAGTACCACAGGTAACCTCGAGCAATAGAGATATCGCTCAGGTGCCCACTAAAACACGCCGTGCGTATATCCTTAAGGAGTGTGATTTTTGTGTTGTATCCCCTAAATCCACATGTATTAATCAATGCATTGTCAGGACATGGTCCGCTGGCAACGACGGGGAGGCCATTTATTCTCAAGCCTACATTAGAAAAAAGTTATTTTTATTATAAGTGAAATTAATTAATGAGCATGTACAAAATTTGATTTTTTTTAAATTAAGTTTATTTTTAGTTTACCAAGAATAGCGTGAACGTCGTGAAGTGTGATCGTCATCTCCCTGAAAGGTATATGAAACGTGTTTGTTTCAGGGTGCCACCGTTCAACGAATGTTGTAATGAGGGGCATGTTGTTTGATTCAAACATCAATCTCCCGATACCCTCCAATCCAGATTGTTGAATTATTTTAAAATATTTATGGTCTTGACTGAATGGATTCGACGACCATAGGGCAATAGATTTCTTTCGAGTCTGGGAACCAAGGATCTTTTGAAAATTCTACATATTTAAAAAAAAATGAACTCGTTAATTTACATATTGTAACCGTTTGAAATAATAAATAAAAAAATTATGTATTTTACTTACTGGATCTTCCCATATTTTTTTGGCTTTGTGACATTTGAAAGCAAACAACACACTTGGATCATTGGGTCCTCCAAGCATTAGCGTCGTCATCCATTCAACATTTTGCAACGATGAGACTTATGTTGCCTGCGTAGCAGTTTGGTATTCATTCTCTTACTCATGGTGAGTTGAGTGATGAGACATTGAGGGACCATGAGGAGTGGAGTGATGAGATGTGGACGCGCCCGGAAAATTGAAGGTAGATCGTCCGGCTAATCCAAGGTGGGCGTTAATAGATCGAACGTAGGTGAGTATAAATCAGGGAATTGTATTGGGGGTATATTAATACAGGTGTTGGTCATGAAATCATTATCTTCATGCTTTGAAGCATACTGAACCAGAACAGACTACTCGACATTATGTTCTATTGGAGGGGTGTTTAGATCGAATCCTAAACTGACACCTAACATTGTACTCCAATCCAATTGTGCATCTTGTTGCGTTTGTTGTTGCGTTTCTTGTTGCAGTTGTTGTTGCATTCGTTGTGAAGCTGTAACACATCGGTTACATAGTCTACACAGATAGGTGCATTCGGCGCAGTGGTAGTTGAAGCTTTGCATAGTGAACTAAGGAAGAAATTATGAAATTATTCAACTAATACCTTAGAACAAAGCAAGTGACACTTTACAGCAATAAAACTAATACTTTACAGCAATATAACTAATACTTTACAGCAATAACACTAATACTTTACAGCAATAACACTAATACTTTACAGCAATAAAACTAATACTTTACAACAATAAATGTAAGTGTTTTTATTAGTCATTTCCTACTAACCTTTTAGTACTAAATATTTATTACTAGTAATTAATCTGACCAAATTTAAATGTTAGGCCGAGTCTAATCTACTAATACCTTAAAGCATTACAACTAATACTTTACATCAATACAACTAATACTTTATATCAATACAACTAATACTTTACAACAATGCAACTTATGGTGATTTTTCTTTAAATATTTTTTTAATTATTATTTTTTGCAAAATTTAGTTACTTAAAATGTAAGTGTTTTTATTAGTCATTCTCCTACTAACCTTTTAGTACTAAATATTTATTACTAGTAATTAATCTGACCAAATTTAAATGTTAGGCCGAGTCTAATTCTACTAATACCTAAAAGCATTACAACTAATACTTTACATCAATACAACTAATACTTTATATCAATACAACTAATGCTTTACAACCAACTAATACTTTAAAGCAATACAACCAACATTTTAAAAGGATATTCAACTAACACTTTAAAGCATATAATATGTATACATTAATAATCAAGAAAAACACACCTTCAATGGTTGACGGAGGAATGCGGCAAGTGGACTGCGTTATTGAATAAATTTTTCATTAGTATTTGTCGGAAAAATTGAACAAGAAAAAGCATACATCAAGATATATTAAAACTAAAAAATGAAAAGAAAAAAAAACAATGAAAATGAGTTGTGAAAATGAGAGGATTGAGTTGTGAAAATAAGAGAATTGAGTTGTGAAAATGAGTTGTGAAAGTGTTGTTTATATTATTATGTTTGTGGATTTAGGATGATGTATATATATTGTGTTTCCTCGTTTCAATAGGACCGAATTTAATATGATCGAATTTAATTAAAAAAAAATTATTGGGACGCTACCGACAGTACTAAATGTGATCGGTCAAAACAAGATTTATTACTAGTAATGCGACCCTTGAATCGAGCGTAGCGTGGCATGCGACTTGCCACCTCTGCAGCTTTTGACTTTTGACTTTTGACCGAGAATTCAATAAGTGTTTGGAATTTTAATTATGTTTTATTAATTTATTTTGCTAATTAATTGAATTAATTGATATTGTTTGAATAATTTAAAAGTAATAATTATTTGTTATCCACAATATTAATGCATTAATTGATTAGTATTTGTAAGTTGGTTATAAAGTAATTATTTATTAGTTCTTCAATTGATAATAAGTATTGGTTAATTTATTGAAAAGTATTAGTTAGTTGATTATAAAGTATTAGTTCATTCATTGTAAAATATTAGTTCAATTACCAATTTAAACATGAAAATTAAATTACATTATATGGAAAAAAAATATACACATTACATAATATACATCCGAAAATAAATCACAAAGAGAGCTTACATTATATTAGATAGCGTTAGAAGATTACATATTTGACATTACATTACATAACTTTAAGACATTACATTAGATAACATTACAAAAGAGTACCAAAATAGGACTGACATTAAGATGCAATAAAACTAACAACCACTGTTGGGTCCTAAATGCAAGAATCAGAAGTAGTACAATAAAAATAGTTTTATCAATTTCAGTAGTTCCTTGATTGCTTCAGTGAGAACGTTGATTTCTTGAACCAGATTCTTCATCTCCTTAGTCACCTTATTGTCGGTGTCTTCACCTTCGTCATCATTCTTGTCAACCACCAACTTAATATTATCATCAGCCCACATAAAAAAATCACATCCACCACCTTCAATTAGGGAGTCCGGACAGTTATGAAATAATCTTTCTCTACTTCTAGGCTTCTGAGAAACGTACGTACGACAAGCTTTTCCACAATAGCAAATAAGGTTGTGTCGGATCCGAGTAGTAGATGTAGAAGACATGGTGTGTTCTAGTTTTTTTTGTGTAAGAATTTATGTGGTTGTATGTATATATATAGCAAATGGATGGATGATTTGGAACAAAATTAATGGAGGGAACAATGAAGAATTGGCGCAAAAAATGGAGTATTGTGGGAATAAAAAAAATGGAGGGGAACCCGTCGCGAGTTGGGGTAAAAAGCGATATCGAGTATTATCGACCGATCGTCACTGCGTGACCCGATCTGCCGATGACTGGGGCTACGCTCGGTTTTATAAAAAAAAAAGACCGAAATTGAATGTGTTGTACAATTTGACCCGTGTGTTAAATTTTACTTCTTATAAATTCGTGTTCAGCCATGCTATCTCATTATATTTCCATCTTCTACATACATTCATGCTATATTTTCTATCATCTTCTCTTATAAATTTATCTCCTACCTTTCTTTATTTCGTATTCCTTTTCAACATTTGTCTCCTATATTTTTACAATATTATACAAAATGAGTTCTTATTACGATCCTGATTACGTTTCCGAGGATGTCACTGCTGATTTTATTGGTCCTGGTGATGGTTTAATCGGAAAAGATAGAGTCACTTTTTTTGTTAAGAGTGTTGCCGGTATGAGAAACATCACACTGGTCATTCGTACTTCTAATGCAACTCATGTCAGGTATATAAGCAGTGAAGGTGAAAAATATACACCTAAAAAAATCAAGAATGAGCGAAATACCAAAACCGCCAAAAATTCATGTCCTTTTTCTTTACTTGCTTGGCTTTCTGATGCCGAGCGTGATAGGTGGCATATTGAGGTGTTGGAGGGGACACACAATCATCGATTTCCAACATTTGCAGAGGGTTCAAGACTTGGTCAAATAACCCCGAACAGTACAAACATGTTAAACTGCTAGATGTAATGAATGTGAGCTCGAGCAACATTTTGGGATATTTAAAGACAATCGATCCCAACAATAGTACGGACTCAAAGAGAATGTACAATTGTCATCAAAAGGTGAGGAGAGAGAGCCGGGAGGAGCTTACCTCAATTCATACACCTACTGAAACAGCAGAATTACAGGTATAAATATTAGAAAAGTTTTTAATATTTTTTTATAAAACTTCAACAGTCAAGTAGGTTTTATTTTAATCACACTGCACTCAATATAATTTATTACTGGGGTATAGTTTGCTATACAGTCAATACAATCTATTTATTATTAATGATTAACTTTAGTCTATATGCATTACATATGAAATCCTGTTTTTTATTACATAAATAATTGTATTATATTTGATTAGTTTATTTAAAAATATAGGTACGCCTTTAGGACGGATGCTGATTACGGACTCAAACATATAGTTTTCAGCCACCCATGTTCGGTTGTAATGGTCAACACGTATCCGCAAGTATTAATCATTGACACGACATACAACACGAACATGTACGGTGCCTTTACTTGAGGTCGTTGGGGCAACAAGCACTCATAAGACGTTCACCATTGCATATGCATTTATGATCCGTGAAACGCAGGAACATTTCGAATATATCCTACGATTTATTAAAGTATGAGAGTGAATCGCCAAATGTCATTCTTTTCGTGTTGATGAATGTTGTTGATGTAGTTTTTCCAAATTCTCAAGCACAATTATGCAGGCGCCACGTAGAGCAAGTTGTATATAGCCATGCTCTACACCTAGTAGAAAAGGGACTTAGCAAACAGTTTGTTGATAGTTTTAAACTAAGGTGGAATTACGCAGTCCAGGCGGGCACACGTGAAGAATGGAAAATTATGTGGGATTCCGTAAAGAAGAAGTACAATAGATTTCTGTGTCCGATTTAGATTGCGAAGATCGTGGCTTATGCCAAGATAAATGAAAAATTTTAGGGATGTATCTCGATGGTCTTTGCAGACTACGGAAACTACACCACCTAAGTAACCATACAATCTTTATACTTTTTATCACAACTATTACATAAATTAAACTATTGGAACGACGTATTGTATTGATACATGTAATATATTTGTAGGGTTGAACAGGAACGCCATAGGGTGAAAAAAACTTGGATAACGACAAGAAACACTTTGACATGATCTTCAGAAAGGTTCACCAAGTCATGGAGTTGCAGATATGTAAGATAAAAAAGCAATCGAGGTTTAGCGCCCACAAGACAAGGACTGATATGCTAGAGAACGAATTCTACGACCAACTAGTGCGCAATATCACGTCTAAGGCGTTCGATCTGTCATCGCATAGGAAACAGGCGAAAATATATGCGATTCTTTATCTCAGGAGAACACATGGTATTGTTGGGATTATCTTTGAAAAGTATGCTTTTTACTTTGTATAATCAAAACGAATTTTCGGACTTATTTTGAAATAAATTGTTTATCATCGATGCTTTAAATATGATTGAATTTTATATATATTTCTTGCATAACTTTCAATAATTGACGTGTTACATCAGTAGTTAATTTAGTGATCGGATCACGAAGATTAAATTAACGATCCCTTTGTAACTAAAAAAGTCGCCATTCACGACCTAGATGGAAATGAACAACCATCGCGAAAGGTTGAGGTGTGTAAGGTCTTGGTTTGTCTTGACCAAGAGATTACACTAGTCATGTTGAATAGGACCTACATGAGGATAAATTCTTGAGAATCGAACAAGGAAGAATTAGACCTCAGTGGTTCGTTGTTTCTAAACCTTAAATCCCTTAAATAGGATCACGTGGGATTGGTAACTATTGTTTTGACTTATCATGGGTAAATAATCGGAGAGATTCAATACTTTTTATCTTGGGCAATATTATTGGTCACATGTGATTGCTAAGATTTAATCGAAGAATCGTGTGCAAAAAGCACGCTTTGCTTGATTTGCCCCTTGGGAGGTTCATAAGTTTTATCATACCAAATCTTGCAAGTGGAATTAGTTTCCCAGTATGGATAATAATGTTGAACCGTTCCTCGACAAAGACAAAAGATATTAATTAACGGAAAGCTATTTCAAGGTGGCTTGACTTAATTAATGGGCTAGATAATCTTAAACACACGAAATAATGGTGGGAGCCATATTGACTGTAATATGGGTTAAGATGGATGGTGCAATATTAATTATGTAGTGGGATTAATTAATATTTATGGGCTTGAATTATATTGTGGCTCAATATTAGATATTCAAGATCCATTAGAAGGTCCAAACTTAATTCTCCTAAAGGTCCCCCCGAGTAGCCCAACATATAGTCCAATAACGAAAAAGATGATTAAAATAAAATAAATATTGTTGCTTATATTTCCTCTAAATTTTTAAAATTATGGATAAAAAGAGGAGAAAAATTTTTCTTTGAATTTCGTTATGGGATGAAGATATGTATTCTTGGAATACAAGATTATCTCATTAAATTCAAGAAATCTCCCACTTGGTTATTCATAGTGATATTTGAAATTTTTGAAAATGGAGAAAGATTTTCTTGATTTTCAAAAAAGATATTATGGAAGATATGTATTTTTGAAATACAAGAATATCTCATAAATTCAAGAAGATCCAAATCTTGGATTCTTGCTTGGAGAAAATAACACCATAATAGAGGAGGTGGGATTTTTGTGGAATATTTTAATTATGGAAAAAAATATAAGAGATATATTCAAGATTTCTTGGTGACCAAGAAAAGTCTTTTTCCCACATTGAAATATCACTAAAATTTCGACCACTCTCTCACCTATAAATAGGGATGATTAGTTCATTCCCAAGTACAATTCCATGTCTTTGGAAATATTAGCAAATCCGTATGTGGTGCAAACAAAGTTTATTTTTTCCTTTTGTTAATTGTTCGCGAGTATCCTTTCACCGGATTGTTGAGCAAGGGCTAAGGAATACTTGGGAAGTCCTTTTGGTTAGTCCGTCCGACCAAAGCCCTTTGCCATCCCGAGAATGTACGTTCACGTAAAAACCCGTAGATTCGCGTCGTAGGTTTTACGTTTTTTTTATATCATGATATGTTGTTGCAATTATTATTTGAATTAATATAGGATTAATTCATGCTAGTAATAATTAATGAATTAAATTTGTATTTAAATATTCACCCCGAATAGATCTGTGTAACTCATTCCCCAACAACGAGTGGGAGAAATTCGAGACGTGTTTCTTCAAGATCAAGCCAAGAAAAATCAAACCATGACAATCGGATAATATGTGCCCAATATGTTTATTTTTCTGTTTTGCTTGATTTATTTGTGCTATCTTATGCTTTATTTAATTTGTTTAAATGTGTTTGCATGAGGGTTGCCAAATGGAAAAATCTCAACTTCAAAATTACTAAGTATGTTTAATAATTAATTGACAATTTTATTCCGGATAATAAAATTGAATTAATTTTGACCTCCATGATTTATTTATTTGTGAATTCTTTTGAAGAAATTCCCCCAACGGGACGGTCAAAAGATAGATTTCACATGAATGAATTCCAAACGCAGATGATTGTGGGTTATTACTAGTTCTTGACCCTCCAAAAGAGGCTCGATCAAAAGCGAAATAGTAATCATGTATTTAATCATGGTTATTACTTAGGTATAAAATTGATATGCATATCTTCTCAAGTCCTTGTCAATTTTATATTGGTCAAGGGAGCCAACTATTAATCTGGATATTAGGGTTTGTAATCGTTCTTGTTTGTAATGGTTTGAATGTGTTTAAATAATGACCCACCCAACGTGGCTTATTTAAAACTGTTTTTGAGATGTTTGATGGATGTTCATATTTTTTGAGATTTTAATATGATGCATGTGATCAAACCTTGTGATATATTTGTGCTTATGCATATTATTGTTTATTTGTTCATCATGTCGCAACCTTTTAATCCACATTCAATATATCCGAAAGACAATTTGCTCATGGAGAAAAATTTTGTTGATTGGAATCGAAAACTCACTATTGTCCTCTCTTCGCACAAAGCCATAATCGGGTTCGACCACACCTAAACCGGATAAACCATCGATGTGTCCACTAAAACGGTTAAGAAAGAAATCTTGTTGGGAGGCGGGTAAATGGCTAAGTGTACCATCTTGGCTTTATGTCGATGTGTTGCAACACCAACACCGTAACGTTGATGCGGAAATCATGACTAGTCTTCGATGTTTCAACATTGGCTCGTCGGTCACCATGAGGGACTTGCTTCTATGAAAATGGTGGAGGGAAGGTGGAAACGTTCTCCGGATGATGGCTCACCTTAATAAACTTGAGGTACTTGGGAGAATACGATATCGAGACCCAAATCGATTTCGTGCTCCATTCTCTGCCGAAAAGCTTTGAACAATTCAGGTTGAACTACCAGATGAATAATCAGAAGTTCTCGATGCCTGATCTGTTGCAAGCTTTAGTCTCGGCAGAGGCGATATTGGGGAAGAAAAGCCAAGCCTTGGTGGCAAACGGACCTTTTTCTTCTTCTAGACCAAGGGGTGGTAAGAACAAGAAAAGGAACAAAGGCCACAAGCAAGTGAACTCAAGTGTTGCCAATGGCAAAGATAAGGTGAAGAAGGGTGGTGGAGTGTTAATGCTTCAATTGGTGAGAAAGGACATTGGAGGTCACTGTTCTGGACCTAAGAGGATGGAAAGAAAGGTAATCTCGCAAGACTAGTTGTTGAAACTTGTTTAGCGGCGATGCCTCCCAATGGGATCCACTAATCATGTTTGTTTCACATTACAGGCGGACCCGGCAACTTAGTGGGAGTGAGGACCTCATAACACTGGGCGATGCTACGAGAGTGGCAGCTGAAGCAGTGGGAGAAGTGCACCTATCTTTTGAAGACAGTGCTTTAATTTTTGAGATATTCTTTACGTTCCGGATTTTTAGAAAGAATTCATTTTCAGTTTCTAAATTTTTATGATGGATATTTTGGTTACTTTTTAATAAAGTTGTTACCAATTTTTTTGATAAATTTATCTGTCATGGAACGTTGTTGAATGATCTCTATACAATTAACTGTGCACACCACTCACGAAATGTATCCTATAACACATCAATCTTTTCGAGAAAAGAAAAGCGTTCATCGGCGTGAGCGAGACACTTCTTTAGCATCTATAAATTGGGTCATATAAATCCAAAGAGGATCCAAAGGTTGGTAAGAGACGGTTCACTAGGGCTTCTCCAAGTTGTACCAATTCCAACCTGCGAATCATGTTTGGAGGGTGATATGACCAAGATGGCATTTGGAGCCAAGGGGAATGGGGCTAAAGAAGTGTTAGAGATCGTTCACATAGATGTACGTAGTTCAATGTTAACCAAAGCAAGAGGAGGTTATGAATAATTTTATTGATGATTACTCAAGGTACATTTTCCTTATGAAGCATGAATCTGAGACCTTTGAGAAATTCTAAAGAATTTAAGGATCAAGCAGAGAATCATATGGAAAAACGTATCAAGTCTCTAAGATCTGATTGTGGAGGCGAATACCTCAGCGATGAGTTTTTGAACTACTTATCTAATGAAGGGATTGTATTACTCACTATACCGAACCCTCAACAAAATGGGGTTTTGCAAAAATAAATTCTTTTGGAAATGGTTAGATCAATGATGAGTTATACGGATCTTCCCGAGTCGTTCTGGGGTCATACCTTGGAAAACAGCGACTTACATTCTGAACTTGGTGCTATCCAAATCGGTTCCCAAAATTGTCAAAGAATTGTTAAGGCAAAGCCTAGTATAGTAGACACATGAGAACTTTGGGGTGTCCGCCTACATGTTGGACAAGGAAGCGGTAAGTTGGATCCTCGATTTTTTGTTTGTAGGATCCCGAGGAACAAAAAGGGTGTATGTTCTATAGTTCCGAAGATCAAAAGGTGGTAACAAGCACCCACTTTAGATTTTGGAAGTAGACTATATGAACCAAAGAAAACCCAGAAGTGAGATTACCTTAAATGAGCTTAGAGGGCAAACCTCAGTGCCAACTGTACTAGATGATATACCAAACGATACATTTTCATATGAGCCTTTGTCGAGTGGGAGGGTTGTTTGAAAGCCCGAGAGATTCATGGGAATGGGAGAGTCCTCGGACTTGATTCCAGGAATCAGACCCATGGACATATGACGAGGCACTCCAAGATATGGATGCAGATTCTTGGCAAACAACAATGAAAGCCGATATGGGTTCTATGTTTCATAATAGAGTGTGGGAGCTAGTCGAACCACTTAATGGGGTCAAACCCATTGGATGCAAGTGGATATATAAGAGGAAAAGAGGACCGGACGGGAAGGTTGAAACCTTTAAAGCAAGACTAATGGTGAAAGGTTATACTCAGAAAGAAAGGGATCGATTATGAGGAAACTTTTTTCGCCCGTAGCCATGCTTAAGTCCATCCGTATTCTCTTATCGATTCTTTTGAACGACCGACCTTGAAATCTGGCAAATAGATGTCAAGACAGCTTTCCTTAACGGAAGTCTTGATAAAGAGATCTATGTGCAACAACACCAAGGTTTCATTGAAACAGGCCAAGAACACCTAGTTTGTAAGCTCAAAAGGTCCATTTACGGACTCAAACAGGCATCCAGAGCTTCGAACCAAAGTTTTGATCATGTTGTAAAGTCTTATGGGTTTGATCAAAACAAGTTTTAAAGTTGTGTGTATAAAAAGCGTGTCGGAACTGCATTGGTATTCTTAGTACTATACGTAGATGACATTGTGATCATCGGGAACGATGTGAAGGTGTGATCAGATGTAAGGGCATGGTTTTTCAAAACAGTTTGATATGAAAGACTTAGGGAAGCCGGACACATCCTTGGGATCAAGATCATAAGAAAATGATGGTCGGGTTATCACAAGTTTCATACATAGACACTGGTTTTGAAACGATTCAGCATGCAAGATTCCAAGAAAGGATTTGTACCTTTCAGACTTGGAATCCATCAATCCAAGAAAATGTTCCCTAAGACGAAAATGAGATAGATGACATGAAAGGTATTCCTTGTGCTTCGGCTATTGGAAACCTTATGTATGCGTTGCTGTGTACGAGACCGGATATCTGCTTTGTCGTAGGCATGGTAGCAAGATATCAAAGTAATCCAGGGAAAGCGCATTGGATCGACGATTAAAAAACATTACGAAGTCGAAAAAGAACTCGGGATAGAATGTTGATTTATCGTCGAGATCTCAATCCCCCATCTACCACGGACTCGGATTTCCAATCGATTTAGATTCAGAAATACGCCTCGGTAGTGTGTTTCCATTTGGGAAGTGTAGCCATCAAATGGACGAGTGTGCGGCAATGCATCACCGACTCAACCATGGGACTCGGGTAAGTAATTTCGCGTGAAGCGGTGAAAGAACCGATTACTCTAGATCTTCTTAGTGGACTTGGATGGTGTTTCAATTTGTACAGCAATATCTGCTAAAGGCGATTTGCAAATTCAAGAGAACCAAGATGAGTCAAACAAACACATTAAAGAAAATACATCTTATACGAGAAATCGTTAAGAGAGGAGATATAGATGTGGCAAAGATAGCGTTGGGCGACTAGCGGATCCATTCACAAAGCGTCCGCCTCTGAATACATTCGAGAGACATGTGAGTGGAATTTATCAAGACCGTTGCCTAATCTGCTTTGAGTATAAGTGGGAGAAATTATTAGGTTAGGTGTAGGTGACATTAGATGTCACGGACTAAGTATACTTAAAAGCGGACTTTGAGTATAAGTGGGAGATTGTTGGGATTATCTTTGAAAAGTATGCTTTTTACTTTTGTATAATCTAAACCGAATTTTTCGGACTTATTTCTTTGAAATAAATTGTATATCATCGATGCTTTAAATATGATTGAATGTTATATATATTTCTTTGCATAACTGTTCAATAATTCAGTATGTGTTTATCAGTAGTTAATTTAGTGATACCGGATCACGGAAGATTAAATTAACGATCCCTTGTAATAAAAAAAGTACGCCATTCACGACCTAGATGGAAATGAACAACCATCGCGAAAAGGTTGAGGTGTAAGGCTCAGATTGGTTTGTCTTGACCAAGAGATTACACTAGTGCATGGTGATCTATTTGAATAGGACCTCTGAGGAGGATAAATTCTTGAATCCACCAAGGAAGAATTAGACCTCATGGTTCGTTGTTTCTTAACCTTTGTCCTTTAAATAGGATCACGTGGGATTGGTAACTAAAATAATCGAGAGATTCAATACTTTTTTATCTTGGGCAATATTATTGGTCACATGTGATTGCTAAGATTTAATCGAAGAAATGGTGCAAGCACGCTTTTTTTTGATTTGCCCCCTTGGGAGGTTCATAAGTTTTATCATACCAAATCTTGCAAGTGGAATTAGTTTTAAATTATGGATAATAATGTTGAACGTTTTCGACCAAGGACAAAAAGATATTAATTAACGGAAAGCTATTTCATTGGCTTGAATTAATTAATGGGCTAGATAATCTTAAACACGGAAAATAATGAATGGGGAGCCATATTGACTGTAATATGGGTTAAGATGGATGGTGCAATATTAATTATGTAGTGGGATTAATTAATATTTATGAGCTTGAATTATATTGTGGCTCAATATTAGATATTGAAGATCCATTTGAAGGTCCAATCTTAATTCTCCTAAAGGCCCCCTGAGTAGCCCAACATATAGTCCGGAAAAAGGTGATTAAAATAAAATAAATATTGTTGCTTATATTTCCTCTAAATTTTTGAAAATTATGGATAAAAAGAGGAGAAAGATTTTCTTTGAATTTTGTTATGGAATGAAGATATGTATTCTTGGAATACAAGATTATCTCATTAAATTCAAGAAATCTCCCACTTGGTTATTCATAGTGATATTTTGAAATTTTTGAAAATAGAGAGCAAGAAAGATTTTCTTGATTTTCTTGAAAAGATATTATGGAAGATATGTATTTCTTGAAATACAAGAATATCTCATAAATTCAAGAAAATCCAAATCTTGGATTCTTGCATTACATTGTATTTTCGAAAAAAATAACACCATAATAGAGGAGGTGGGATTTTTGTGGAATATTTTAATTATGGGAAAAAGAATATAAGGGATATATTCAAGATTTCTTGGTGACCAAGAAAAGTCTTTTCCCACATTGAAATATCACTAAAATTTCGACCACTCTCTCACCTATAAATAGGGGATGATTAGTTCATTCCCAAGTACAATTCCATGTCTTTAGAAATATTAGCAAATCCACATGTTGGTGCAACAAAGTTTATTTTTCCTTTTGTTACAAAAGTATCCTTCCACCGGATTGTCGAGCAAGGGCTAAGGGAATACTTGGGAAGTCCTTTTGGTTAGTCCGTCCACCAAAGCCACCGCTTATCCCGAGAGAATGCGTTCACGTAAACCCGTAGATTTCGCATGCTTAGGTTTTACGTGGCTTTTTATATGCATGATATGTTGTTGCAATTATTATTTGAATTAATATAGGATTAATTCATGCTAGTAATAATTAATGAATTAAATTTGTATTTAAATATTCACCCTGAATAGATCTGTGTAACTCATTCCCCAACAGGTATTCTGTGCCACTGCGAGCTTACACGGTACTCTCAAATACCTTTAAATTGTATAGACTCATTTTGGAAAACATTGGATATAAATTTTTCTAGTGTACCTACCACCGGAACAGATGATGACGGTGGTGGTAAGACTAGGAGAAAATTATTCTATGATGACACGGAAGACATTCTTCCACGGAAGGTTGAAAAAAAAAATAAGTCAAAATAGAAGACTAGAGACAACGATCGTAAACTTTCTGAGTATGAGTACATGAATCAACTAATGCGCACGGGATATTCCACCGGTTCGATCTTAGACATAGCATTCGGAAAAAAGCGATGAGTTATTCTGAAGAGACTCGGAACAGATTTCCCCAAAGTCCGGGCCATACCGACACAAATCCCCCCGAAACTCCAAATTCAAAGCCCCAGAGGCCCCAACCTTCTGAAGTCCCCCATCGCAAAAGTACCGCTAGTACAAGTACGTCATCCAATTTTCAAAATAATATTAACCATCCAATACAGTTTTTTAACTCTCAGGTGGAGGACGATTTTCCTCCATATATTAAAAATTATATTCATTTCTACAATGATGTAATTGGAGATGGGAACTGCGGGTTTAGAGCGGTTGCACTCGCAATCTACGGAAGCGAGGACAAATGGGGTAGGGTACGAATGAATCTTTATAATGAACTGCAAATAAGACGCGATTTACACGAAAACATTTTAGGTGGTTATGGGATTTGGCAGAATCACTTAATCACTCCACAAATGCTGCCCCACGTGATAAATGGTTTGCATTACTTGATCATGGATACCTGGTTGCAACCACATATAACGTTTTCGTAATGTCATTTGGAGAACACGACGGAACATTTTGCCTTCCCGCAATAGCAGATGAACGTCGAGGTCTTCCGACCAACAAATTGGTCTTGGGTAACGTGCACAACAACACTCATTGGATATTGGTAAGAAAAAACTATATTAATGTTACTTTAAAGTTTATTTTATTTTTTATTTTTATTAAAGTTGTATAGAACTATTTCGTACATTACACGACTTGGATGCGCCGCGAGTGAGGCTAATTATTAGGCTAGAAAGAATAATAAACCCCAATATTATAATTTTTTTTAATTTTATTAGACCTTTTTCTAGCAGCACGTCGTTGTGATTTATTTTCGGTTGGAAATTATGTAATGTGTATATTTTTTTCCATATAACTAGTATTTCCACCCGTGCGATGCACGGTTTCATAATTATAATAATATATTCATAAAAATTTATATGAGACGATTTCATGCTAAGCTGGGTACAATTTAACACATATTAAATGTCAATGCCCAACATATATTCCGTCTCAGCATAAGATGGCCTCATGCAAGTGTGCCTCTAATATATATTTTAAATAATTTTGTTATCAAAATTTTTTTTCTCTTCACAATAATCTAGCATTTTGTAGTATAAAAATTTCAATATTCAAATAATATTTTAATTATTTGATATTTTGGTATATGTATAATTGAAAATGAGACATGCATGAGTGAGATGGTTTCACAGTGAAACGATTAATATAATTTGAGTATGATGTTTTAACATTTTGAAAATGTTGGGTTTGGATTTATGCTAATTTGTGATGGAATTATGTATGAAGTGATTAAATTTAAAATTAATAATTGTAGCACAAAAACAAAATGTTGCACCTATTGTTCATAATATTTTTAAGAAAAAAAAAATCTGGGCAGTGATATTATGGGCCTAAGTACATGTGTTATGGTATATGGGCTCGTTTTTTTGATAGTATTAAAGCCCATAATTAATCCATAAGCCCAATTACCAATACCTTGCCTCACGCGTTCAGAATCATCATCCCTCATCCCCAAATCCCTCCTCACTCTTTATTCAGGGTTTCATCTCAACCGACTTCTCCAAAGGTAGATCTGAACAACAGACCTTGGCCGTAAAGAATCCGATTTCTTCAAAGCTAGACTGAACAACAAATGATGGCCGTAAAGAAACTGTAAGAGAAGAACGGTCACTATCTCCTGTTTTAATTTTATTCGTTTTGATTTTCTTGATTTGAACACAGGTCTTTCCTTTAATTCCATTTCAATTCATTTAATTCTAGATCGTCACATTAAAATTATTACTGTGATGATGATCGGTGCAGATCTATGATATTTTAATATTTTCTGATAAATTTTAAATGGGACTATTCTTCAGCTTATATTTTAGTTTCTTTTCTTTTTTTAATTCGACCCCAGAGTTCGGTAGATTCATAAGAATTAAAGACCGATCAAGATATTGTTTTTCACAACTGTGTGATTGTTCTGGAATTTTTTACTTTCAGATGTAGTTTTATAAATTAAAATCATCATTTCTTGACCAAAAAGCTAGTTATAAACTGGTAATTTCGATCTTCGGGATTGCAATTGTTTTGCATAAGTTTATAAGTTTTAACCCTGATTAAACTTGATTTTTGCCCGTATATGTGTCATCTTTTATTATTTATTTGTAAGTCATCCATTCCATTTTATTTAAGTAATAAAAGCCCACATTTATATTAATTTCTAGTAAATGTATTATTCGGCTTAATTAGAAGCCCAACATTTGACTACTTATCATCATCACTGAATATTTGCTTGATATGAATATAGCCCAACTTTTGATTTATTAAAGAATCAAATTGAACATAAATTAGATACACTTTGTAATAGAGCATTAGTGAATACATTTTGCTTCATTAATAATTAAAATATTGATTTTTTTGAAAGATAAAGATAAAATATATAACTGAGCACAAGGGTACTCAAAACCCAGAATGTTACACACTCAAAACTCAGTAACTCTCATAACTTGATGAACATTGGCTTTGACCTTTGCCCAAAACTGGTGGGGCTGTCTACTGAATCCCTCATGCATGCATGTGTATGTAAATCAATTTTAAACAAACTCTTGCACCTAAATTTTTTAATCTTAAGAACTTAAATCTAAATTTGTTGGTTTCATTTGAGATTGAACATATTTATTGTCTTGCATCTTTCTTAGCAGGTGATAGCTTATTGAATATATTCAATTTGCTTACTGCAGTAATCACTTTGATGATGACATACATAGGGGAATTGAAGATGATCTTAATCTAGGACTTCTGCACAAAAGGTGCTGCCAAAAACTAATTCTTGTGATGAAGATATATACGAATTCAGGTATTATTTGTTATGGCAATCTTTATAAATAATGAGAAAAATGCATTTTGTTGATCAAATCTTGTGCTCTTTTATTGTCTCTAGTAAATTTCATATGTTTGTGTACTCAAAAGAGGGTTTAAAACAACTTTCCATACAAAAACATAAGGAACAATTCTACTTTTGAATGGTAAGTGGTCAAGTGCACCCTATAAATGTATATAATCATAAATTCTTCGCTATTACTCACATACATTTGAATTAAGGTAGTCAAAACACACATAAAAAGTCGCACTATTTTAAGGGCTATGCCAGCCTACTTATCATCTTCATAATATACGCCTTCTCAGATTAGTTAAAATATAACAGATTAGTTAATTGTTGAACAGTCAAAAATATTCTTGTAATTGTGTGTTTCCTTCTCAAAAGTCAGAACATAATAAAGTAGCAAGAATTGCAATATAGGAATTTCTGAATTTAGAGAAGAAGGTTTAAACACATTAACCTCATTACCTAATTGATCCTCTCATCATTCTTATTTTTACAATACGCGAAGAATCACAATGAGATGCATATTTTTGTTGCGTAAGTTGATGAATTCTTACTGCTATTTCCACAATCACAAAGTTTCCCATTTGTCTTCTGATGCTCTCCAACGCTTCCTGAGGTAAGATTTTCTGTATCATGTTACACAGGTTCTAGCTTAGAAGTTGGAATGTTGAGTAAAATATAATTGGTATGTTAAAAACTATTAACAGCTGGGTTCATAACACTGTAATTTTTGCAGGTCTAAGTTGAGAGGTTTGGTGACAGGAAATTTAATTAAAATTTCTCTGCACACTTAAAAGCTACAATAATTGAAAAGTATAAATCTGTTTTTCATTGTATTTTAATTCTCACCTGACTTTAAGCAAATCTTTCATTTTTGATGCAGTTTCCTTGTTATGGCTGGTAATGCTTCAAGACCCATTTTGTTTTGAAGAGTTTGAAGACCCAAGTCCCATTAGCAAAACAGGAGAGAAACCATTCCTGCAGTTATGTGGAAGGAAATTAAGTGAAATGCATACCCACAAGAGTAAATAAATTTAAAGTTTAAATCAATGCAAAGAGACGTAATGAAGCTTAATTTAGAAAGCCAACTTTCAACAAATTTTGACAGAGGAAACAAATGTCTGGTTGCATGAAATATGGTCCACTATTTATAGAATCCCAACGAAGATGAACAGTCTGCTTAATTGCAGTTTAAATTTTAATTTTGATCAGTGGCGGTTTACTGTGGCAGAATATTCATTGATTCTGGAGCTGTAATAATTACACTTATTACATGTCATTTTGAATTAATAAAAATATTATTAAAATATATCCGAAAAGATGATACTGGCTTGCAGACAAAATAATTATCATTTCAATACATTTGGCCTTTTAACGTGAAAATACGCGCGTGTACTTTACAGTTGCATAGTAGAGCGAGTACTGTTCAATCGCTACAGTAACTATGCTCAATTTTGGCCCGCTACTGCTGCTTTTATATATTCATAGATGTGATTTTTTTTCATGTTTAAATTGATAATTGAACTAATACTTTTCAATGAATGAATTAATACTTTATAATCAACTAACTAATACTTTTCAATATATTAATTAATACTTATCAATTAATGAACTAATATTGTGAATAACAAATAATTACTTTATAATCAATTAACTAATACTTTTCAATAAATTAACAAATACTAATCAATTAATAAACTAATATTGTGGATAAAAAATAATTATTACTTTTTATTTATTCAAATTCTTCTCAATTAATTAGTTAAATAAATTAAATCAGTAGTTAAAATAAATCAGTACTTTTAAATTAGTTAAATTAAATAATTTAATTAAATGTGTTAAATAAATTAATAAAATCAAAATTTGAATTTAAAAATAAAATAAATTAGTTATATTAAATAATTCAATTAAATGAGTTAAATAAATTAATAAAATTAAAATTCGAATTTAAAAATAAATTAAATAAATTTATAAAAAAAATTCAAAATTTAAAAAAAAAAAAAAAAAAGATGTCATGTCTCGCGGCCGGCGGCATGTTAAAATCGTCGCGTGGACCATCGATTTACTTGCCATCCCATATTCCATCACATCAACAGTCACTTTTGTGGATATAGCAATGGTGAAATATTTTGCCTAGTTTTTCATTGTGAAGTACAATATGTATCTCTTATTTAAAAAAAAATACTCTTTAAAAAATAAAACAAACTGAAAGCTTCATGCAACTTATGTCGTTTCTCCAATTTTAGAAGTTCCTCACTAGTATCGCACTTTGTGAAGGGTTGTGTGATTGTGTTTGTTTGTGCACTCAACCTGTCTTAACAAAGACAGCTACAAATAACTTCAGATAATTAGATTCATTTTTTTTTTTGTGAAAGTGGAACCCTAACTCTATTCTCTTAGTTTGTTGGGTTTTTTTGGAAGATAACTGAATAATAAGGATAATTTTGTTTATAGTCAGTTGAGTGGAATATTATATGTTTAGTTCCCTATGAAATTATAAATTGAAATTCTGCATAATTTTCTTGATTATAATCTTTAGCACACTTATATGTGGAATATTTATAATATATTTGACGCTTGCAACCTTTTATAATGATTATTAAATATTTATTTGTATAGAGAATTATGAAATGTTCTATAGAAAACATTCATTATAAACTAAAGTAGTCTCCACCATTTATTTAAGATGTGAACTTCTATATATATATAGAGTTTCATTTGTAACTTATCTAAAAAGTATTCAAATATCCAATATCATTTCCAAAGTATGACAAATTGTTGTGGACACTTGTAATTTAAAATTTTAAATTAATTCTAAGTTATTTTTATTATATATTATCTCCGTTCACAAAATTTATGCTACATGTTTTGCGCAAAATTATTGAGAAAAAGATAGATAAACTAAGAATATTATGAGGTATTGTGCGGTCCATTTATAAATAAAGTGAATGTTTATGAGTAACGTACAATGACAATTGAAGTAATTAAGTGATAATTGGAGGATAAAGATAAATCGTATATTTTCATAAAATGTATAGAAATAGATTTGATGGACGAACAAATAAGAAAAGTAAGAATAGCTTTGGTGGAAGGAGAAGTATATAAATTTTTTATTTATTTTTTAAGTTTGTGACAGGACAAAAACATAGCATCCGCCTTTGTCTATTTGCCCCTTTTCTCCAGTTGCTCTCGTCAAAATGGGTAGGGGTGTGAAATTTAAACAAACGCTAAAATATGAGATTGCCACTTTTCTTGCATTTAAGAAGCGTGACTCAAGAATAATTTAATGAAGGCAATTTTGTATTTTCTTTTTGGTCAGCTGCATTCTTGATGGTGTTTTCCTTGAGCTTTAATTATTTTTTCTTGAATTAGATTATAATAACAATAAGACCACTTTCGTAAAAAACGAAGGATTAAATGTCCAGTAGTTGTATCCACCCTCGTCCACATGTGCACTCACGTTCGCTTAATTGTTTGTATATATTTGATTTTGTTTGTTTATATTTTTATTTTTTAAAATGGTGTATGATTTCAAAAATGTGAAAGAATTTTGAGCACCGACAGACCAGTTAATTGTTAAAAAATAAAGCCTCTAATTTTGGTTATAAATCTAATATATTGATGAGTTTTGTTATTCTAGGCTTCTAGACGGCAGGATATATTACATTGGGCTGTACTTTGTAAGATAATTTACAAGATTTGGGCTATTTTGGGCTTTGTTCCATTTGTATTTTTTTTTTTTACTTTGAGATTTGTCCCATTTGTAATTTTTTCTAGCACATTTTGACAGTTTAGTGATTTTTTTTTCTTTTATCAATCTTTAGCATAATCATTTTATTTAATATTTGATTATATTATTGAGTTAATTTGATTATATTTGTTGATATATTAGGACTTGTAATATTTTTTTCTTTTAATGTGTTAAAAAATTTATTATGCTATGTTTGTAATTAATTCACTTGTTATTGCAATTGTGAATTATTTTATAATTGTCAAACTGATTTATTTACTTGCATATTTAATTTGATTATATGCATTTTAAGATTGAGTCTCATACATGAGATGAAGCTTCATTTATAAGTATTTAAGTTGTATTTATCATAAAAATTGATAGCTGTGAGGCTCCATAAACCAATGAGTCATATAACATGATATATGTAATTATCTCATACAATTTTTTGTTGCACTTTAAATATAAGATAATGTTTATGTACACATATATTTTTTAGGAGTTTTATCAATTCAGGGCCTGAAAGATGGTAAAACTATCAATTTAAGGTCTGAAAGATTTTTTCTATCGATTCAAGGCCTGAAAGATAGAAAACTATCAATCTGAGGCTGAAAAAATAAAGTTTATTAATTCGAGAACTTTATAAATTTTAAAGTATGTTTGGCACTAAAACCCTAAACCCTGAACACTAAACCCTAAACCCTAAACGATAAACCCTAAACCTTGAACCATGAACCCTAAACCCCCTGAACCGTAAATCTTGAATCGTAAACCCTAAAAATAAAAAATATAAGAACATGAAATAAAGATATAAAATATAAGTGTCAAACATGGCCTTAAAATGTGTGAGCCTCAAATTGATAGTTTTTTTTTATCTTTTTCAAGCTGGATCGATAGTTTTTATCTTGGGGCGGCGAATCGATAGGAAAAATCTTTAAGGCCTTAAATTGATAGTTTTCATCTTTCAGACCCTGAATTAACATTTTTCCTATTTTTTATTATATATTAGTCATACTACCACTTTCAAAATCCTGGATCTGCTACTAATTTTGAGTCTCTTCTTTTTATATGAACGATGTAAACATATATTGAGCCACGTCGTTAAACTTTAGTTTTCAAAAAAATAATTATTTTTATTTAAGTTTAATTTTTACATTTAGCAGTTACGAAACAACGTCATTTTGAACTTTGACAGAGACCAAACTGCCTAGAGTTCCAATTGCAACTGAAATACATATATATATATATATATAACTATTTAAAATTGAGTAACACTCTTATAAACAATATTTATATATAAATTATGTTATTGTTATGTACAAAATTTATTATTATTATTTAAAAAAATTAGAGTTCGTTGTGAATTTAAATTTATATAAATTTTTATTTTTAAAATTGTAATTAAGTGGAAGATCGTAATTTTTCCTTCAATTATTATCAATCGATTTTTATTTTTTTTTAATGAGCTCCGCTAATGTGGGTCAAAATATGCAGAATTTAGTGTCAATTTATTTGATCATTGAACTCACCCATAGCCATAGTACACGAGGCTTTGTCTAAATTACATTTTATACAAATACAACGACTGTTTCAAATTTGGATCTCATTTTTCTCTTCACAATTGTCGCCGTTCAGTTTCCAGCATCCAATTTTCGCGGAATATAATACAAAAAAACAATATGGTTACACCTCTGCACAAATGGAATTCGCACACTACACAAACACCAAAATTGATAACTGACACGCAGAATTCAACCAATCAAAACGGCTAAATGTCGAAGATGAAACGGCATCTGGTGGTAGTGGCGGTGGCGGCAGCGGCCGCCGCCACGGTCGCCGGATTAGGTCTAATGTTGAGGCAGTGGAAGCGGCGCAACGAGCAGCGCCTGAGCCAGGGCCAACGGATCCTCCGCGAATTCGCGCGCCGGTGCGCCACTCCGACGGAGAAGCTTTGGAATGTGGCCAACGAATTAGCCTCGGATATGGAGGCGGAGCTGTCTCCCGGCGACAGAGGCGGCAATTTACGGATGCCTGTCTATTATCTCGCACCGCTTCCCACAGGGTATTGTGAATTTGAATCTTGATTTTCACCAATTACTCTGTTTTTTATGCAATTACAACTTACAACACTTCTCCAATTGTTTATTCCTGAGTTTATGAGGGCGTTACTCTACTTATTGTATGATAGCTTTATTGTTATTTAGGTTTAATACGAGGCGGCATTATCAAAATAATCTTGATTTTGATGGGATTTTCCTATTGATACTCTTTGAAATTATCAATTTAGCTTACGAATTGTTATATAGTGTTAAATGTAGATATGATCATGTAGATTTGAGTTGCAAGTCGTCAAACCGATATTAGTTTAAATTGTGTATTTACAGTTCTTACGTCATCTAATTTTGCATTCATCTAATAAATTGATCAAGATGCACTTTAGATTAACAATTTTAAATGAATTGATGTGAAGAAAAAATCACAAACATTAGACTTTATAGATATAATTTATACTTTGTTTTTGGAGGCATGCACGTATATGTATATATTTCACACTAGCAGATGCGTACCACTCAATAATCAATGTAAAAAGATTTCAATGTACCAGCACTATTGCATCTCTATGCATCTAAACTTCAAGTTATTAATCAAGAATACCTCGTTTCTCCATTGTTAATGTGTTGCAGGGAAGAGAAAGGAACGTATTATGGAATAAACCTCCAAGGAACAAATTTTCTTATAGTAAGAGCCAAACTCGAAGGGAAAAGCGAAGCAGTAACTGATGTTAAAAGGCAAGAGGTTGCAATCCCAACTAATATATTGTCTAGTGCTGGCTCCACCAGGGTAATCAACTCATCTACATTTCTATTCATATGACGTTTTCTAGTGGCCTTCTCTTATATATCCTTGTAATGTTTATCAGGAATTATGCGACTTGATCGCCCTTGAACTTGCAAAATTCGTTTCCTTAAACAATGAGACAGATAGCGATGTGGGAGCAAGAGAAAGAATGCTTGGGTTCACAGTATCGTTTCCCGTAGAACAAGCTCCAGGGACATCTGCCATTGATAGCAAATGGAAAAAGTTGTCAGTTGATGATACAGTTGAGTCTCTCTCTTGCTCATTCATCTTGATGGGAGAGAAATTTACCAATGTTGACCTTAATGATTCGTGTTGGAATGTGATGGTAAAATCAGGTTGGAAAGGAATTTGCAACAGAAATCAACCAGGCCTTGAAGAAGCACAGTGTAGACATGCGTGTTTTTGCAGTTGTAAGCTACTTCATTGGTATTATATGATTTTTTTTATTGAGTTAACATGATTGTGTGGATTATTGAAAAATATTTATTGATGGAATGAAACAATATTTCAGGTGAATGATACTATAGGGCATTTAGCTGGAGGAAGATATTATAGCAAAGAATGTGTGGCAGCTGTGAGTTTAGGAATGGGCACAGATGTTGCTTACATTGAATCAATTCAACATATTCCAAATCAACTTAAAGATTCCGCAGAATCAGCAGAAACGGTTAGTATCAAAGCCTATCTTCCCTCGTTTTTTATTCCCATCAAGAGTAACACTTGGGCGCACCAGTTGCGGTCATTTGCACCAGTTGTGTTTTGTTCACAACTAATACTGTTCTGCCAAAACAACTGATACCTTTTAGTAAAACAACTAATACCATTTAAAAAATACACTTGAGTTGCACGGTGCAACTAGTGCATAAAAGTATTTGGATGAATTTGTGTGATTATCAGCAGGCTATTAATATGCAATGGGGAAACTTCACGTCTTCCCATCTTCCATTGACAGAGTATGATACCTCCTTAGATGCTGAAAGCATTGATCCTGGACACCGGGTAAAATTCATTCATCTTCGTTGTTTTTTTTACCAATTTGCAAGACTATTCACTTACTGTTGAATCTTGTTTTTTCCTCAGATATTTGAGAAGCTTATTTCAGGAATGTATTTAGGAGAGCTTGTTAGAAGAATCCTGCTTAAAATGGCTGAGGAAACTGCTCTATTCGGGGAGTGTGTTCCGCCAAAACTTAAAATTCCTTACTTGTTAAGGTAAGTTATGGTTTCCTTTCAAGCCAAAGAATGAAACTAATAAAGTTATACACGAGACAAATGTGAAGTAGTGGATTTTTCAATCTTCAGAGATGGAGACAAATGTGAAGTTTCGAAAAATCCGCTATCTCAACTCTTACGTTTCTGCAGATTTAAATCACTTTAATATGTTTTAACTGTACATCATATTAAAGCATATTATGAAGGACATCATAATCTTTTATCCATATCAAAATGGCTAGATCTTCCTCTTTTCTTCACTTTTTAATAGCAAAAACTTGTAGGCTAAACAGTTTTGGTACTTTTTCAATGTTCAGCTGATGCTTTTCATCACATGAACTAATACTTTTCAATCTATTTTTTCTTTGTTTCGTCAAAAAAAAATAAAATAAGAACAGC
Source organism: Stenogyne calaminthoides (assembly GCA_037126765.1). NCBI lineage: Eukaryota > Viridiplantae > Streptophyta > Magnoliopsida > Lamiales > Lamiaceae > Stenogyne > Stenogyne calaminthoides. The sequence goes on from JBBCBC010000003.1 coordinate 19,114,076, forward strand.
ATGGTTGAAAAAAATTCAATCAAAATTGCACCAGTTGCATTGTATCTAAGTTGTCATTTCTTGAATCTGTGTATCTCAATTTCATTTGAACTTTCTTGCAAACCATATCCTCTACCAGGTCCCCAGATATGGCTGCAATGCATCAAGACACTTCAGAAAATTATGAAGTAGTAGAAGAAAAACTAAATAAAATCTTCGAGGTATATATGCTTAAACTTGATAATATGATCATCTCAGATAATCAACCAGGACTAATTCAATAATATGATCATGCATCTCAGATAAGCAATTCTACGCCAATGGTTAGAGAAATAGTTACGGAGATTTGCGACATGGTAGCAGAGCGTGGGGCCCGACTCGTTGGAGCAGGAATCGTTGGCATTGTGAAGAAGATGGGAAGAATCGCAAACAGGAAGAGTGTGATCACGATCGATGGAGGGCTATACGAGCATTATCGTATATATAGGAATTATATTCACAGCACAGTCTGGGAGATGCTGGGAAGTGATCTTTCAGACAATGTTATAATCGAGCATTCTCATGGAGGTTCTGGCGCTGGTTCTATCTTTCTTGCTGCTTCACAAACAGAACATGGAAATTCCTGATGTTGCAGCCAAAGTTTGTTTTAATTGCATCATTTTTTTCATTTAGCAACCAAGAAATTGATGTGACCAACTTGTTTTCTTTGATCCATTTAGGTTAATGAGTTGTTTTGTGGTCGGATAATGTTCAGCTTTATGTCCACAACCGAAGGATGTTGCTGCAAAAGAAGCAGATCATGAATATTGCTCAATTTTTATTTTTTTTTCTATAGATATGTATTAAACAAATAAAGTCTAGCTGTAAGAACTTTCTTTAAATTTTTGTCACAACTATTGACAATATTGGATAGGATATAGGTGCAGGGCAGAAGATGTTCGATACTTCATTGTCTTATTCATTGTCCATATTAAAAAAGCTGTGTAAAGAACTCATTATTCTATAATTATAAAAAGAAGCAACTCTGAAATGTGAACATAGGTACAGACAAACCCACCCTGATAATTCTGAGATGATGAGTTTAGAAAGAAATTTTGAAATGTTCTTATTGCTGAAACTACAAACATATATAGTGTTAAATTTAAGTTTTACATAATGCTCTTTTAGTCTTATGTTGCATGTTTGAGAAAGGAAATGTCTCATATAACATGCAGTTTCAGTTTAAATTGATTATAATATATTCATTACCTCCTGTTAAATTGCTAATGAGTCGGAATAATATATTTTTTCAATTCAGCATAAGTTTAGCAAATTTGGATATTGGAGGTGAAATAATGATTGAATCATGAATCTTGGATGAGTAGAATAATTGTTTATTTTTCCTCTTTTAATCTTTTTCAATTTTCTCAAGTGACGATAGAATTGACGAACTTAGCAAATACATTTTGACTAGGTAATTGACACTCTTACGGTTTTGCTAACCCACCTTATTAAGTCAGTATAATGTTATGTGATTTGATCATGTAGAAAACGACTAGCAATATATTTGTACTGATGCTCTTACGACCTGATCTAACCCACTTACCGAGTCGAGAAAAAATCACAAATCGACCTATAATTTTGATTGTGTCCGCAATTAGTTTTGTAACTTTTTACTCTATCAATTTTAGTCATTTTGGTGTTGGTCCATTCCTTTGAAAAATTTAAATTTTGGCTGAAAAAATTATGGGAAATGGCCAGAAATCTATTGTAGCAGATAAATTGGCACAAAAATTGTATCGAAATCACGCGCTCAGTGAAAAGGTGAGAAAATAAATAAAATTCACGAGGTGTAATAAACATAAAATTAATTGAGGATTTTGGTTTCTGGATGAGAGACGGTTTCAAATGAGAGTGGTGACAATCGTGGACATGATCAAAATAAAAATTAGATTAATTTTCTAATTAAATTTTCAAAATAAACACTTAAAGATCCAAAATTAACACTCAAAGGTCCAAAATTGATAAAATAAAATTTACATGACCATTTGTGTTTTTTTGAGCGAGCATAATGTTATTGATTAAATCCTACGAAATAAGAGTCGTGGTTGGACCATTAAAAACATAAGTCAGTGAGTCTTTGCATTTAAGGATTTGTTTTGTTATCTGAGTTCACAATGTCAGTAGATAAGCCCATGCTTTGGCGGCCCACAATCGTGAAAATAGAGGGTGGTCCCTTTTTCTTTTCTCTTTTTTGTCTAAACAATATGCCCATTTTCATCCCATCGGCACCATCTTAAAATGAAAATACAATCCTGAATCCTCTCTTTTTTTGGTGTGTAAATTTCTAGTAAATTTGAAGAAAGAAAAATTCATGTTTAAAGAGTGATTTATAAAGTGACATAAATCCACAAAATTCTCTTTATGTATCTGTTTTTTCAAATTTATTTTAAAAAAAAACTACACAAAAATTGTTGGGTCATGATAATATATTACTAATAAAATAGAAAAGAGTATAAGATTGGAGCTTATTATCAGTTGTCAGGCGTCACGAATTGAAGTGGGTGTTATTTGCGTGTCATTTTTTGTTGCAAGATAGTTGTTTCAGCTTACGATAGCAAAACAAGTTGGTTCAGAATTTCCAATTTCAAACTCAGCTTCATCGTGTGATGTGTCCTTTTTTTTTTTTTTTTTAAACAAAAAATTTGTATGTCTTGAGTCAAAGTGATATATAAGTTAGAAAAGAAAGTATAGTGTGAATAAGTTTTTACGGTGAAAACCTGGTTAAGGAAATGTTTTATAGTGTGATTTTTTTACTTATAAAAAGTATTCTTTCATAAAAGTGAAGGATGTGACTTATATTATAGCAAATAGTATCGTAGTGATAACTGAAGTGTATGACTTATATTACTAAAGGGTGTGACTTATATTACTAAAGGGTGTGACTTATATAACTAAAGTGTATGTCTGTAAAAAAAAAATCCAGTTTCACGGTGAACAAGTTTCACAGCATACCAACTCATAAGTTAGAGTTGGTATGTTGTGAAACATTTTTTTTTACACGCGTACTTTTTTAGTAATATAAGTCACATTTCTTTAGTAATATAAAATCACCTTCAATTATCAATTACGATCTACTCTCTTTATATAATATGTTTCACACCTTCACTTTTTATGAGTAATATTATTTATCGTAAAAAAATGTTTTCTTTAATAATATAAATCACATTTTTTAACCAATTTCACCGTGAAATTTGTATACCCTATATTTTGCCTATAAGTTACCATTGTTATTCATAAAATTATTACTGTTATATATAAAAATTATTACTATTTAAAAATTATTAAAAAAATTATTTAATATTCTTAAACAATAAATTATTTCGTGCATAAAAATAATAGAGTTATGTATAGAATTAGAATTAGTGTTACCCCTTTTCTTACCGCACACACCACCAATTACGAATTTATCCCATCAAAAAAAAAAAAAAACCAATACGAATTTAAAAAAACATGCACCCCAGATAAGCCCAGATTATGATAAAAAGATAAACCATTTAGAATGACAAGAGTAGCTGCAGTTGTCCCATTATGATTCATAATATCTTTATTTATTTAAAATGATTGAATTTTTTTAAACAATTTTGTTTAAAAATGAGATTTTTAAAAATTAAGAAAAATAATCACACTATCAATACAACAAATACGTCACATTTAACAAACAAATATGTCATGTTAGCATGTCGTCCCACCTATCATATGCTTAATTAGGGGCACCTTACGACATGAATATATCATGACCATTAAATCAAACCAAATTAATTTCATGGTATGTATATTATATTATTGTTGATCCAACATTTGGTCCAAATTACTTGTATAGAATGATGATAAAAGAAGATGACATGTCATTATTTGCATGGGCAACCATCAAGCCATGCCATGATGGTCAATGATCACATCATCAAATCATATCATCCGGTTTCTAGATATCCGCATGCTTGCAATGTATACACATGATATGATTAATATATACTATATCATCAATAAAGCATCCACAACTGTCTCCAAAAATATATTCATATGTTTTTCATTTAAAAAATGATAGAAGTAAAAAGAATATATGAGCATTTTGCATTTGAAAATGAAAAATAACATACGCAAAAGTAAAATGAATTTTAATAAATTTAAATAGAATAAAATAAAAGAATTTTGAATGTATTAATATTATGTTTATTTTTATTTTAAAATATTTAAATAATGTTGGGACGTTCAAATAAAATAAGTGTTCAAATAATTTTGAGATGGAGGGAGTATACATCTCGTGAATCGTATCTTGAATTGCAGTATTCCTTTTTCTTTTTAATCTCACATTATAGTCAACTTTTCTTTCTCAATTAATACTCATATTTAATGATTATTGAAATACTAACCTTTTTATTTTGTCATTTAAATAAAGGGATTAAGTTTGATAAAAATTTGAATGCAATATTTCATACAAGTGATATGTGTAATTGGGTCTTTTTTTTTTTTTTTTTGCGGTTAGGGGAACTGGGTTTTAGGGCAGATTGTTGGTGGGCCAATGAGCTTCTTCATCTTCTTCCTCGCGCACGTAGCCGGACGCGGTCAGATTTTCTCTTCTTCCTCTTCTCTTCTGGCTAATTTCATGGGCTTTCTTCTTCCTCGTTCGTGCCCTAATTTTTTTTTCGCTCCAATTATTGGATGAAATAAGGTTATTCAATTTGAATTTTGGTATGAATTATGCGAGAAGAAGAGAGAATATGTGTGTGGTGTTTGGATTACCCCTCAACACAAAGTGTGTGATGAAATTCAAATCATACGCACTCTTTTTTCTTGATTCTTAGAATCTGTAATTTTAGTGATTTTTTTTAAGCTTTTGTCTTTGGTTTTTGTTCATATAGTAACAATATTTTGCTCATATGGTAACACTATTTTTGTTCACGTAGTAATACATCAAGTTGGTCTTTAAATCTGTAATTTTTGACTGTAAATTTCTTTTCGCGCTTGTACTGGTTTTATTTATGTGGTACACGTTTTTCTTCATATGGTAACACGTTTTGTTCATGTAGTAACACATATTTTTTTAGTAATATATAACACTGTTCATATATCGTCGTAATACTATGTGAATTCTCATGTTTTACTATATGAACAATAATGCGTTACCTTGTGAACCATGTTCCCTTATGAATATTTATGTGTTACGATATATTTTATTACATGTTACGTAAGATATGAAAATTTTTCAATATAACAATGTAGTAACACTTGTACATAGATGTAGTAACACACAAAAATTTGACAAAAATAAAATAAAATAAAATTATTTGCTCAATAGGAATTGAACATACAACCACATACATTAACAATAGACGTGAACCACTAGGTCACACCACATATTTGATAAAGATATCATTCTATAAATATATATATATCCTGCCGCGCACACACCAGCCCACAACCCTTACCTGTCCGCGCCCGTGTCCGACCCGACCCGCCCACCCAGACCCGCGAATTTGAGACTATTTTTGTCTTATTTATGTTGTATTGCACATAACACTAGTGTGCAATATTTCACACAAAATCTTCTCTTAAGGTTTTGTGTAGTCCAGTAACTTTGCATCGTTTTGGAATTAATCCAGATTGTTTTGACTTTTAAATTTTTATCCTGTAAATTTTTAAAAAAACTTGAAATTGATCATTTAAGCAGTAGGTTACCAAGCAGATAACCATTACATGTGTTATTGATTTTATTTTTTCTTTTAATTTTGAAACACCACTTGAACTTTTTTAATCCTAATAATTTTAGTAAATCTAATTAATTTATTTGGTTTCAATTAAATTATTTGAAATAAATTCATTACAAACATTTTATTTATTAATATAATAAATATATAATATTATGAGTTTATTTGGTGTAAAATGGCTAGAGTTCATGTATAAAAACACATACATTACAAATTTTGTATGAAAAAGTGTTGAATTAAATATGAATTTAAATACTTGTGCCATCCATTTAGCTAAGGGGTTGCTTTGTTTGATTTTATAAACATAAGCGCTTGAATGAAAAAAAAAATTAGTTATGGGATTAATTTGTAAAGTAGACAATTATATATTGAGGGGACAATTTATTCGTTTTACAAATGTAATCATTCAAGAACATATATATATATACATACACTGGAGTCATTATTTGAATGACTTATCTGTATGTTATCTTAAAATATACAATAGCTCGGTATTACATTTAAAATTTTAGTTAACATGTTGACTTAGTAACGCATAGTACTACTAATAAAAGTATTCCTAGAGATAACACTAATAAAGTTATAAAAAGTCTTATAAAATATTTAAGGTTTTTTTACTAGCTTCGTTCTTGATTCCTGCGAACAATAAAGAGATGCAAGTGAGTGTGTACGTATTTAATTATGTGCAAAGAGATGGAAATATAATTAGTTGCTTGACTCGAGATATATTTCACGAGATCTTATAGTCTCAATGTAAGCTCTTATTTAATGTTTCTTTTTACTATTATCTTAAATAATTAATAAATATAAAGGCAAAACGAAAAAGCAAAGTAAAATTTTAATGTTCAAATTATAATAATTTCAATTTTTTAATCTGTATGGAAAAATATGCAAGTCTATTTCTGCACAAGGGAGGGAGTATATATTTTGTTTTGTTAAGTTCTAAGCACAACATTTTATTAAACCTTTCTACTTTTTTTTTCTTTAAATATACTAAGTTTGAAAGAATCAAGGCCAGTTAGCAGCATATTTCCAACCAAACAAAACATAATAATAACTTTGCGGCATTTTGGTACATTTTTCACAAAAAAATTAAGGTATAGGTGCAGACTGAAATGACTAATTGACCTTAGGACTCACCTGTAGCCTAAGGGCACATGAGAGGGACAGACGAGACAATTATCAAGTTTCAGTTAATGATCCCAACCAATTTTAGGTCAAATTTAGGTATCTCCAGATTTTAGATGCAAATGGAATCAATTCAATTGCAAGAACAAATTATTAGTTTAGGACTTACAGTATGCATCAATCAACTCAGATCATGTAAAGTTATAAACTAAATTTAAAATTTAAAAAAATGGAATTTGCCTATTTTTTGGACAGTTGAGAGCATAAGAAATTTTAAGATTGCGAGAAACATCTTTCGTATTGAGTTTACGTGATTTTTTTTTTCATGTATTGTTATTATTCATACGAAGTGATACTATTATACATATGCGCTATAATTGTTTAAAAATCAAGTATTATTTAAACAGTGACATTATGTATGAACAACAGTAACATTGTATCAGGGACGGATCCAGGATTCGATAAACGGGTGGGATAGATATTAAAAAAAAAAGTGAGTTTCATGTACATCAGGTACACCGTGCACTTCATAATGTATTTTATAATCATGTAATTTGTTCTAAGTGATATATACAATTTGCTTACGCTGAAATATGCAACTTGTTTTTCATATTAATAGTTGCACGATTCAGTGTAAATAAGTTATATAATTCAATACAACAAGTTACTTATTTCTAAAATACAATATGGGATATATGAAACACCTGATGCATACAAGACTTAATCAAAAAAAATTATATTTTGCAAAAAATAAAATAAAAAAATAGATCTCCTATGTACTCGAATGTATGGTGGACTCTTTATTTTCTAAACATTGATAACATATAAAGAAAATTGAATAAATAATGTTCATTTTGAACTCGGATTCACACAATTTTTATATAAAAAAATTATCAAATTAAGATTGAAATAACGAAAAACAGAAATTAGTATAATTAATTTTAAAAGTGGACTACAAGTCTACAACTAAATAAATTTTACTGGGGTAAATTTTTTTTACCCTGGGCTGATTGCGTGTGCATAACTTAAAAACTTAGTTGACTTAGGGTGTGTTTTGAAACACTTAAAACGGCTTTCAGAAGCACTTATTTTTAAAAGTTGTGAGAGAGCTTTGAAAATAAGTAATTCTGGAAGCTGTTTTAAGTGTTTCAAAACACACCCTTAACAGCTTAATAACTTTTACTGGTAGTAAAAAACAAATTTCTGAAATGGTGCACTGGGCTGGAGCCCAGTTGAGGCCTAGTGAAGATCCACCCCTATTGTATATACATAATAGTGATAAGCGGAAAAAAAGAATTTACGTGACCCTGGATTCACAAGAAAAACCTACTCTTTAAAATTTGTGAAAGGTGTAACGATTTTATTTTTTCTATATAAGTGTTAAAATTCGATCAGTTCAGTTTAGTCGATGAATGTACTCCAATGCACGAAAACAAATTAATTATGAGATTTCTAGATATTAATTTCGATCAGTTCAGTTTAAGTCGAATATTTCTTGTAATGTCTTTTGTCCATCAATATCGACTGATTCCAACTCTTTGCTTTGTAACTTCTGTTCCGAAAGATACAAACAAAATCGGAATGAAATGAATTAAAACCTAAACAAATTGCAATTTTTGTTCGCTTGGATCAATCTCTTCGATTTTAACATAATAATACGCATTCATAATTATAACCAACATTGATGCCGTTTCCATGAACTTGATGAAAAGGGTACATTGGTCATTTTTCCTTCATCGGCCTCAATCAGTAGTATTTCAGTAATTATGAGTCTTATGACCAGTTTGGGCCCCACAAATTCGGTCCAAATGACAGGGGGCGTTATTGGAGCAGTATGTAATTAGACATAATGAGAGGGGGGCAAAATGATTATTAATGCAGATTAAGGGGGCCTCCTACTTATAATTATTAATTACTGCTCAAAACAGTAGTACACTTTGTTTCATGGAAGGACCAATTGCTGGGGAATAAGTTGCACGGATCTATTTGAGATAAATATTTAAATATAAATTTAATTCTGATAATTATTACTATGATGAATTAATCCTATATTAATTCAAATAATAATTCAACAACAAATCATGCATATAATTAGTTCACGTAAATCTCACGCATGCGGAATTACTACGAGTTTACGTAAACGTACCTCTTGGAATGGTAATGGCCTCGTTGATTAAACACACCGAAAAATCTTCCCAAGTATTCCCTTAATCCTTGCTCGACAATCCGGTGGTAGGATGTTCGCGAACAATTAACAAAAGGAAAATAAACTTTGTTGCACTACCTTTGTGGATTTACTAATTTTTCCAGCACATGGAATTGTACTTGGGAATGAAAGAATCATCCCCTATTTATAGAGGAGTGGTGGTCGAATTTTTAGGGGAAAAAACAATGTGGGAAAATCTTTTCTTGATCTCCAAGAAATCTTGAATATATCTCTTATATTCTTTTTCCCATAATTATAATATTCCACAAAATCTCACCTCCTCTTTGTTATGGAATATTTTCGAAAAATATAGGGAACAAGAATCCAAGATTTTGATCTTCTTGAATTTATGAGATATTTTTGTATTTCAAAAATACATATCTTTCATAATATATTTTCAAGAAAATCAAGAAAATATTTCTTGCCCTTTATATTTCAAGATTTTCGAAATATACTATATGGATAACTAAGTGGGAGATTTCTTGAATTTAATGAGATAATCTTGTATTCCAAGAATACATATCTTCATTCCATAACAAAATTCAAAGAAAATCTTTCTCACCTTTTAATCCATAATTTTTGAAATTATGAGGAAAAATAAGGCAACAATATTTATTTTATTTTAAACACCTTTTTTTTTAGGTTATTGGACTTTATGTTGAAATTTCTTAGGGGGCCTTTAGGAGAATTAAGATTGGATCTTCCAATGGATCTTGAATTATCAATATTGAGCCACAATATTATTCAAGCCCATAAATATTAATTAATCCCACTACATAATTAATATTGCACTATCCATCTTAACTCATATTACAGTCAATATGACTCCCGGTTATTATTTCCCGTGTTTAAGATTATCTAGCCCACTAATTAATTCAAGCCACTGAAATAGTTTTTCATTAATTAATATCTTTTGTCCTTGGTTGAGAGCGGTTCAACATTATTATCCATCACAGGAAACTAGTTCCACTTGCAAGATTTGGCATGATAAACCTTATGAACCTCCCAAAGGGAAAATCGAACAAAGCGTGCTTGCATTACGATTCTCCGTATTAAATCTTAGCAATCACGTGTGACCAATAATATTGCCCAAGATAAAAAGTATTGAATCTCGTTGATTCTCTACCCATGATAAGTCAAAGCAATAGTTACCAACCACGCGTGATCCTATCTAAGGGGCGAAGATTAAGAAATAACGAACCTGAGGTCTAATTCTTCCTTGTTCGATTTGAATAATTTTCCTCTCTGTAGGTCCTATTCGGTCATCAATCATGCACTAGTGTAATCTCTTGGTCAAGACAAGTCAATCTGAGCCTTACACTTCAACCTTTCACGATGGATTGTTCATTTCCATCTAGGTCGTGAATGGTGTACTTTTTAGTTACAAAGGATTTATTAATTTAATCTTACGTGATGCGGTATCACTAAATTAACTACAATGTAACACGTCTTATTTATTGAGCAGTTATCAATAAATATATGTAACATTCGATTATATTTAAAGCATCGGTGATAAACAATTTATTTAAGTAAATAAGTCCAGAAATTGATTTTGATTATACAAAGTAAAAGCATACTTTTCATTATAATCCCAACAATCTCCCACTTATACTCAAAATGCGCTTTTAAGTATACTACAACATGTCTCGTGTAGTTCTGTCGTGACATCTAATGTCACCTACACGAACCTAATAATTTCTCCCACTTATACTCAGCCCAGTTAGCGGCGGTCTTGACACCCATTCCTTCCACATGTCTCTCGAATGTATTCAAAGCGGACCCTTTGTGAATGGATCGCTAAGTTGTCTTCGGCGCTATCTTTGCCACCTCTATATCTCCCTCTTAACGATATCTCGTATAAAATGGTATTTCCTTTCAATGTGTTTTTTTGGCCTTGTGGGCTCTTGGTTCCCTTGAATTTGCAATTTGCTCGGCATTGTCACAATAAATGATGATTCTTTGGGCAAATTCGGAACTACATTCAAGTCCACTAGGAAGTTCTTGAGTCAAACCTATTCTTTTCATTTGCCTCATAGCGACTACATATTAAAGCTTCCATGGTAGAATTATGCGGCGGCATTTTACGCTTGACGACTTCTCCATGTCATGGCTCCTCCCCATGCAAAACACACTCTGGGAGGTAGATTTTACGGAATCTATATGCGATTGGAAATCCCGGTCAGTGTGGTAGATTGGGATTAGACTATCGGTGATAAATTAACATTCTATCCGAGTTCTTTTTGGATACTTGAATGTTTTTAAGCTAGATCCAATGTTCTTTCCCGAGTTACTTTGATATCTTGCCACCATGCCAGCGCAAAGCGGATATCGGTCTCGTACCTGACATTACATACATAAAGGCTTAGGCGGTAGAAGCATATGGAATGCATTTTCATATCATCTATCTCCTTTTTTTGTGTCTTAGGGCACATTTTTCTTGGATAGATGGATTCCATGTCTGAAGGTCTGAAGCCTTTCTTGGAATCTGCATCTTTGAATCGTTTCAAGGCGGTGTCCATGTATGAAGCTTACAACAAGCCTATCATCCTTTTCTTGCGATCTCGGTGGTCTTGATCCCAAGGATGTGTGCGGCTTCCCCTAAATCCTTCATATCAATTTTTTTTGAAAGCCATGCCCTTACGTCGATAACACCTTACACGCCGTTCTCGATGATCGAGAATGTTGTCTACGTATAGTGCTTAGAATACCAATGCAGTTCTGACACGCTTTTTGTACACATAGCTTTCTAACTCGTTTTGATCGAACCCATAAGACTTTATAATATGATCAAAACATTGGTTCAAACTACGGATGCTGTTTGAGTCCGTAAATGGACTTCATGAGCTTACAAACTAGGTGTTCTCGGCCTTTTCAATGAAGCCTTGGGGTTGTTGCATATAGATCTCTTCATCAAGACTTAGTTAAGAAAATGTCTTGACATCCATTTGCGGATTTCAAAGTCGAGATCTTGACAATCGATAAGAAGAATCGGATGGACTTGAGCATGGCTCTGGAAAAAAGTTTCCTCATCATGTCGATCCCTTCTTTACGAGTATAACCTTTCGCCACAAGTCTTGCCTTGAAGGTTTCCACCCTTCCGTCCGGTCCTCTTTTTCTCTTGTACACCCACTTGCAACCAATAGGTTTGACCCCATTAAGTGGTCCGACTAGCTCCCACACTCTGTTATGATCCATAGAACCCATTTCGGCTTTCATTGTTGTTTGCTAAGCGCATCCTTGTCTTGGATTGCCTCGTCATATGTCCATGGGTGCGATTCATCTTGATCGGGGATCAAGTCCGAGGACTCTCTATCCCCATGAATCTCTCGGGCTGTTTCACAACCCTCCCCACTTCTGATGAGGTTCGGTTGTGTAAGTGTGTCGTCGTTTGGTATGTCATCTAAATGCAGTTGGCACCTAGGTTAGCCATCTTAGCTCATTTAAGGTAATCTCATACGGGTCTTCTTTTCGTTCATATAGTCTTCTTCCAAATATCTAAAGTGGGTGCTTATTACCACCTTTTTGATCTTGGGACCATAGAGCATACACCCTTTTGTTCCCGGGGTATCCCACAAACAACCTTAATTACGATCGAGGATCGATTCTACCGGCTTCCTTGTCCAACACGTGGGCGGACACCCCAAATCTTCATGTGTCTCAAAGCGGGCTTGCGCCCTTCCACAATTCTTTGGGAGTTTTGGGAACCGATTTGGATGGCACCAAGTTGAGAATGTAGGCTCTTTGTTTCAAAGGCATGACCCCGGAAGCGACTTGGGAAGATCCGCGTAACTCATCATAGATCTAACCATTTTCAAAAGAGTTCTATTTCTTCGCTCTGCAACCCTTTTTTTTGTTGAGGGTTAAGGTGCGATTATTTGGGATGCAATCCCTTCATCGAATAAGTAGTTCAAAAACTCATCATTGAGGTATTCGCCTCCACGATCGGATCGTAGAGACTTGATCGTTTTTTCCTATGATCCTCTGCTTGAGCCTTAAATTCTTTGAATTTCTCAAAGGTCTCGGTTATGCTTCATAAGGAAAATATAACGTACCTTGAGTAGTCATCAATAAAAGTGATGAAATACTCATAACCTCCTCTTGCTTTGGTTGACATTGGACCACATACATACGTGTGAGCGATCTCTAACACTTCTTTGGCTCTATTCCTTGGCTCCGAATGCCCTCTTGGTCATTTTACCCTCAAACATGATTCGCGAGGTTGGAATTGGTTCAACTTGGAGAAACTCCGATTGAACCGTCTTTCACCAACCTTTGGATCCTCTTTGGATTAATATGCCCCAATCTTAGATGCCATAGAAGTGTCTCGTTCACGTCGATGAAGTTTTTTTTCTCGAAAGCTTGAGTTGATGTGTTATAGGATGCATTTCGTGAGTGGTGTGCCGAGTTAATTGTATAGAGATTATTCGATAACGTTCCATGACAGATAAATTTATCAAAAAAAGAAATGGTAACAACTTTATTAAAAGTAACGAATATCCATCAAGAAAAAGTTTAGAAAGCTGAAATTAAATTCTTTCTAAAATTGGACGTAAAGAACATCTCTTAAAATTAAAACTCTGTCTTCAAAAAAGGCAGGCGCACTTATCCTTTGCTTTTTGCCACTCTCGTAGCATCGCCCGGTGTGATGAGGATCTCCTCCCACTAAGTTTGGGTCGCTTGAACCCTGTAAAGTGAAACAAACATGATCGGTGGATCCGTATCCACCGCCCATAAATGGGAGGCATCGGCCGCTAAACAAGTTTCAACAACTAGTGCGTGAAATTACCTTTCTTTCCATTCCTTTTTGGGTTTGGAGCAGTGACCTCAATGTCCTTTTTCACCTTGGTTAAAGCACTTCCCTTAGGTGGCTTGCTCACTCCTCCACCCCTTCTTCACCTTTTCTTTGCCATTGGCAACACTTGAGTTCACTTGCTTGTGGCTTTTGTCCCTTTTCTTGTTCTTACCACCTTGGCCTAGAAGAAAGAAGAAGGTCCATTTGCCATCAAGGCTTGACTCTCTTTGCCCCAATATCCTCAAGGCGAGACTAAAGCTTGCAATGGATCGGGCATCGAGAACTTCGATTATTCATCGGTAGTTCAGACTCGGCTATTCAAACTTCGACGGCGAAGAGTGGAGCACAAAATCGATTTGGGTCTCGATATCGTATTCGGCCCCAAGTACCTCAAGTTTGTTAAGGTGAGCCATCATCGGAGGCGTGCTCCCTTCTGGGCGTTCCTCCACCATTTTCATAGAAAGCAAGTCCCTCGTGGTGATCGGCGCGGCTGCGGTTACGATGTTGAAACATCGCTTTAAGACTAGTCATGATGTCTGCGGCGGTCTCAGCGTTACGGTGTTGGTGTTGCAACACATCGACATAAAGCAAGATGGTACACTTTGCCATTTCGTTGGAATGCTCCCAGTCAGCATACTCTTTCTTAACCGTTTTAGTTGACTCATCTTTTGGCTTTTCTGGTTTAGGTGTAGTGAGAACCCAGTTATGGCTTTGTGCAGTGAGGACAATAGTAAGTTTTCGATTCCAATCAACGAAGTTTTCACCAGTAAGTAAATTGTCTTTAAGTATATTGAATAGTGGATTAAAAGGTTGCGACATGATGAACTGAAATAAACAATAATATGCATAAGCATAAATATATCAAAAGATTCGATCACATGCATCATATTAAAATCTAAAAAAAAATATGAACATGCATCAGCCAACATCTCAAAATAGTTTAAATAAGCCACGTGGGGTGGGTCATTATTTAAACACATTCAACGAGTTACAAACAAAACGATTTACAAACCTTTAATATCGGATTAATAGTTGGCTCCCGCTTGACCAATATAAAATTAGCGCGGGACTTGGGAAATATATGCATATCAATTTTATACCTAAGTAATAACCATGATTAAATCTGAAATTATTATTTCGCTTTGAGCGAGCCTCGTGGGGAGGTCATAAATCCCACTAGTAATAATCACAATCATCCATTTGGAATTCATCATGTGTGAAAGCTAACTTTTTGACGAATCTAGTAGAGGAATTTCTCAAAAGAATTCACAAATAAATAAATCATGGAGGTCAAAATTAATTCGACATATTTCCGGGGAATAAAATTGTCAATTAATTATTTAAACATACTTAGTAATTTTGAAGGTGAGATTTTTTCATTGGGCAACTCTAAATGCAAACACATTTAAACAAATTAAATAAAGCACCTGAAAACACAATAATAAATCAATCAAAAGCGGAAAAATAAACATATTGGGCACAAATTATCAAATTGTCATGGTTTGATTTTTTCTTGGCTTGATTTTGAAACACCGTCTTGAATTTCTCCCCTCGTCGTCTCGAAAAGAACTCCGTCTCGAAGCGCCACGCCAAGTAGCTCCGCCAGGATGCGCCCGCATCCGGCCCGGCCATTTCATCCGGTCCGGCTCAGCCGCCTGCCGCCCCTCAGCCACGCCTCGGGGCGCCACTCGCGTATCGGCGTCTCGCGTCAACTCTCGCCCTCGCCTCGCCCAGCGGACCTCGGCGTATGCCCGCGTCCCGTCGTGGCGCCAGCGTCGCCGTCCCGCCTACGCCCGCCAGCCGGCGCCCCGTCATCGCCATCCGTCCCGTCGCCGTCGGCGTCGGCGATCCACCCGATGGTACATTTGCGCGCGCGTCGCGTCGTGCGTGCCTCCATAGTACATTTAGCGCGTCGCCGCGTCGTCAGCGTCACGATTACGGATCTATCCTTTAATTCTTCATCTCGCCTCCATTTTCGATCCGGTTTACAATTTATTTACAAAAAAAATAAACCTAGATCTAGACTAGTCTATTACATTGATCAAATCAAACAAATCTAATCTACTCGTGGATTTTCTCCGCGAGCAAAAGCAATTCGAGCGAATCGAATTAAAACCCACAATTTATATGCATGCATAAATAAACACATTAAATTCCATGACAATTGGATACGCAAAAAAAGATCTAGCAATTCTACTATCAATTTCAAATTTAATGAAAAATAATTAAATTACAATTTAAAAATTGAGGCGAAAGCAGAGGCTACGATACGATTGTTGGGGAATAAATTGCGCGGATCTATTACCGGGATAAATATTTAAATACAAATTTAATTCTGATAATTATTACTAGCATGAATTAATCCTATATTAATTCAAATAATAATTCAACAACAAATCATGCATATAATTAGTTCACGTAAATCCTACGCATGCGGAATTACTACGAGTTTACGTAAACGTACCTCTTGGAATGGTAATGGCCTCGTTGATTAAACACACCGAAAAACCTTCCCAAGTATTCCCTTAATCCATTTCGACAATCCGTTGGTAGGATGCTTTCGCGAACAATTAACAAAAGGAAAATAAACTTTGTTGCACCACCTTTGTGGATTTACTAATTTTTCCAGCACATGGAATTGTACTTGTGAATGAAAGAATCTTCCCCTATTTATAGAGGAGTGGTGGTCGAATTTTTAGGGGAAAAAACAATGTGGGAAAATCTTTTCTTGATCTCCAATAAATCTTGAATATATCTCCTATATTCTTTTTCCCATAATTATAATATTCCACAAAAATCCTCCTCCTCTTTTGTTATGGAATATTTTTTGAAAAATATAGGGAACAAGAATCCAAGATTTGGATCTTCTTGAATTTATGAGATATTCTTGTATTTCAAAAATACATATCTTTCATAATATATTTTCAAGAAAATCAAGAAAATCTTTCTTGCCTTTTTATATTTCAAGATTTTGAAATATCTTATATGGATAACCAAGTGGGAGATTTCTTGAATTTAATGAGATAATCTTGTATTCAAGAATACATATCTTCATTCCATAACAAAATTCAAAGAAAATCTTTCTCCCTTTTAATCCATAATTTTGAAATTATGAGGAAAAATAAAAGCAACAATATTTATTTTATTTTAAACACCTTTTTTTAGGTTATTGGACTTTATGTTGGGCTACTTAGGGGGCCTTTAGGAGAATTAAGATTGGACCCTCCAATGGATCTTGAATTATCAATATTGAGCCACAATATTATTCAAGCCCATAAATATTAATTAATCCACTACATAATTAATATTGCACTATGTTGGTCGTTTTGTTGTGTTTGTATAACTAGTCTTATGTGCGTGTATATGACAAGTATAAACATAAGCGATAAACAACGCAATGTTAGTGGTTGTTTTTAAAACTTTTTTTCTTCGTGTAGTTTAGGTCAACTTGCCTGAGGTCCGAGATAATCCACGAAGATTAGGTTACTAACTCAAACTCTTAGATGTTTAACGAGATCGGGACTTATCCTCGCTCGGTTTCAAAGTCTACCTTGACTTTGGGTTTGATCTCCAACTATGGTGAGATTTTCCCTTTCGAAAACTCTCTAAAGGTTGGGATAATCCCAAGCTATGATACATGTGGGTTCTTAGGTTGGGTTCTAGAACACTCTTTGAATATAGATATCTGAGTTTGCTTGGATCGGATAACTTTGGCTTTGTAGCATTTTGTGCATAATCTGAATCCTCTTTTGATAATGAAGGAAGAACTTTGTATTTATAGTTGGATTTGAATTTGATAACTATCTGTTCTAGCTACTTTTCGGTCGTTGTCTTCCTCTCGTTGGTCCGAATAGTTGGTATTTATATTTAGATTATACGGGATATCTCGTTTTAAGCTTTCTTTGTAAAAACCTTATTTCTTTATGAAATAGTGATTAGGTTCTCTGAGTCTTGATTCAGTCTTAGGTTCTGAGCAACTCCGGTTTTGGATTGATTCCAACTAACGAATATCGGTGAAAATTATGCTTTCAAAATCAAGTCATCTGAACATATGTCATACTTTCGGGGGGTTTTGGGATCTAATCAAAATCCGAGATAATTCAAAGCAATAATAAAGAACTATGTTGGTCAGCAATTATAGTGGTTTGTTTTTAAAGACTCAAGCTCCTTGGGTGAGATAATCACGAAGATTAGGTTACGAGAAACTCTCTCGACTCTTGAGCAGTGAGAAATTCACTATCAACCGAAGATCTGAGTTGCTTGGATCGATAACTACCTCGTAGTTTTATCTTTTCAACTTTCGTAAATGGAGTTTTTCGTTTTTTAAGCTTTATTTGAAAAACCTTACTATGAAATAGTGAGTTTACTTTACTCATTGATTCCCGAATATCCTTTAGCTTTCAAAATCGACTACCTCCGATAGTTTAGTGGTTACTCAATCACACACAAGCTTTCGGACTAATTCACTATCAACCAGCTTTACTAAGTTTTCTCCTCTAGAGTTTTTTTACGACTACTCCGTGTAGTTTACTAACTCTTTACAACTCTCCTCGACCAACAAAACACACTCCTCACCAACTACCTTCTCGCCTAGGGTTTGGGGTTTTTGGTTGGTTTTCAACTAGGATGAGATATCCGCACAATGAAGCACAATGCAAAGGGTTAGGATATCTCGACTAAGCTTTGGATAAATCTTATCAAGCTAGGCTTAGTAAAGTGAGCTCTCTTCAATATAGAAGCACTTGGGAAATTCAAAGTATTTTGAGTGCTTTAACTTTTTGCAAGAATAGGTTTGAGCTCTTGAGTTCGTATAAATTTCCGTAACCTTACTAAGTAGAGGGTCACCCGGTATTTATAGGCATACACCAAGGTCACTCTTGAAAACTATCCGTTGGAGAGATAACCCGTGAGTTCCCTCTTATGGTGTGTGAAAGCAGCTCTATTTAGGGTTTGAAACTCCCCTAACACTTTTTTAAATAGCCTTTCATGTAGCCGGTCTTGGCTTTTTGCGATCTGGAACTTTCATTACATCGACATCTTTTTTATTGACTGCATCCTTTGTCGGTGTCGGTATAGTGCTGATGTCGTCTTCCTCTTTTTGACTTTTGTCTTGATTAAAGATAGACACCTTCAGCAGCTCTTTTTGGTTACAAACTCGAGTTTGATATAACCTTAACAACACTTACGACTTAGTTCGCTTTTTATATGCATTTGAATGTCTTGGCAATATCTAACTTTCTAAGGCATCGCGTTTTTTCGATGTGCATCCTTGAGATAGATATATTGATTGCCTCGGAACATTGAGGTTCATCTTTGAGCATTGATACATTCTTGAGTCTTGATATTCTTTGTCTTTCGATATTCTTGATCTTGATTTCTCGGTCTTGATCTTGCGTCTTGAGTCTTAGTCGAGTCTTGAGAGTCTTGAGGTCTTGAGTCTTGATTTATCTTGGTGATATCTTTGGGTCTTCATCTTTGAGTCTTGGTTCTCGATTTCATCTTGAGTCTCTGATATCTCGATTTTATCTTGAGTCTTGAAGCTTCGAGTTTTTTCTTGGTTTCTTCAAAACCATCTTGAGTTCTTGAGTCTTGAACCTATCTGAACTATATCTGCTGTCTATACATTTTGCGAGATAACATCACGAATACTCTAAAAGCTGAATCGACTCAACTATCAAGATCAATCCCGAACATGTCATTTTCGGGGTTTTGGGATCTTAATCAAAATCATATAATCTTTTATTAAATTCATCTCCCAACAATTTCCCCCTTTTTGATGATGCAAAACCTATCTTGTTTACAAACCAAAAAACCTATACTTTATCGGGTTTGGTTTATTCTATTACAAGATTGGTTCTGAGCAGAGAATCTCCCAACAATTTCTTTAGAAGGGAATTTCTTTAAATAAATAATCTCTCAACAATTTAAATCATTCAACTTGATTTCTTGATAATGAATCTTTCTTAAATAGATCATTACCAAATACTTAAACAATTTTTCATATCATCATACAATCGGTTTGAGAGACATATATTGACATATCAAAATAAAGACATGTAAATAAGATAATGAGATATTATCTTTTGAGCATAATGATAAATCTTCATTGATGATAAGTATACCATTCTGATTACAATGCATTTATCAAACAAAATCAAAAGACAAAAATTTAAAGATTCTGAGAATCTTACGAGTTCTTGATCTTGATCTTGATTCGGCTCTTGGTTTTGCTTCATTTTCCACTTCATCAATTTGGCACCTCGGGTTGAACATTAGAAAAAATCTTTTCTTGACTCATTCCTCACCTTGATGATGTCGGATTGTTCCATGTTAATCCAATGCCCGACCAAACATCTTGAGCAATTTCTTGCGTAATGGCCTTCTCGTTTACCAAGCCATTACCAAGTCTTGGAGGAGAATAGGAATATGGACGGGGCTTCTATCTCGTACTCCACCTTCATCCCATAAGGTTAATCGACCTTGGAATACTTTGGATAGAAGGTTAGAAGATATTGATAAGCTTTGTTACGATCGGGCCTTCCCTCTCCATTCCACGAGAACATCGTAATTGAACGAAGGTTCTCTTCACTTCTTCCCACATGTCGTTGAGTCTAATGGGCATCCATTTATCAGCGTGGGGCCCTTTCCGTGCTTTTCGATGTTCCTTCCTCTTGCTGCCAAACCTCGCGAAGTCACTCCTTCCATACGCTCTTAAATACATCTTTTTACGATCCGAAGCTCGAGACCCGAAGCGGTGGCTTTCTTAGCTTGTTCTTCTTGGAGTGTCTTGAGCATCTCTGGTGTTGAAGACTTTCTTACGAGGTTGAGACTTCAGATTCTTACGCATCTTCATCATCGAATCGACTTTCTCTGGATTGGGCAGAAACGCTTATGCGCTTACTACTGGGGTTGAACAACGCCCAAAGCTTTTCCTCTTCATAGGTAGTTCGGCACCGGCTGGCTTGTTCCAACCTTAGTTCCTTTTCGATTTTTCTCTCTTGCAACCTCAAGCATGGTTTGCTTTCGGCTTCAGTGTAGATGGGAACTCTACTTGGTGAACTTGCTTCTCGATGGCTTCAACTTCTCTTAAGGCTTTGGCTAGATTGTACATTTGACCTCTTTCTGGGCCTTCTACTCCAAAGTCGTGCCATGAACTTCACTGAGGTCTTCACCTTCCCTTTTTTTCCTTCACAGCTTTGTAATTTGGAAGAAATCTGGGAGAAAGTTGTATGTCCATGTAATCTTTCTTTGCTTTCTCGCAGCCGGATCTCTCCTTAACTGATCTTGCTCATCTTCCATTCTCACGATGTGGTTCTTAGCCCACGAAAGTTCTTGAGATATGTGGGCAAAAGCGGCGGAGAGTGCATCTTTAAGCATCTCTGTCATCTTGGTCATGATGATTTGAGCTCATTTCCTCAAGCAATGAGATCGTCGGCCACCTCGTTTTTTCTCTGCTAGTTTCACCTCTAGAAATTGATCGATTCTGGTGCTTACATTTTCATTTGACGCCTTTAACTCTGCGTTGACTCCTCGAACTTTCATTGACTTTTCTTCCATGGAGGTCATCGGGTGGTCGAGTGTTTTTATTTGCACGATTCTGAAGAATGGCTAAATCCTTCCATTGTCTGAGCTTGATTGGCCAACGTTTCTTCCATCGAGCAATTTTGATCGCCATTGGCTCAATCTTCTCAAGTTTCTCCATTTACGGGAGTGAGATCAATCTCGTGATAACGCATACTGTCTTTTTTTGATCATCTGAGCTTGACTTCATCCACGAGCTCGGTCTCCAATTGAGTCTCGGTTTGAGGTTGATCGGTAAATGACGAAGTCTCTTTTCAATTTGAGGTGATCCTCGGCATCTCCTGTTGGTCCCCATCTCCATCTTTGGATTTGTCTCTCATTTTCGGGGCACTCAACTTAAAGTTGTTTTCTTTTCGGTAAGCTTTCTACGAACCGACTCATCAAAATCGAATTTTTCATCTGAGCTTTGTAAAATCCGAACCTGAGAAGTCGGTCGGGAAAGTTGTCTCCTCATTCGCGGTCTTCCCCTCTGAATGCGGCAATATCAAGCATCTCGGGAAGAGTCGATTGAGGATATATTATCGTCATGTCGAAGAAAACATCTTGCGGATCGGGTATGAAATTTGAGCTTCGGGTAGCGATCAGGATGAACCGTTCCCTTTGCTCCTCCCTTTCGCCTTCTTGACCTCGCCCTTCTTCCATCTCGGGCTCTCTGGTTGATGAAGTTTTACGCTAAGGGATCAAGCGTTAGATCACTCTGGAGCTCATCAAGAATATTTTGCTCTGAGCCTCGGCGATGTCGAAGTTTGTGCATTAGTCCTCGGTTTGTATCGAGTGGGTTACGAGAACTGGTGGTATTTCCTCGGTATAGTCACGAGTAGGTTTGTCGGTCGAGCTGCACATCTTGATTGACTACGGTGGCTCTTACAATGCGAGCTGCACATCGGGAGTGAGCATCTCTGGTCTGAGCTCTTTTAAAAATTTCTTGAGAAATTTTTTATCTGGTAGTGGCGTCTCGAGCACCTCGGAAGACACGCTCCCGATCGATCACGTGTCACGGGGAGATGACTGAGCAACACTTGTAATGGCGAACTCTGGCGGTTTTGCCTTGGGTTGTATCTCCTCGGAATCACTTTGCTACGTCCCATCGGTGAGAACCACCAATCTTTTGCGCTTTGGAGCAAAGATCCTATTTTCAGCTGTTTTGCTCCTTGCTCATTTTTGCCTCAGCAGAACCTTCCCCTGGTTTGTTGGGTCTCTTTCTCAACGGTAGCGAAGGTGATTCTACCTTCTTTTCTCTTCCCACGATGACTGCTTCTTTGCGATAATGGGTTTAAGGAGAATTTTGGATTTAGGAAATGGGGTCGAATTGGCGAAGATATCCTCCCTCTCTCGCACATCTCCAAAATGTAAGCAATTTTGGTGGCATGGTGGATCTTGCCTTTGATTGAGATCGCCCGTCAATCTTCCTAAAAACTTTAGTGCGCTTTCTTTTCGCGTCTGCGGATCGGGAATTTTGACCCGGTTGAAATTTGTGGTGGGTGAAGCTTATCGCCGCCATCAATCGAGCTTGGGGTACTTATCCGCTCAAAACTCCCATGAAGACTCATGATGCAACACTCGCAATATCCATCGACCTGCGATATTGTGGCTTTTAGATACCCTCTTATGCAATAATAGCCTCAAACTTAACGAGGATTCTCGGCAATCCTATCAAAGTACTCTGCTCTCTACCCGACATATACATCGCGGGATCTCTCCTCTATCCGCGAGCTCAAACACATCATTGATTTTTTGAATTATGCACAAATCCCTCTCAAAATCGGCGTATTTGGATGGTGCTCTAAGTGTGATCTGATTAACTTAGAATGCATACAACCCTCTTCATCTATCTTTAAATTACGGATGAATTCAATTACCTCTTTTCGCAAACTCACAGTGCGGTTGAAACTGCGACTAGTTGGAGTGAGTTTGGCGGTCGAATCATATCGCGAGCCTCCTCTTACGGCTTTGAGTTGGTTGTGCTTTCAAGTGAGACAACGAACTCGTACCACGGCTTGTTGGTTATGGCTAATTTCTCAAACAAGGTTGGGGCCATTTTAGAGATTGATTTAGAAATTGAAGTTTTAGGGTTTGGAGATTTACGGGCAAATGGATTTTTAATTGCGGAGGATTTGGGAGCGAAGGGTTTGATAAAATTTTGGCTTGAATGGCTTAAAAGGGGTATATATAACCGAGATCATGGGGAATCGTGTTGGTTAGGTGAGTAACAGCGGTTGAGATTAATCTCGATTAATCGAATTATCTGAAGCAAACGATCTCTAACAAGTTAAGCATTGAAAATATCCTCATTGGTCAATAATGTAGCGAGCATTAAATATTTATTGACTTCTTGAATTTAAAATGATCCGCCAAAAAAACATTCCTCGGTGTTTTGTATTTATTGCGAATGATTCTTGAGTTTTACTTGAGCAATAAATGAGTCGCGTAGTCGTTACTTCTTCGGACTAATTTCCTCTATCGGTCTTCTTGAAATCTTGTCTTTGATAAAATGTCGTTATATCTTGAAATCTTGAATGGGTTGACGTCTTCTTAATCTTGACCTTGATAAATCGAGTTTCACGAGACTCGATTCGATATTTCCATTTTATCTGAGTTTCTCGATAGAATTGCGAGAAAACTTCATGCATCTGAAAATCTTCAATTTTTTGATTTACTCTATACACTGGTTTCTAGCATCCCTAATTCAGCGAAAGTTCACGAAATCTTGATTGACCCGAAAGGTTTAGTCAAGATATCGGCTCTTTACACCTATCGATTATGAATTTTCTCCATCCTTATGTCTTTTCTCGACATGATCTCGATGAAGTGATGTCGATATCCACATGCTTGCATCGGTGTGCAATACCGGATTTTGTGAAATAGCAATGGCACTATTATTTTGTCACAAAATATTGGTACTTCATTGGCTTCAACTTTATAATCCTTAATTGTTATGCGGCGAAAGAATGCGAGCCGTGACTTCCACTTGCGACCATGTATTGACTTGATAGTCTTGGTTACTCTTGAGGTGCATTTCTTTGAAAACCAAGATATCGACTTGGTTCTAGAAATTGACAAGTTCTGTTGTGGACTTCTGTCAATTCTACAACCTCCATAGTCGACATCGAGTAACGGTTAATTCAAGGTTATCATAAATTTGGATACCATAATCCTCTATTCTTTGTGCCCTTAAGATATCTTAGTATCTTTTTGGCGACCTCCATGTGACTAGTCTTAGGATTAACTTGGTATCTTGCACATATCAACAACAAATGTTATATCGGGCCTGCTGGCGTGAGATAGAGCAATGATCGATGATTATTCTATAATCGGTATGATTCAGCGTTTGCCTTACGAATCGGGATCCATCTTGTAGTTAGTATTCATAGGAATCTAGCGCATTGCAATCTGTACACCATATTTGGCAATCGGATCTACGGTGTACTTTGCACTGGTTGATGAATATTCCTTCCTTTGATTGTTTCGACGAAGTCTAGAAAAGAAATTCATCTCTCCCATCATTGACATCTCAAACTTGCCTTTCATCGGTGTTGAAAACTTTTCACCACGGTGATGGTTTGGAAATCAAAAATGATGTCATCAACATATATATCCGAACTAGTAAGATATCTTCCCCATCCTCTATCACGAGCGAGTTCTATCAACAATTCCTTTGACAAAACCATAGTCGATGAAAGCGAGAAAAAGTATCATACCATACTTTCGGGTCTTTGCTTAAAGACCATACAAAGCTTTTCTTAGCTTTGTAAACTTGGTCATTACATTTTGAAACGAGGAAGGTTGTTCCACATAAACCTCTTCTTTAAGCACACCGATTCGAAATGCACTTTTCACATCCATTTGATGGTTGTGAACTTCATGTGGGCAGCATATGCAAAGAAACAATCGATGGCTTCTAGTCTTTTGCAGTGGTGCAAAGGTTTCATCATAATCCAAGCCTTCTTCTTGGGAATAACCTTGTGCAACTAGCCTTGCCTTGTTTCTCACAATGTTGTTGTTTTCATCTCTTTTATTCTTGAAAACCCACTTGGTTCCAATGACATTGTGCCTTTCTGGTCTATCTACTAACTCCCATACTTCATTCCTCGAGAATTGATTCAGCTCATCTTGCATAGCAGTAATCCAATAAGAATCTTGTAGAGCTTCACCAATCTCGTGAGGTTCTTTCTCCGAAAGGAAAACAAGAAGAATAGTGCTCTCTCTCACCATGGAACCTTCTTGTCTTAACACCCGGTTAGATCACCCTTATCGATTTGTAGGATGACTATCTAACCATTTCCTTCTTGATGTTCCCCCTTCAATGGTATCCTCAACATTTGAAATGTTAGGTTCAGTTAAATCAGCAAACTCAGGGAACAACAAAACATGAGAAAGAGAATCATCTTCCTCAGGGGAGATTCTATTCAGAACATTGTCAAAGACATTTGTTCCCCTTTGGTTGATAGATTCAGAAATTGCCTCAGTTGTGACCACATCTTCATTGGCATCACATACGAGTGCGAGGCGGTGTATGTTGATTAGTCACCTTTGGAATGTTGGTTTTCACGAGGTTCACCATCACGAGTTCCGTCCTGAACTTCCTTCTGAGTGCGAGTCCTCAATCATAGAATGTGACCGACTTCTTCTTTTCTGGTTCAGTGGATGATTTATCTTTCTGTTTCAGGCTTAATCTGGTGATCCTCTTAGTCAGTTCATCTGCATCATGTTCCTGTTTCTTCTAAACACAAATAGATTCATCAAAAACAACATGAGGTGTTTCCTCCACAGTAAGAGTCCTACATTTGTAAACTCACAAAAGCTTTCTTGACTTGAATATCTTAAGAATATTCCTTCATCGAACTTTACTATCAAAAGTTTTCAAGCGATCTTTACCATTATTGTGTATGAAACAACATGACCCAAACACGAAAAAAAAAACAAGGTTTTCCTTTCATTACAAAAGCTCATAGGGTGTTTTGCCTTGACTCTTAGTCGGCATGGATACGATACGAGAGTAGCATCGGTGTTGGCGACTTGACCCAAAATCTTTTAGGAATATCGACCGGTATCATTGTCCTTGCGAACTTCTTTCGAGTCCTGTTCCTCATTTCGGCAACACCATTACGTTGAGGGTCCTTCTGGTGATGTTTCATGTAGAATTCCATTTCTTTGCCAATGATAATCGAAATGATATGATTTATGAATTACGGTTCCTTTGTCGGATCGATTTTGACCACACTCAGTTTTTCTCAATCTTTGAGCTTTTTAAGGTAACTCTGGCGACTTTATCGAGTCTCTTTCTTCTTGAGTAAGAATATGACCTAAGTATATCTCGAGTAGTCATCAACTACTACCAATGTGTATTCGCCATTAGTGCTTCACGGGTGTTATAGGACCAAAAAAGATCCATATGTAATGGCCGGAAGTATTCTTTTCGGTAGAAACCTCAACTTTACTTTTAAATGATGCTCTTATCTTTTTTTTCTTTTCGCACGCATCACAAATATGTTCCTTCTTGAACACTTCGTTTAGGCAACCCTCTCACAAGAGCTAATCTTGCAAGCTTGTTAGGGTTTTGAAATTTAGGTGATTCATTCTTTTATGCCATAATCAAGCTGGTATCTGTGGAACTTTTAGCAACTAAACATGTATCTTTAGGATTTGAACTCAATCGACAAGATACACATTCCGCTTTTCTTGTATACCCGGTCGGTAAAACTTTACGTGATATATTTTTTTCACAAAACATAAGTTCTTAGAGAACTCAACATTGAAACCCTTATCCGCGAATTGGCTAATTGAAAGCAAATTATGCTTCAATCGGATACATATGAAACACCATGGATATGGTGAGTAGATTTCCAAAGTTCCATATCCTTGATCCATCCTTGGAATTATCTCCAAAAAGTGATACGTGGGCCTCTTTGTTCAACATAGTCCTTTGAGTGTCTTCTTGTATCTGTCATATGTCTTGAACATCCTTTGTCAAGATACCAAAATGGGAGCTTTTTCATCTCTGCTTTCATCGATTGCCATGTGATCTTTAGTCGGGTTTAGTGCCACTTGTTTTTCCTCGAAAAACAGATCAATTCTTAGGTACCCAATTTGTGTAGGGTCCTACAAGGTTAGATGTACCTTCGGAATCAAATCTGTCGACAACTCTAATCACTTTAGAGTGGCTAATTTGTCTTCCATAAACATCAACATACACATCTACTACTCTGGGTGCCTTAGCGACTTTTGTGTATATGTGTCTTTGGCTTTAACATGAACATGGGCTTTTGAATTCTTCTTTGGTTGGGCCTTTTGTTCGGATGCTTGGGCTTTTGTCTTGTTGGTCTAAATCTTTGTTGACTCGGGTTGAGGATAACCTTTACCTTTAGGCAAGTGAGGTTTAGGTTATGCATCTTGAAATCTGAGTCTTTTAGTGTCTTGAGGACTTGGTCTCTTGATTTGAGAATGTCTCTGCTTTGAGTGTTTCTCATCGAGGATTCCTCGATGGTTTAGTGTGGAGCCTTTCAGTTGCATTCTTAGCTTTGAGGCTTTGAAGTACTACGCGAAACTTTCAGTTGCCTTTCGGGTTTTCTAGCCTTCTTTTGAGGTTTGGGCTTTCTAACACGATTATTGGTTTCTTTGAAACCATAGGTCCTTTTCCTTGTCTACAACCTTGGGCATTACTTGACTTGAAGTGTAGGTGCGGCTTTGGTTTTACAAAAGATAGTCTTCTTGCTACATGATCTGACATTGAGATGACCTTGTGGGGTTCCCACAGAGTGTATCAATCCGGTTTTTATAGTGGCGAGATCTCTGGTAACTCGAATTTCATCTATCACATTAGATGCTTTATTCAATAGAGTTAACCTTACGTGCACTATCCTCATGATTCTGTAGAGTTTTATGCTTCTCGGAGAGGTCATTGAACTTCGATTACGATTAGTTGAATCTCTTGATGGATTTCTCTAGCTTTCGATTAGGGGGACGTGATCAGCTTCTCTTTCTGCGAGTTGTACTTTCGAACATCGATTCATCGATAGCTCCATTAATTGAAAGTGATCTCGGTTTTGCTAGAGTCTTTCCATTTTTAGATTTTGACATTCGGTTCTTGATACGCTCTTGAGTTTTTATTTAGCGATCCTTTGAAAGCTTGACATAGTCCCTTCGTGATTCTCAAAAAGAATCCATCGGTCAAAAAATAGTATTTTGGTGGAACTTGAAAACTCTTGTGCTAGTGTAGGAGCAACTCAACGAAACGGAAGAGTTTACCTCCTCAATGGCCATCGGCCGGATGTCATCACTTTCAGCATGCGAGAATATCTCATCGAAAAATCTAGAATCCTCCCGCCAGTGTTCTTCTTACGCAACCATGGCCTTTTTGCTTGAGAACTTACGGTCTCTTTTAGCTTGTCTTTCTCTTCTCTCCTTAGCACTCAATTACGGACAATCATCTTTGGAAGTGACCTTTCTTACGGCAATTATAACATCTGTTGGCATCATCATCGATCATTTTCTTCTTTGGACTTGGAGTCCTTTCTTTTGCGGATGAAGATCCTTGGCTTTTCAGTCCTTTTTCTTCTCGGTTGATGTCCTCGGGTTTCTTACGGTACGTATGGTTCTGTAATAGCTTTTGTATTTTCCAAATCTCTTATTAAGTCTGTCAAACCTCCTTGCCATCGGTCTAGCTTTTCCTCAAGCTCATCGATGTTTGGCATGGGGGTTCTCGAGACTCTCTAGTTTCTGAGTTTTATCTTTGGCTTTTAAAGCCCGCATTCTTTTCGATGAAGAATCATCTTTCTTTGTCGACCTTTTTGGATTTCTTATCAATTACAAATTCATAGGCTTTCATTTCGGAGAAAACTTGTTGGTATGGCGTTGAACTAATGTTCTTGGTGTTTTCAATCACCCTTTGCATGAATATCCATTTCTTAGAAAGGCCTCTAAAATTTTCAATGCCACTTCTCTTTGTGGATATTTCTTTCCAAGTGCGTTAAGATCATTCATGATCTTTAGTGAATCGACTTCAATTTGTCAATTGATTCACCATCATCCATTTCAAATTTGTCAAACTTTCAATTGTCCTTTGAAAGTTTGTTTTTCTTTTATATGATTTGTGCCTTGGCATGCATAACGATTAGTGTATCCATATCTCTTTAGCGGTATTACGGTGAGAGATCATTCCCGTCACACCATCATCAATTGTCTTGTATAGTGTGTCTTTTTTGCAATGTAGTCTAGATTGACTAACTTTCTCTCCTCGGGGAGTTAGTTGGTCATCGAGACTTAAAAAAGTCTGCTCTAGGATCAATTCTCTCTTCCTTACAGTAATTAGGATTCCTGCATAAAATTTGAATGGTCCTTGAGAAACCTCTCCACATCGCTCATGTTTGGAATCTGAGATGAGCTGCATTCTCGATCTCCATAGATCATAGTTCTCTCTGCGAGAACATGGGAAGTTTTTGAAGACATTTTTTCGATCTTTTTTTAAAAAATTTGACAAATAAGATCGATTCGGATAGACCACAAGTATTTTTGAAAATAAAACTTTGGTCAACCACAGCCAGTGGTCAAGTTGAACCATTTGCTCGATACCCTTGTTGGTCGGTGTAAGCGAGTCTTACGTGTATGGGGAATACTGCGTGTTGGTGTTTTTAAAACTTTTTTTCATGGAGGCCTTGGGTCGATAATCTAAGATTAGGTTCTCGGTGGCCTGGTCGCTCGAGTCAAAGTCTATCGAGACCCAGTGATTCCGCTGCTTCAGAACCTCGGATAATCCCAAGCAAATCTGAGTTGCTTGGATCGCTGATCGAATTAGCTTTCAATCCTCGGAAAGAGTCCGGTTTGATAACTTCTCTATTACAACTCAATCGTATGCGGAATGGTTGGTTTCCAGATTGCTCTCGTTTTAAGCTTATTGAAAAAACCTTCCCTTTATGAAAATAGTTGATTAGGTCAGTGATTCACTTTGCAAATTTGATGGATTGATTCCAACTCAATATCGATGAAAATTATCTTTCAAATCAAGTCAATGCAACACGATTAAGCACGGATAAGGAAGCCGATAAACAAACTGCAGCAATTATAAAGGGTGAGGGCTCAAGCTCCCTACATCCCTCTCTCCGACTCTTGAAATTCACTATCAACAAAGGCTTTTACGACTACCTCGTAGTTTACCTCAACTCGACCTGAGTTTTTCGACTACTCCGTAGTTTACTTTTCAACCCGACCTTGAGTTTTACGATTACCTCCGTAGTTTACTTACTCAATCACACACAAGCTTTCCGGACTACCCATAGCTTACTAACTTCTCCTCTAGAGTTTTACGACTACTTTCGTAGTTTACTAACTCTTTACAACTCTACTCACCAACAAAACACACTCAACTACCTTCTCAAGGGTTTGAGGTTTCTTGGTTGGTTTCAACTAGGATGAGATATCTTCACAATGAAGCACAAACAAAGGGTTAGGATATCTCGACTAAGCTTTGGATAAATCTTATCAAGCTAGGCTTAGTAAAGTGAGCTCTCTTCAATATAAAGCACTTGGGAAATTCAAGGTATTTGAGTGCTTTAACTTTTCTAAGAATAGGTTTGAGCTCTTGAGTTAAGTATAAATTTCCGTAACCTTACTAAGTAGAGGGTCACCAGTATTTATAGGCATACACCAAGGTCACTCTTCAAAACTATCCGTTGGAGAGATAGCTTCGTGAGTTCCCTCTTATGGTGTGTGAGAAATGGCTCTATTTAGGGTTTGAAACTCCCTAACACTTTTTTAGGCGATAGCCTTTCATGTAGCGGTCTTCACTTTGCGCGATCTGGAACTTTTCGTACATCGACATATTTTTTGTTGACTTTGTCCTTCAAGTGTCGATTATGGTCTGATGTCGTCTTCCTCTTTTTGACTTTTGTCTTGATTAAAGATAGACACCTTCAGCGGCTCTTTTGGTTACAAACTCGAGTTTGATATAACCTTAACAACACTTGACTTAGTTCCTTTTTATGCGCATTTGAATGTCTTGGCAATATCTAACTTTCTAAGGCATGGCGTTTTTTCTCGATGTGCATCCTTGGATAGATATATTGGTGTCTCGGAACATTGAGTTCATCTTGAGCATTAAATACAT
Source organism: Stenogyne calaminthoides (assembly GCA_037126765.1). Taxonomy (NCBI): domain Eukaryota; kingdom Viridiplantae; phylum Streptophyta; class Magnoliopsida; order Lamiales; family Lamiaceae; genus Stenogyne; species Stenogyne calaminthoides. The sequence continues at coordinate 19,145,608 of JBBCBC010000003.1, forward strand.
TACCGAGTCTTGATATTCTTTGTCTTTTCGAGTATTCTTGATCTTCAATTTCTCGGTCTTGATCTTGCGTCTTGAGTCTTGAGGGTCTTACGAGTCTTGGTCTTCCCCGAGTCTTGATTTATCCGACCGATATCTTTGAGTCTTCATCTTGAGTCTTCGTTCTCGATTTCATCTTGAGTCTCTGATATCTCGATTTCATCTCTGAGTCTTGAAAGCTTCCGATTTCAAGCTGAAACCGGTTTCTTGAAACCATCTTGAGTTCTTGATCTTGAGAACCTATCTGAACTATATCGTTTGTACATACATTTTGCGGATAACATCCTGAATACTCTAAAAGCTGAATCGACTCAACTATCAAATCAATCGAACATGCTATTTTCGGGGTTTTGGGATCTTAATCAAAATCATATAATCTTTTTATTAAATTCATCTCCAACACACTATCCATCTTAACCCATATTACGATTGATATGGTTCCGGTTATTATTTCGGTGTTTAAGATTATCTAGCCCACTAATTAATTCAAACCCATTTGAAATAGCTTTCCATTAATTAATATCTTTTGTACTTGGTTAAGGAGCAGTTCAACATTATTATCCATACCGAAAACTAGTTCCACTTGCAAGATTTGGCATGATAAAGCTTATGAACCTCCGAAGAACCAAATCGAACAAAAGCGTATTTACCGCAATTCTCCGTATTAAATCTTAGCAATCACATGTGACCAAAAATATTGTCCAAGATAAAAAAGTATTGAATCTCGTTGATTCTCTACCCATGATAAGTCAAAGCAATAGTTACCAACCACCGTGATCCTATCTAGGGGCGAAGATTAAGAAATAACGAACTAACGAGGTCTAATTCTTCCTTGTTGGATTCTGAAGAATTTGTCCATCATGGAATCTATTCGATTCATCGGTCATGCCACTAGTGTAATCTCTTGGTCAAGACAAGTCAATGTTGGCCTTCTATACAACCTTTCACGATGGATTGTTCATTTCCATTTAGGTAAATGAATGGTGTACTTTTAGTTACAAAGGGGCTATTAATTTAATCTTCTTTGATCTGGTATCACTAAATTAACTACAATGTAACACGTCTTATTTATTGAAACGGTTATGCGATAAATATATGTAACATTCGATGATATTTAAAGCATCGTTGATAAACAATTTATTTTGATAAATAAGTCAGAAATTAGGTTTTGATTATACAAAGTAAAACACACTTTCAATTATAATCCCAACATTAGCCCTTGTTGTTTGCTCGAAATTACATTTTGAACCTTACCCTTTTATTTGGATCAACAATACTTTTTTTATTTTTATAAAGATCAATTGCGATAAACCTCATTTTATAACATTGATATTAATAATTATGCGATTCGATTGTAAATAAATTGCACCTTTCAATAAAACAAGTTGAGAGCAATTTTAAAATACATTATGAGTGTCGATACATCCCGAATGTATACAAGATTTAGCCTCATTATTGTTATTGTAGACAAAATTTCATTTATTGTTATTGTACACGACTAAGATATGATAATTCTACATACGATTTTATAGTGTAATTAAGCAGCTAAGACAATCATTAATTTGAAGAACTCCTATAATTACATGTACGGAAATGTTATATTAAGAACTTTTTGTGACCACTTTGTCAAATGTGTGGTACTGATCATGTATGTATATTAAGGTATAATGAATCAAAAAAAAATTAAGAGGCGAGCTGCGGAAGGCGATGGGAGGAATGAGGAGGGAGGCGGGAGGGAGCGGCATGGGGCGGCATACACAAAAAATCTATGTTTCTTATTCTATTCGATATTAAAATAGAAAAGGTTAAACAATGAAATGATACATAGGATGATCGTAGGAATTCTTTTAATGATATAGGATAACACATAATATTTTTTAATGACATGTATATTAAATTTCTCACATAATGATAATTAAATTGTTATGGTGTTGACACATCATCTAAAAACAACTCCTATTAATATATAGGGGGTTTCCATTTGATGAAACTTTTTAGTTAATACGTTAAAACAATGAGAATTCATGTGCTAAATAATCATAGTTTAATATGTTATTAGTAATAGTTTGTAAAGTAAACATTGACTGTGCTTTGATAGTCTATGAGAGAATTAAAATCTCATCTAAAAAAGCTCGAGCTTGTAGAGGGTCGCGAATAATCTATTTATTTAATTTCCTCAACACTCCCCCGTGGGTGGTAATCATTGTCTCTGTTTTCTGCGGAGATGAGGCCCCTTGAGAGTGGACAATTTAAATGGGTGGAGTGCTTCCACGGGAATCGAACCCACAACACAGGCTCGATACCATGAGAAGAATTCCGTCTCATCTAAAAAAAGCTCGAGCTTGTAGAGAGGATCGAGAATAATCTATTTATTTAATTTCCTCAACGGTCTATATACTTTAAAGATCGAATAAATATTACTCTCTTTGTTCCCCAACTTACTTGAACATGAATAGTAAATTAATGGGTTGTGATGTAAGTTAGAAGAGATTAAAATTAATTTTATTGTGGAAAAATATAATTGACATATATTGTAATATTGAGATATTAAGATATTCGATTTTTTTATAAAAAAGATAAAATTGTTTTATTCCATTTTAAAGACATGATGCTATCCAAATAGATTTCAGTGTACTAAGAAACCAAGGATAACAAAATGGGACAAAAAAGAAAAATACAAGTGACTTCTCATTTGTTTAATCACAGAACTAAGAAATGTATGCACATGCATATATACACAAGTTTCATAAAGAACACTGCATATGTATCGACAGCCCTTCTACCGTCCACCTCACTCTTCTCGACTCTATTCACCTTTTTTAACTCTAAAAGTTGACACGCATGAAATCAACGATAGAACGATACATGTAAAAAATTAATTCTTTAGTAAACATATAAAGTTTGACTTAAGGTTTGAATGTGTTTAGTGCGTATTAAGTTAGGAAATTTGGATAGTGTAATAGTTGAATATTGAATCAAAAGTTCTTTATTAATGTGATAATACTTTATTTATGTTACAACGTCTAACGGGGAAGTGTCATCCTTACAATGTTTTGGCATTTAGAACACATTAAGTGTTAAAGTATGAGTTGTCCTACTATTTTATTCTCTTTAATACTCTGTGGGTAAATTTTATGGTTATTTGCTTAATCATGATGGATGTCGGTGGATGAGCCTCGATGGTCGAGCTACGACTCGGCATTCAAAGCGGGTTGTGAGTCGAACAAGGTCCATCAAGGCCCCTAGCTTTCGAACTTGCTTTTTCCGTCAATGACCGAACAACTATGTTTAGTCACATTAGTATATCACCCGTGCGTTGCACGGTTTGTGAGTATAAAATAAACATGATATGAAAAATATTTATTTTTACGTTAATTAAATTATAAAAAAATATTTTACTTATAATAATAATAAAATCATTTTTTCATTTTTTAATATCTTTTGTTTTTATCTTCTTTTTTTCATTTCGATACAATACGATTGATGAACATGTCTTGTTTTTGCAATTAGGCATGTGAAATGGGTGACACTCCAACTGCTTAAAAAATTTACATTGTTAAATAATGTAATTTTAAATATATTTTTTTTCTTATAATTTTGAATTATTTCATTTTAAACCATTTTGATTGTCACTTATTATCGTCTTCCCAATTCCCATTTTGCATGTCAAAATATTTAAATTGTCCTTCTAGTTACTCTGAACATGATAACATATAACTCTTTTCATGATTAAAATTGACCTCCTTAAGTCAAAGGTTTTAATTATTGTCTATAAGTTAACATTAGTCAAATTGTCTTTCTAAATGTTAAATAGAGTCTACTATATCATTGAAATCGATATCATTCCTAAAATCAACACTTTTTTGTCCTAAGTTAGTCTCGATTAGTATTTTCTTTTAAAAATGTGGGTCTTAGAACTTCATCACAACCAACCCAATTATCTTTTTTTAAATCCAAGGTATAATGTCGATTATGCGTACAATTAATTCATAGTAATTGGACTGAATGATGGACCTACATGTATCTTCGGGATCGCATACCCCCATAGTTTTTTTTAAGTATTATATAATGACTTAAATGAGTTTTTTCTGGGTGTTATAATTAGTTAATCATGCAAATATTTTATTTAAAAGAATTTGTAGATTTGTTATGTATATCTTATCTTTTATTTAAAAAATCAAATATTTTTTAAGATAGTGATAGTGTATATCATAATCATTATACTAAAAAATAGAATTCACGTGAATGGGGTTCCATGAGGAAAATATACTTTTTATATTATTTATTTTTGTGCCCAGTCATGAAAGGTTTTTGGATTATTTGTATAAATAGATTTAGTTTAAAATTTTGTAATAATTTTTTTGTTGAATTATTTTCTTTTTTGGTATAATATTTTTGTTATTATATATGTATAAATAGATCAAGTTCAAAAAATTTAAAATAATATTAATAATTTAGAAATTATTCAAAAATGGGTGTTTTTTCATGCTTAGAGCAGGTGATCGAGCAGGACCAGACCAGCAGTCGATTGGTTCAATCAGAGAGGCCAGGTTTGGCCGTGATTCAACCGTTTAAATGATTTATGTCTACTATTTTTTAATATTTTTTAATATTTTATTTTTTTTTAAATAATTAATTTATCAATTGACTTGTAATATTAATATTTAAATTTAATTAATCAAACTTGAGGCATAATAATAATATAAATGTGTAGGTTTTCTTGATAAAGAAATTTTATTCCACATTGAATAAGCATTAGAAGAAATGTGAGAAAATAATATAAAAAGTGTAAAAATTTCCCATATCGAGATAAGTATTAGAAAAATGTAAAATGAAATAATATAAAGGGAGGATCTCTATCCCACATCAAATAAGTATTAGAAAATATGTGAGATAGAGTAATATAAAAAAAGGAGATGAGGTGGACTTTATGTATCTTCCATCCCACATTGAATAAGTATTAAGATGGAGTAATATAAAATGGAGTAAGGTGAATCTAAACTCTAGCTCTATCCCGTTGAATAAGTAAAAAAAAAAAGATGGAGTAATATAAAAAGGGGTAGGAGGTCTAAATCTTACTTACAAGAAAGATTAGTGAAAATTTGATTGGTATTAAAATAATAATTTTTTTTACCTATCATAATTAATAGTTTAAAATTTTAAAAAAAAAGTTTAAAATTTTTTAGAAAAAAAAAAAAAAGGAAAAATGGTTTTTCAATTGAACGGTTATTGACCGGTTCAAACCGATCAACTTAAAAGCGGTTTTAGGTCTCTTTTTAACGATTTGCAGTCGGTTCTCGATCAACCTTTTATATTTAATTTTAAATTATAATTGAATTTGGACCCGATAAATTCATATAATAAATGAGATATATTTCATGTGTCATACCTTTTCTCATAAAATTTTGTCTAGATATAGAAGGATGATATAGCTCACAATGCATATAAAACAATTATGACATATTTTTCAAGTGGAATAGTAATATACCGTAACTAATGATTTTGTTCCATGTTATTCTGTTTGAGAACCTTCTTTTTTTACACCCATTTTATGCATGTAATACTCGTTTTTTTTTTATATCTTTGTATTTTTTTATTTCAATTAAAGAAATAATATCAAGCACATGGGTGAGCGATTATTTCTGTTCTGTGTGGCATAGACAAAACCGTAACTAATTCATCCTAAAATTTTGCCAACAATCCAGAAAGATTGAAAAATCCTAGTAATTAATAATGATAAATAAAAGTACTATATAAATTAATTTTGTCGGGCAATTGGTTTTATTATATTCTAATTTCTAATCAACTTTATTCATGGGCTTTATAATTTGATCTAATGCTTTCCTCAAAACATAGCTAGCAACATTGATGTATATTTCTTCTTAAATATCGATCAGGATCTGCCTTATTTATTGCAAATTAACTCAACTTCTAAGGTAATATTTAATACGTATGTAAACTACACAATAAAAAGTAAACTATAATAAAAATTATGTGTAATCGACTTAAAAGAGATGATATTTCTAGAAAAAAATTATAGTGGATCGGGTGAGGTTTTTAGTTCCTACGGGCAAGTCATGACAACTAACACACATAATTCAAATATCTCATCTACTAAGTACTAAAGGTGAATCCCTATCTCTATAAAATTTATATTTCAAATTTTAAGAACACTATGAAAAGTTATTTATAGTATTTTAATAATTTAATCTTAACTATTTATTTTTAAGAATAATTTTAACCTTTCAAATAATTTATGAGTTTAACACATTTTAATCATCAATTATTTAATTTTTTAATTAGTCGGTTCATCTATTGTTATTATTATTACTAGCATGAATTGACGGAAAATAATCTATTATCTACTAAAGGTGAATTACCCCTATCTCTATAAATCTATATTTCAAATTCTAAGAATACTATGAAGAGTTATTTATAGTATTTTAATATTTGAATCTTAACTATTCCATTTTAAGAATAATTTTTGGTCTTTCAAGTAATTTATGAGGTTAACTTACATCTCAATCATCAATAGTTTAATTTTTTAATTTGGTTCATTCATCTATTGTAGATTATAGTTAATACTAGCACAAATTTGGATTGAAAATAATATTTATATTATTAATTTTAAATTAAATGCTTAGAAACATTTAATTAGTTTGATTAATTCAATATATAGATGTGAATTATTTTTTAATATTGTATGTGCATATTTTTATTAATTTCTTATTCTAAATTATAAGTTATGTATTTAATATAATGTATCCGTGCAAAAGAAAAAATGATGGATGAAGTATAGCGTGGGTGTGAGAAAAAATTTCAGGACCATAAATTCAAAAGTTTTGAAACCAAAATGTTAATCTAACATAAATTATTTTTTATATCATAAAAAAAGAAAAACTGATTGGAAAAAAAAAATATAAGAATAAAATAAAGTTATGAAATATATACTATCTAAAAAAACATTTGATATATGTTTAGTACAGATTTAATACATATTTCATATTTTGTGATACCTTTTCTTGAATCTGTAAATAGAATATAATCACTTCTTCTTCGTTAGCCATCTACATCAGCGATAAACATATTTTCAACAACTCAATAGTTAGTCAACAAATTAATAAACTCTTGGTTTGAAATTTCAGCCACGAATTTTCCATGGAGATCCAAGTAAAGCTTTTTTAAATACATCATAAATAAATAAATATGTTAAAATCATGTATTAACTTTAATAGAATGAATATATGAACAATCATATTCTTACGCTAAAAACAAATAAA